>OX453085.1:1955039-1995399 GCA_949699795.1 Spicauda simplicius
GAGCTACGTAGGGTTATGTGGGATTTTTACCCCACTAAAACCCCCCGGTGGCCGTCCTCGGCGCTACAACGAGTACTCCGGGATCTCCAAAGGAACACAACCGGAGTCCTCTTAGCGCGTTGCCTCATCGGGTTCCTCACAGATGGGTGGCTAGGCCCAACGCTCCGTCTGGTCTTTACGACGGTATGCGACCACACATGCCGCCGTCCTTCCCGGGGTCGCCTGACCGAACGTTCGAGCTCCCACTCTAGCCGCACGCAACCCCGGAAGCCAGAAGGAAAGTGGTAGAACCAGTGTAGTTCGACCGGGGAGGTACCACCGCCACACTTAGGTATTTGTAGCGCGAAGCAGTCCTTGTGCACAACCTTCCATCGAAGCGGAAATGGTTTCCGAAACAGTTTTCTATGAGGCAACTGTATTAATTTTGTATTGTGATAGACTTCACATCGAACTGCTATTCATGTAATGTTGCTTTCGGATTTTTAAGGCTGTAGTGGTCAGTGACCATCAGATGGACTGAATGCTCGTTTGTGACTTCAATTTTATAAAAGCTATCAGCTAGCCAATTAAATCTGAGGATTCCGGTTGCGTTCCTTTGGAGATCTCGGAGTCCTCTTTGTAGCGCCGAGGACGGCCACCGGGGCGGTTTTAGTACGGTAAAAATCCCACATAACCCTGGGTCGCTCCCACGGGTACCTTTTGAAGGTTTTCCCCTCGAGAAAAAAAAAAGTAGTTAAATCTTGCTAAAACTACAAATCTTTCAAGCTCGTAGGTTTAACAGAATTTTAGTAAACATCTTTGAACTATGCCTGCTCTGTCATGTCTAAATATAGTTAACTCTTCATGAGAAAACGTTCAATTACGTACTTGAAACTAGTCATTATGCTTTCCACCGTTGTTTAAAATTTGGACAATTATTTGAGCAAACATTGGGTGTATTGGTAACGGAATAATATTTGTCACCCGTCGCAACGGACGAAACTACACTGGTTCTACCTTCAAATCCTACTACTTTAGGTCCTAAGGGGATATTTATTATATAGCAGAACTTTCGACTTCGTTCGCGCAAACTTTGATATGATCCATCCGTTAGACTTTTGAGATCCACTGCTGAACACTACAAAGCCAAGTATATTATACTAGTTACCCGTCGCAACGGTCGAAATTCGACCGTAATTTAAATTAAAAAACTAAACTTCATATTGTCCAAAGTAGTACGAATATTTCGATAATTCAAATAAAATTCAAATTGTATTAACTTTCAATTAATTTCGAACGCGGGTGCGTTGAAGGTAAAAATAGGTTTAAATAGTTAAGTAAGCGGGTATTTTGACAAAGACAAGTGATATTTTTGACGTTATGTTTTCATAGTAAGACATTCAATGTTCTATTTCGTTTATTATCGTGTATGTGTCAAATGCAAGGTGTGTAATGTGTTTTAGTTGATTTTATGTATGTTTTATGCATTATTTAAAAAAATGTTAGCATTGCGCAATCCTTATCTGCATCAACTATAATCGTGCGTAATTTCATACTCCCGCCTGCAGTAAGTATCTTAAAAATGGACCACAAATTTTTTGTCACGTATACATATATAGATAGTTTTTTGAGTTTTATACTCACTACAATAAAGGAACAACAAAACTACTTTCTAATGAATTATTTCATCCATTCAGTCTTTACAGGAGTCCATTACAGGAGTAGTTCTTCTCTAGTGGGGGTATTTGCTACAGTCGTAAAGCATATTACAAAATTTCTGATTATATAGATGATAAAACAGCTTGGGACTGAAGAATACGTAATTAATAAAATGTCAAAGTGTAGCGTATCCTGCCAAACGTGCTCCTTGTTAGGCCAAATGTAGGGCAGGATACTGGAGCTAACTTTTGTTACCCATGTAAAAACAAGATGGCAGATAAAAAAAATAAAAAAAAAGATATACAAAGAAAAAAGACAAACCCACTGAGTTTCTTGCCGGATCTTCTCAGTTGAGGTCGTGTTCCGATCCGGTGGTAGTGTAAAAAAAATATATAAATGTAACTGACAATTTGTAAGCGCCCCCGAAGGCCTATGCAAAATAAAGACATTTCATTTCATTTCATTTCAGTCTCCGCGCCTGACGTGAAGGTTGACCGGTGCCACATAGCCACATAGCAAGAGTAGCAAATGCTACGGGCCCCGCGACTAGAGGCCCCGCGGCCCAATACCTACCTGCTATTTATATTTTACTATCTTTGTTATCCTAAAAATCCTAAACTGAAAGAAGACGTAGAAAGTAGATATAGAAAGTGTGATTTCTAAATTTTCCCAGATTAAATCCAGAAAAGTAACTAGTAACAGTTTTGTTTTATTTAATACCCTTACTTAAGGCAAACTATGGGCCTCCTGTCAGAATTTGCTACAGGCCTTAATCTGGCACTGGGTTGACCACACCTAGTGCTTACCAATTCTACACAGATATAGATAATGAAATGCTGACCATCTTCCAGATTTTGTCCCTCAATCGCTCTTACGACATCCACGGGAAGATACGAGATGGTATTTTTGTACATAAAACGTAACACACCAAAACAAATTTGTAACATAAAAATGTGTGCGTGTACTAGCGTACACTCGTAAGAAGTGAAACTTCTTTATGACGTTATTTTTCAAAAAATAATTTACTATATGCAACTTTACAGAAATTGGTTAAATAAAGTTAAATTAGATAAAGTTTAATAAAAGGCTTTTATTAAACTTTATCTAATAATCTAATCTATAATAATCTATCTAATATCACGCGTGGTAGGGATAAGAAAAAGATGGCGCGTAACGGAAAAAAAAGATGGCGCGTAACAGAAAAAGATGGCGCGTACCGAAAAAATGTTACACTAAATTTTTTTCCAGCCCCGATAAAGAAGTTTCTTTCACTTCAACAACCCCGATAAAGAAGTTTCACTTCAAAACGTAACATTCTGTGGGCACTTCACCACATTTTTCCCTTTCTATCGTTTCTCTCTCTCCTTCTTTAATTATGGTAGATTCAAGTGTGGACAATGGTTTAGTTTTATTCTTAGGTTAGTGCTTGGACCCTAAGGTATTCTAGTGTGTGTCCCTGTAGCCTCGGGGTCAGAATAGGGCTACGGTATCCCCTGCCTGTCGTAAGAGGCGACTTTAAGGGGCTTCCGGGGTTGCAGACGGCTAGAGTGGGAGCTCGAACCGTTCCGTCAGGCAATCCCGGGAGGACGGCGGTATGTGTGGTCGCATACCGTCGTAAAGACTAGACTGGGAGGTGCCCGATGGGGCAGCGCTCTCGGAGGATTCTGGTTGAAGTCGTTTCGAGATCCCGGAGTCCTCCTTTTCAGCGCCGAGGACGGCCACCGGGGGGTTTTAGTGCGGTAAAAATCCCACATAACCCTGCGTCGCCCACGGCGTCGGGTACCTTTGGAAGGTTTCCCCCTCGAAAACAAAAAAAAAAAGGAATTCTAGTGTTTGTGCAATATAATTTAATTGGCATTCAGTCTGATTATAGTTTTAAGCACTACTGTATTACATTAGCTGTAAGTTTGCCTAAGAAATAAATAAATAAATATTATTTATGTGGACTTGTGCATCATTGACTTTTACCTTTCCTACACACGTAAGACTCACTACACACACTATCTCCGTAATTCTATCAAAATCTTCAGAGACTTTAGTTATTTGTGAAGTTTTTAATAAAATTGGCCTAAGTTGGCCCGAAATGGCTAGGGAATTGTCTTACTACCAACATTTGTACAAATATTCGTCAAGTACTAATTGCAAATCAATATTTATTCGATAATGCGTTTCAAATTACACAGTGGGTAACTACTCTAATTCGAGCATTTGTGTTGTCGTTTGTTTTGTAAATTATACGTTTTGTCGATCGAATTAGGGAGTACTGTGCGGTAACCTTTATTAATTATGTATAGAATGAAGTATAATTGTTATGCATGTATGAATTTTAAAATATTATTATTAACGTCTGAACCAAAAAAAAAGTGAAAAGATTTTGAATACAGAAGAAAAGATTTTTTTCTATGCTAGCTGTTAATAATAACTAAGTAGGAGATTCGCATTTGGCCAGCGCGGTGGACTATGGCCTAAGAGTCTCTCATTCCGAGAAAAGACCCGTGCCCAGCAGTGAGACAATAATGGGTTGACGACAAAAGTAGGAGATAGCCAAATTCTAATTGAATGTATTTTATTTCCCATAGTCACATTTTACAAAACACAATAAATAATTAAAAATACTATTCCTTATTTTTTTTAAATTCCAATTCAAACTGACCTGACCGAAAATATCAAAATGTTTTGATATCTGATATAACTTTAAAATAAAAAGTTAAGTATAATGTAGTTAAGACAAAAAGCTACTAAATACCTACTTCATGTTATTTTGACCTTTTTATGCACACATAAAAAACAAGTTTAAAAAATAACTGTTAAAATCAAAAAAATAAAATCATCGATGTAATATAGTGTCTTATTTTTATTTATATAATCCATTTATTTATTAGAAGATCAAAACAAGCACGGGGGAGAGCTTAAATCATTATGGTGTAGCTTAATGGATCATCTAAAACGGAACGCGACCGGAAGCCACGCCCCTTCCGCCGGGGAGCGGGAAATGGCCACAGATTATGTAGGAAATTGCAATTGTGGGTATAGACAAAATATTGCTTTTTCTTGTTGATTGTGGTTTGGGTAATTTTGTTTTGGAGTGTCTAATGGATGGTGTGGCGTATCTTTTCTGATGATTTTTGAAGATTAATAAGCTGGTTCAGAGATGGTTTTATTTGTAAAGTTTCTTACCGAATTTTGTTATAAATTAATTGACGATACCTATATTGACGATTGACGCTTTCTACACTAATATCTCCACAGTAGGATTTTCTCCTGTGCCGTGGGTGCCATGGAAACACAAAGACGGATAAACACCCAGACCCAGTACACGAATCTAAACTCACAATTCAGATACCTGGCTGGCCGGGAATCGAACCCGGGACCCACTGCGTGTCACACCGGTATGGTAACCGCCACGCGGGTTCATGTAGAGACGGTTTTTTTGATAATATTGAAAAAGTTAATAGTTTTTTGATAATATTAAAACAAAAAATATTGATGTAAAACTAATCAATGGAAACAAATCTCAAATAGTTCGGATCACTTGTAGTCCTACCTAACAGCTAAATAAATGAGTTTCTACCCTTGATCATTCAGTAGGAAAGTATTACTGGTGGTGAAACCAGTGTAGTTCGACCGGGGAAGTACCACCGCCACACCTATTTCTAGTGTGAAGCATTTCTTGCGTTTCGATAGAAGGGTGTGGTTGCCGGCACACTTTCACGTGAGGCGACCATCATAGTCCTCCAGAGTAGCAACGCATCTGTGATTGACTTCAGATAGAACCCATGTTTTGTATGAAGTTGATTACAGATGTCCATGAGCGGCAGTGACCACTTACCATCAGGTGCATTGCATGCTCGTTTGCTGCTTCAGTCAGATAAAAAAGAAAAACCTCGTTTATGTGTCTCCCTTACTACTGCTCTAACAACATAAGGGAGAACTAGGCGGAGGCCCCCAAGGTCTCGAACCACAAAAAGTTTACGTAAAGTTATTTTTTACGCTAATATTAGGTATCGTTTAAATCAGGGCCGGCTCAGACTATGCTGGGGCCCTTGGGCACACAAGAATTCGGGGCCCTTGTGCAATGTTAGCAAAGTATGATGACGACCCGCGTGGCGCAGCGGTTACCATACCGGTCTGACACGCAGTGGGTCCCGGGTTCGATTCCCGGCTAGACAGGTATCTGAATGATGAGTTTAGATTATTGTTCTGGGTCTGGGTGTTTGTGTATTCGTCTTTGTGTGTGTCCATGGCACCCACGACACAGGAGAAAATCCTACTGTGGGGCTATGAGTGTAGAAAGCGTTTTTATGATAGGCGGAGTGGGGGGGTGTTAGGTTTTTTTCGTTACGGAATTTCTTGATTCGGTCGCCGCGATAACAGCTATGCAATAGCTTAAAAATATGCATTTACTCTAGTAGGTACCGATTTTATTTGTGAGGGAGGGGGGCACCAACCTCCCCCTCCACAATATCTGCCACTATCCCAAAATGTATTGTCTGTCAACACTCTCATTATTTTCGTGCCAATTACGTTGATTGGTGATTAACGAAAACTAATTTGGCTTTCCGATGACACATTGATATAATTAGATGATTTCTAAATATATAATACAGAATGTTGAAATATATAGAAGCCGCTTTAATAATTCTTAAAAAAAAAAAAAACTTAAAACACTTTGTACACTTATAGCCCCACAGTAGGATATTCTCCTGTGTCGAGGGTGCCATGGACACACACAAGACGAATACACAAACACCCAGACCCAGAACAAGAATATAAACTCATCATTCAGACACTTGTCTGGCCGGGAATCGAAGCCGGGACCCACTGAGCGTCAGCCCGGTACGGCAACCGATCGGCCACGCGGGTCGTCATTCTAATACGTTATTTTGAAATCTTATACAATGGGTAGAACGTTGTGGTGAACGTGAACTTGAAGGTAGAACCAGTGTACTTCGACCGGGGAAGTACCACCGCCACACCTATTTGTAGCCGAGCATTTCTTGCGTTTCGATGGAAGGGTGTGATTGCCGGCACACTTTCACATGAGGCGACCATCATAGTCCTCGGGGGTATCAACGCATCTGTGATAGCCTTCAGATGAAACCCACGTTCTGTATAAAGTCGATTACAGATGTCGCAGGGTGGCAGTGACCACTTACCATCACGTGGACTGCAAGTACTCGGAGGAGTGTGAAGTCCACCAATTCGCACTTGGCCAGCGAGGTGGACTATGGCCTAAAACTCTCTCATTCTGAGAGAAGACCTGTGCCCAGCAGTGGGACAATAATGAGTAATACCCAGACGGTTTGAGGCAGGAGTCACATTTGGCTAGGTTACCTATTATTTAACTTCTCACATCTTTGAGAAAATTTTAACACAGCTCTCAGAGAAGTCTTTAAAATGTTTTCTTTCATTTCATTTCATTTCATTTCAAAAACGGTCATTGCTAATGCGTATAGTTTGTAAATTAGAAGTGCTAACCTCGAATTCGAACCCTTAGCGTATGAGTCCACATTATAATCCACACTATTTTTAGTAAAATTAAAAAAAAATAACATTAAGGACCTAGATAATTAATCTGTAAAATATTTCACTCATTGAGAAAACAAAATAAAATCTTCTACTACAGGAAGCCTATTTTATAATAACTACAATAATGGCTATGGTACAGTAACGCGATAATTTCGCGCCCTCTCCACCAACTGTCAAAAACGTCAAAAGACATTCCATTTTCAAAACGGGCGAACGATTCTGATATCCGTGCCAAATTTAATTTACTTATATATTGTAAATATCGAAATTAAGCTTTATGCAGTTGAATTAAGATTCACTTTGAGTTAAGGGAGAAGAACAAGATTCAGATTCGTAAAGATTTGCAAAAATAAACCTTACTGCATTGAAATAAAGGTGACATATTAATAATATGATCGAATTAATCTAATATTTTATAACTACCAAATTATATTTGCTATTAATAATAAAATGTGATACAAAATTAAACCTTATTGCAATGACTTAAAGATGCTAGTTTAAATTACGAATACATTTTATTATTTTGTAACAGTAGCGTGTTATGCACTAAGACAGGGCTGCCAATTTTCTCATCAACGCCTTATATTTACGCTATAAAATAAGCGACTAGAAAAATGCTTATAACCAACAATTTATTCCTAATTCGTTTTTATCGTTTTTATTAATGACCGCTTTGCCATATGTCAACCACACCCTTGTTTCCACATCTACCTTATTAAAGCCTCTTACCACTGCTGCAAAACATTATTGTTCAACTGCTGGGCACGTGTTTTTCAGGACGATTGAATTCTACTCCATGGTCCACCAAGTTGGCCAGGTGCGAATTGATAGACTTCATAAGTAAAAGCAGTGATGCATGACAGTTTTGTTTTACAGCTTTATGTAGCTAATAAGCATGCCGTCCACCTGATGGTAAGTCTGCCCTGCCATGTTTAATTAGGTAATTTAAATAGACCAAGGCATTTATCAGAAGTCAATCACAAGAATTCACACACACACGTTCACATCACAAGTTTAGGTAGGTAGTCACAAACCGTAAGCGAAGAGGGCCCTCGCCAATGCCTCGCACTTAGAAGGGCCTCACGAGGCCTCTTTAAGTCATTAATATTTTTTTTTATAATTGTACCTAGCCATAAGGCCACCAGCAGGAAAATGGTCGATTTTTGACAGCGACACACGAGAGGTTAACGTCGCCTATGGTAATTTGCTACACCAGAAGAATCACCAATGCATCGCCGGCTTAGAAAGAAAGGTCTTTTTGCAACTTTCTTGTTATAGCGCTCCGGGAATACCTCAGGAGGAAGCTCATTCCACATCTTGCACGTTCGTGGCAAAAAAGACCGTGCACAGCAAACCGTGGAGCCTGGCGGAGGACCGCCACGGGTCCAGTTGATTCGGATGGAACTTCATCCATCGACGAGTGGTGCGATGAATGAAGGGTGACATTGGCACCGGGTCAAAAAGCTCCTCGGAACACTCACCATTGTAAATCGCAAAAAGTCATTATTATGCAAGAATTTTCAAAGGCACCACCGCCCTTTAAAAAGGTTTCCTTCTTTCTGAAAATACTACGCTAAAGGGTACTCTTTCAGAATCCGGAGTTAGTATAAGGAAAAATATATAAAATTGTTTTAAAATTGTTATGAAATTTATTTTTTTTCGCGTTTTTTTTTTTAATTCTGGAATGTCCAAATAAAGACAAAAAAACACACATATTCATTGACTAATTTAAATGGGTTAAATGTGATGCTACAAGATTTAAAATCTCCGTTTACTTAAAAAGAGGACCTCGCTGATACAACTACGCTGCGCCACTGATGTTAGGTCATACATACATGGCATACATTATACTGTTTGTTTCAGCTTAAGTACTATTTAGCTACTCTTGGACCATTGTCCACCAATTCGCACTTGGCCAGTGCGGTGGACTATGGCCTAAAACTCTCATTCTGAGAGAAGACCCGTGCCTAGCAGTGAGACAATAATGGGTTGCCGATGACTTTTGGACCCAAAAATTTGAAAAACGTTATTTATTTTCTCATTATGTGTCATTTAAAAAGGTAAGTGATCATAGATCATAGATTTTTTAATACAGACCGTTCAAATGAATACAGATTACGTCTGACAGCCCTACTCAAGTGGCGGTGTGACGTATCATTCGTCACGTGGGGTGCATTTGAATTCGGAACTCAGTTTCGCTTTTTAATGTCATCTGTAGTGATGCGTATTTGACGTTCGTAATTCAAATTTATAATGGCCAGGGACTTAGGGAATGGCGATATTCAATACTATGACGAAGCGTGAAAGAGGAAGTGAGATGTTCTAAATTCAAATATTTTTTGACACTTTCGTTGGTAGCCCATTTTCTTTTTGCAATCTAAAATTGTAATAGGCATCTGCCAACTTATTTTACGGGTGCCAACTTATTAGCACGGGTCTTCTCTCAGAATGAGAGAGTTTTAGGCCAAAGCCCACTGCGCTGGCCAAGTGCGAATTGGTGGACTTCACACACCTCTGAGAACTTTTTTTAAAGAACTCTCGTGTGTAAGTTTCCTCACAATGTTTTCCTTCGTCGAAAAACAGTGATAATTAATTTCTGATACGCAAATAATTTTAGAAAATCAGTGGCGCGTGCCTGGGTTTGAACCTCGGACCTCCCGATTGAGAGGGCAAGTTTCAACCATTAGGTCATCACTGCTCATATCTCATGCCGTCCATATAAATATATCAAACTCTACATTTGTACTCGTATAACAGATCAACAATAATAGCACGGTACAAATATAATAATACTGTGATAATAGGTAGGTAGGTAAATGTAATTCAGTATTTAAGGATAAATCACTTAGGGTAGCTTTGATATCTTGCTTGTGCTAAAAAAGTGTAGGTAGGTACCTACCTTCTGCCTAAAAAATATTTTAATCTCACTCACTCTCTTCCATTTATTAACCTTTGTGCCTAGTCAACATAAATATCTCTACTGTCTATTAAGTACCAATACACCTATCTATTATGTATAGTAAACATAGTAGTAGGTACCTACCTACCTATTTATTTATTACAAATTATTTAAATACCTAGTTATAAGATAAGTAAATAGAAGAAAAAAACAAAAAGCGTTACTCTGGAAAATAGAGCTTTGATTTCATTAACGTCCAAGTTACCTATATTATAAGGAAAACCTTTTAAACCTTATCAACTCTCTTATCTGGAATACCTTAAATAGAAAAACGACAATAATTATAGGTATGTTAATTATTTACAACTATTAGTTTCTTTATTGATAGCCTAATGGTTGAAACTTGCCCTCTATTAGTTGATTAGTGTACCCTCATTTTGAATAAAATAGGTAAGCTTTCAGTGACATATTTTTGTTGTGTTTTAGTAGCTACTTGCTTAGTGCTTGAATAGTTTTCTGGCTACTCAGAACAACCATCTTGATACACATTCGTCAAACATTTATTTTTTAGAAATTTTGCATGTAGGTAAACCTAACGACAGTATGATATTATCGCCAGATAATGTTTCTAAGCGTATTTTTTCTATTGCCGAACAAATAAATTGAAAAAGATATTACTATTTTGTAAATTTTAAGCAATCATAAGACGCGAGGTAAGCCTGTAACCTCTTCCTCTATCATACCAATATTGCCCGAATACCCACGTTCCATATTTTTATAAAAATTTTAAGTATTTACTTGCCATTTTACTATATTATTTAGAAAAAAAGCAGTTCCCATATTAATCATTAAAGCTAAAAAAATAAACCGTCCTTAGAGAATACAATTAAATTTAATATTACTAGGGGATCATGAGGCGCTCGAATTATAAAAATTGTAATGAAAGAAAATTGTTCAAAAAAAGAACGTTTCATACTCAAGCCTCATTACCACCGACCAATGAGGACGCAAAGAGTTGATTGGGGGGCGTGACCGTGAACATTACTCACGGGAGACTGAATTAAACGAAACGCGAAACATATATCTATCTTTGTCGCACATATGTAATTTGATGATATTAGAAAGGAAGGGAGGTATTTGAATGGACGAAATCGTTACGGATACAGCGTGTTTTAATATTTAATTTTATGATCATATTAACATTGTTATGAATAAGTTGATTATTTCGGATTTATGTGGGCGAGTAATGGCGGGTAAGGATTCATCGCAAATAAGGGTCCCGTCTAACGAGTTCACGATTAATTTGGTTTGTTTGTGTTATGGGAGGCCTAATAGTTTTAGTGGTGATTTACGACGTCGCAGTGAATTAGATTTAACTTTTTGAGTGTTGATTCTAGTAATAAAGAAGCGTTATATTGTCCATGTGTAATTTATTTCCTTTAAATTATAAATAGTAAAGGTAGTCATTGTAAAGTGGTAGAACGAGTGTGGGAGCAGTGATAGCCTAATGGTTGAAACTTGCCCTCTCGATCGGGAGGTCCGGGGTTAAAACCCAGGCAGGCACCACTGATTTATGTGCGTATTAGAATTATTATCACTGCTTTTCGGTGAAGGAAACCTACACACCCGAGGGTTCTAAAAAAAGTTCCCGGAGGTGTATGCAGTCCACCATGTCGCACTTGGCCAGCGCGGTGGTCTATGGCCTAAACTCTTTTATTCTGAAAGAAGACCTGTGCCCAGCAGTGGGACAATAATGGGTTGACGAGACGACAATGGGGTGCCACCACCACACCTTTAAGCATGAAGCGGTTTATAAGTTTCAGTGGAAGTGTGGTTGTCGGCTCATTTACATAAAATGTAACTATTTTAATCCTTGAGAGCAGCAACCCATCTAAGATTGACTTTTTTTTTACCTAATAGAAGTAGCAAACGAGCATGCAGTCCACCTGATGGTAAGTGAAAATAGGTGTGGTTGTGGTACTTCCCCAGTCGAACTATATTGGTTCTACCACCTTTCAAGACTTCAGATAGAACCTGTGTTTTACATGACGTCCATTTAAGGAAATAGTCGATTACCGTCAGGTGGACTGCATGCTCGTTTGCTATTTAAAACTATACATTACACATGCAGGCCTGTCTTTTAATACTATCAAGTTAAATAATACGTGAAGCAAAAAATTGAGGCCCGTTATTATGATACTTGCGGCAAACGGAAAAGTATGAAATTACGCACGGTTATAGTTGATGTAGAGAAGGATTACGGAATACTAATATTTTTTTAAAATAATGCATAAAACATAGGTACATAAAATCACCTGAAACACACACGAAAACAGCACACAACCATGCATTTGACATAAACGCACATAATAAACGAATTATAACTTTCATTGTCACTATGGAAACATAATATCTAAAATATTATTTGCGTCAGAACGTTTATTCCTGATGAACTTACCTGATGAACTTGAATGTTAAAATCTTATTGGATGTACCTTGGGTCACACCATGTAAAATACTAGAAACTTTACTGTCGCGATTCTGTCATGACTTCTTTAAAATGTATATCATTGGACTCTACGTATTTATAGGTAGGTACGTCATGTATGATAGAGATTAGGTATATAGATCGAGATATAGATTTACTGAGTCATTCTAGATTCTTCATTGTGCTAAATGAAAACCTTTTTTGTTCTTATCTTTTATTGAAAAGAGTTAAAATAACACAATTAACCACTAAATTAATTAAAAACCAGCTGCAACAGATGCTTTAACCACAGCGCAGTTAAAGCACTGTTCTTAACTGTAGGCTTTTTTTGGTTTTAATGAATTTCAAATCATATAATTTAAGAATTTTGTGTAGGACTTAGAATTATGGTCATGGTCAAACCAACATTATGTAAAGGTAGGTACTTTAAAAATCTAAGTACTACTTTACAGTTTCGACTTATCGGAAACCAGCGCTATTTCTTCATCTATTGACTTGAATAGGTGTTTAGCAATATTTTTATTACAGCCTATTGTTCTATCGATCCGTAATTCTATTCGTGGAGGCCATTTGGGAGGCTAATGATGTGAGCTGACCACGAGACTCGACTTGCAAAATGTCTAGACACTAGTGGTCTAGACGCTGTCATTAGAGCCATTGTTTGAGGCTTGAGGAAAGTGTTTGAGGAAAAGAAAGGATATTTGCTATAGATTTATGCACCTGGTCTGAATCTTGTGTTGCGTATTGATTTAAATGAGATGACACAAATTATGATTTTATTTAATCTGAACCTGCATGTCAACATAATAACATTTGTGTCTAAAAATACTTATACGTGACGAATAGATAACTTCTTTCTTTGGGGAGGTCGGTTAATAAAAATCCATCCATCCATCACTTTGATGTCCACTGCTGGACATCCTAAATGGTACCACTTCAGCGGTCTTCTTCAGGTCATCGGTCCACTTGGTGAGGGGGAGGGGGGGGGGAGACCTGTACTCCGTCTGAATCTGAATCGTCCTTCATATGAACTTCATATTTCATATGAAGGACAAGGAACCACATTAGTCCTTACGATTATCAACGCATTGCAACACATGTGACTCACTTCACGTACACCAATGTTGAATATGACATCCACTACTCTAATGAACACTTATCATCAGGTGATACAAAACAAACAAAGGCTAAAACTAGCTCATCTTTAAGTTAGACAAAAAGTTCACCAAATGTAGTGATAAAAAATAGTAAAAAAACATGCACTATGGCCACCACCGCATGAGTGATATCTTGCAAAGGTGGTAGAACCAGCGTAGTTCGATCGGGGAAGCGCCACCGCCACACCTATTTATAGTGTGAAGCAGTTCTTGCGCGAGATGGAAGGGTGTGGTTGTCAGCACACTTTTATATGAGGCGACCATCATAGTCCTCGGGAGTAGCAACGCATCTGTGATTTTCAGATGGAACCCATGTTCTGTGTGTAGTAAATTACAGATGTCCATGAGCCGCATGTGACCACTAACCATCAGGTGACTGTATGCTCGTTTGCTACTGCAGTCAGATAAAAAAAATCTTGAAGTAAGTTATAGGTAGGTACATATTTAGGTACTCCATACACAAAAATGAATTTAACTGGCGTCAATCGCAGATGATTTGGTCGAGAAAATGAAAATGAAAAATAATTTATCAAATTAAAAGTAGTACATAGGTTTACAATATTGTTGGGTACCCCCTTTTAAGTATGTTTATACCTGTAGTAGAGGGCCCCGCAGAGCAACAAGAGGTAGTAGGTAACAAAACATGAAAAAAACTTTTTCATAATCCATACATTTAATAAAAATTAAACCGTTTTACGTGCCTGTACATCGCATATCGATATTTCTTTCTATTTACCTATCTAAAATGACTACACACTAAAATAATTGAACCTAATTTTAATATAAATATAATTATAATCCATGTCTTGAGGCAAATTTATTTCATTAAAATCCACCTACCTAGTTATATCAAGATAATATTAAATTTATGTTTCTATTTTAAAATCAAGTGAAACCACATGACAGAACTAGCACAAAATAAGAAAACATTTAAAAGCTGATCGAGTTTCTTGACTGCAACAATTCAATACAGCCTTACAGATTCAATAAGCGCTCCCTGATCAAACGAAATGCTTATGGAATTTTAATAGGACATTTCAATAAGCTGCCAGATTCAATACAAATATTTCTATTTAATATACAAGTAGCAATAAGCATGATAATAATAGCAAAAAGGAAGCAAGCATGTCATATGATGGTAAGTGGCCACTGCCGCCTATGGATATTTGTAATATCGCCAAAAAAAAAAAGAATAAAATAATAATAAATTGGCGACTCCTCTGGTGTTGCAAATGTCCATAGGCGACGGTAACCACTTTCCATCAGGTGGCCCGTCTGCCTTATCGTTAGGTACAAATATAAAAAAAAAACCTCAAAAATCGCATATCTGGATACCTGTTACATAAAGAAATGTATAAATTCCATATTATTAATGTAAAATTATATATTTGAAATCAACCCCAAATAAGTGTTAGCCTCGCACTTAAAGCGGGGCCTCTTTGGAACAGCACCATCTAATGGAATCATGCAAAGGGGCCTCGCTGATAGGAGTTTGCCCACGTCTACTTTGTCAAAAAAACCACCATTGCTTCTAAATGCAGCTTAGTTAATAAACCCTCTTTTTACCTCTAGTATTTAAAATAAGTTGA
This sequence comes from Spicauda simplicius, assembly GCA_949699795.1. NCBI lineage: Eukaryota > Metazoa > Arthropoda > Insecta > Lepidoptera > Hesperiidae > Spicauda > Spicauda simplicius. Next base: position 1,970,340 of record OX453085.1, read on the forward strand.
AAATTAATAAATTTAATTGAATTTGAGAAATATTCGTGCTACTTTGGACAATGTCAAGTTTAGATTGAAGGTGGTAGAACCAGTGTAGTTCGACCGGGGAAGTACCACCGCCACACCTATTTCTAGCGTGAAGCATTTCTTGCGTTTCGATAGAAGGGTGTGGTTGCCGGCACACTTTTACATGAGGCGACCATCATAGTCCTCGGGAGTAGCAACGCATCTGTGTTTGACTTCAGATAGAACCCATGTTCTGTATGAAGTTGATTACAGATGTCCATGAGCGGCAGTGACCACTTACCATCAGGTGGGCTGCATGCTCGTTTGCTACTTCAGTCAAATAAAAAAAAAATAGATTTGGAGTTAAATTATGGTCGAATTTCAACCGATGCTATAGATGACTAGTAGGTGTAACTAAATAGGTACCTATTCTGTGAATAAGTATAATAAGCGATTATCTGTCGCCGTTATTTATATAGAGCAAAATAATATCTTTTTTATTCTGTATGTTATTATTTGTTGTACGGCAACAACTGTGATAGCCTAATGGTTGAAACTTGCCCTCTCGATCGGGAGGTCCGAGGTTCAAACCCAGGCACGCACCACTGATTTGTGTGCGTATTTTAAATGAATTATCACAGCTTTTCGGTAAAGGAAAACATCGTGAGGAAACCTACACACCCGAGAGTTCTAAAAAAAAAAGTTCTCGAAGGTGGCCTAAACTATGGCCTAAACTCTCTCATTCTGAGAGAAGACCCGGGCCCAGCAGTGGGACAATAATGGGTTGACGACTGTACGGCAACAGAACTACAACATCTTTGAAAATTTCAACTGTCTATCTACCACGCTTCACGAGATACAACCTGGTGACAGACAGAGGGACAAACGGACAGCGGACAGCAATCTTAGTAAGAGGGTTCCGTTTTTACCCTTTAACTACGGAACCCTAATAAGGAGCTTGATGGATACCGTCACAAAATGAACAGTCACAAATTTAAAACAGGGGTCGCTAAGTGATAGAACGAGGGGGAAAACCGCTTAAATATATCCAAGTTGATATTGTTGATTGACGAATGATATCTAAGAAGGTTCTTAGTTGTAGTAGATATAAGGTGATAATTGCATATCTTAGCATTTGACGTGTAGGTACGTATATAAAAAAGAGGGTTTAGGAGCCTAACCCCTATAACCTAAGCTTAAGCAATAAATAATAGCTGTTATCAATATGAACCTTCTTGATTTTTTTTTATACTTTAACCTAACGATAAGGCAGACGGGCTACCTGATAGAAAGTAGTCACCGTCGCCTGTGGACATTCGCAACAACAGAGGAGTCGCCAATGCATCGCCGGCTTTGAAGGAGAACTCTTTTCGCACATTTCTTGAACAACCCCATGTCGTAGTGCTCCGGGAATACCTCAGGAGGAAGCTATATATAATATATTATAACAAGCGTGTGAGGGTCGCGAGGAACTAAATGTAAAAGTGAAAAAAGGATATAAGTATTCGGTTTGACGTCTGTCGAAAAAAAAATCTTGTCTTGCACTCGCCGCTCACCTTGTTTTATATATTTCAGTTATTTAAGAAATATTTATACTTACCATTGCAATAAATGGTGTATTGTATTTAAAAAAAAAAACATATTTCAAACCGAATGGCTTGAAATATGTTTTTTTTATACTTCCAGATAATAGCGCGTTTAAGCAAAAGTTTATATATACCTAATTTATAATGTCTTTTAGTATTGACAATTCACCCATGTGATCGACCGTAATTTAAATTAAAAAACTAAACTTCATATTGTTCAATGTAGCACAAAAACTTCTCATAATTCAAATAAATTGTAATAATTTTCAAGTTATTTTGAACACATCCGTAAAAGGTAAAAAGAGGTTTAATTAACTAAGCTGCATTTAAAAGCAATAGCGGATATTTTAACAAAGACATCTGACATTTTTGACGTTATGTGTTTTCGTTTTCATAGTTAGACATTGAATGTTTTATTTCGTTTATTATGTATATGTTTGCGACCAATGCAAGGTATTGTGTGTAATGTGTTTTCAGTTGATTGTATGTATCTTTTATGCATTATATGAAAAAAATATTAGCATTGCGGAATCCTTCTCTACATCGACTATAACCGTGCGTAATTTCATACTCCTCCGTCTGAGGCAAGTATCTTAAAAACGGATCACAAGTTTCACGTACTAATATATAGATAACAGATTACTACCTAACAGCTTTAAATCTACATTATTCAGTTATTTTAACAAAACGTAAGTGTACAATTACCCAGGATCCAGACAGGTCTGTAGGGTGGGGGTGCAGGGACCAAATTGCTCCTTAATGACCGGGGTGAGGGGGGCGGGGGTTGGTTGCTTTTAACTGGAGAGTGTACTGGATGATATCGTCTACCTATTATTTTCTTTTATCTGATTGAAGTAGCATGCAGTCCACCTTATGGTAAGTGGTCACTGCCGCCCATGGACATCTGTACCTAATCAACTTCATATAGAACATGGCTTTTATCTGAATTCAATCACAGAAGCGTTGCTACTTCCGAACACTGAGATGGTCGCCTCATATAAAATTGTCCAACCACACCCTTCCATCGAAATGCAAGAAATACTTCACGCTAGAAATAGGTGTGGCGGTGGTACTTTCTCAGTCGAACTACACGATTGATGATTCTACCAACCTCTCTATAGCACTCTACAAACATAAGAGCGTCGTCTGTTCAATTTAAATATAAAACCTTTACTTATAAAAAAGTTACTCTCCTAATCTATAAGATAAAATGGTTTTGTTACGGTGACAGCCGACATATTGAAAGTTTATCATCCTTTTTTTTGGCAAATCTGTAATTACTGTTGGTCTAAGTGGCCCTTCCTTAGCGAGGGAAGAATGGTTGCGGATCCGGCTATTGCCAAGACTCCGGTACTTCTGTCTCCGGTTAAATGGAGATTACGGTTAATGAAATGAAATTAAATAAAATGAAATGTCTTTATTTTGTGCCTATACAAACGGAGGCATTTACAAATTGTCTGATACATGTTTTTTCTTACACTACCACCGGATCGGAATACGACCTCAACTGATCCGGCAAGAAACTCAGCGGGTTTATCTTTTTTGTTATTTATACCTATTTTTTTTAATATAATTACGATCATGTTTTGTTAAATGGTAATGAAAGTTAGCGCAAGTATCTTGACCCAAGCGCATATCCAGAGAGGTACATACCTCACCTTAGCTCTAACATCCTTATTATTTAAATACTGTTATACACATACCATGGCCACAAGCTTTAAATAATAATACCATTTTATCATTTTTTTACCTTCTAACATGTTTACGGAAATTTACTAGTTACTTAGAACAGAAAAAAGAAATCACAGTAAACGAAGCATAAAACGGACTACAGAAACGCTGACACAAGCAAAACATTTTGATCACCACCAATTACCAGTGTATCCTAGCCACAATCTACATTCTATCTCTTTTTTACATATTCGTCTTGGACCAGTCTCTCTCTTTCTGGCGACGTCGTTAAGTGTTCTTAATCATTTGTTAGCCAGAAGCAAAGAAACTTAAGATGGCGGTGTACATGTTAGAAATTCAACCTTTTGTGTCTACAATTTGGTGGTAGTTTCAAAAGTGGCTACTTGTAAATCGTTTTACTACACATCGTGTTAAAAACAACTTTATAGTAAGACCAAAAGGTTGCTTTTGAAAGCAAGCGATATACACATGAGACATTCAAATAAAAAAGGCGCAAAAAACGACAGAGCTATTAGGACAGCAGTAATAAAGCTTATGTTCGCGCGGCCGTAATAAAATAAAATTACTTTTCGACAACACCCCGTATGTAGGCGTGGCCAGCGGACGATGCCTGAGTATCGCTACGACGCCGAGCGGAGCACACGTCCGCATTAACGCGTATTCGCTTAAAGTTATGCTATCCTGGTGTTAAAAAAATATTATAATACTTGTGACATTTCGATTTTTTAATTTTTTGAATTGAAAAAAACATTTTTGGTTTTAATAAGTGACATTTTGAATTCTGTTTTGTGAGTGCAATGGAAGAAATAGAAACACAAACGAAGAAGAAATCCCCAAAGCCGTTCACAATAGAATCTCTTATCGGAACTGATAGAAAATCACCAGAAATCGACATAGAGAACAACTTATCAGAACATTCTAGGACCTCAGATGATGAGACGGAGAGACTGGAAGGATTAAACCGCATGAGGTATTACTTAAACGCGCCATTTTTGCAAAATGGAGTCAATTTTCCGTTTCTGCTCGGATATCCGGAGCCGTGGTTGAGAATGCTGAACCAGCCCACGCAAGAGAGTAGAGAAGATGATAAGAGAGAGAGTCCTGTCAGTGTTGGGAGTGAAGTGGATAGCGATGGAGGCGACGATAATGCTCAAGGTTCGTATTTTTTCAACGTCTTCTTTTTTCAGGGTTCCGTACCCAAAAGGTAAAAACGGGACCATTAATTAGTACGGGACCCTTACTAAGTCTTCTGTCTGCCACCAGGCTGTGTATCATAAACCGTTATAGCTATTTTTTTTATCTGACTTAAGTAGCAAACCAGCATGCAGTCCACCTGATGGTAAGTGGTGACTGCCCCCCTTGGACATCTGTAAGCAACTTCATACAGAACATAGGTTCTATCTTACAGTCAATCACAGATGCGTTGCTACGCCCGAGAACTATGATGGTCGCCTCATATAAAAGTGTGCCAGCACGCCCTTCTATCGAAACACAAGAAATGCTTCACGCTAGAAATAGGTGTAGATAGTTGAAATTTTCACTGATAATATATGACTGTCACCGCTATGATAAAAATACTAAAAACAGAGTAAAATAAGTAATTTAGGGGGGCTCCCACACAAAAAACGTGTTTTTTATAGATAACTAACTGTACCCTGCGCGCGTTGCTACGCAATCACAAATAAATACACCAGAAAACTTCGCGAGCTCATGAATAACAACTTTGCTAAAGGTCACATGATCAAATGAATAGTTTACGATTCTATAGAGGACATACAGACAAACATTCATTTTTACAAAGAAGACTATGTAACCCGGTGAACTTCGTTCCGCCTTTAAATTCTAAAATTCTAATTATAAGTGTTCCTCCACTATAATAAACATGTATTACATATACATAAAAACCTTCCTCTTGAATCACTCTATCTATTAAAAAAGCCGCATTAAAATCCGTAGCGTAGTTTTAAAGATTTAAGGATACATAGGGACAGACAGCGGGAAGCGACTTTGTTTTATACTATGCAGTGATGATACAGATTAATTTGTGCGCGAGTCCTACAAGCACTTAGCCGGTTTTTTTGTTTATCTGATTGAAGTAGCAAACGAGCATACAGTCCACCTGATGGTAAGTGGTCTATGGACATCTGTAAATAACTTCATACAGAACAGGAGTTCAATCTGAAGTCCATCACGGGTGCGTTGCTACTCCCGAGGACTCAGATGGTGGTAGGCATAAGTGTTGCGATGGTACGTCCCCGGACGAACTTTCCCCGTTAAAGTTAAAATTACAGGTAGACTTTCACATGAGGCGACCATCACAGTCCTCGGAAGTAGCAACGCATCCGTGATTGACTTCAGATGGAACCCATGTTCTGTATATAGTAGATTACAGATATCCATGGGCAGCAGTGACCACTTATCATCAGGTGGACCGCAGGCTCGTTTGCTAATTCAGTCAAATAAAAAAATAATACATAGTACCGAAGTCTGCGCTCACCATATTTCGCTGGATCACGACGAAACTACATGTGACCTATATGAGCCTATATATCCATAATATGGTAAGGGCCAAATTACTATCACCTATGGTTTAGATAGACAGTAGGTACCACTGAATGAAAGCCGAGTTAAAGATAAAGGTCTTCATAAGAATTGTAGATTTTTGGTATCCAAACATCGGACTTTTCGATAAAGAAGCCGAATTTCATACCACTAAGCTTATCTCTACATTTATATTATATACATTATATACATTTATATATACGCATGCTGTGGTTTTAACCACAAAAGCTCTATAATGACAAATTTTGAAAAATTTTAGGTGCCTGGTATTCGATCGGACCTTTACATTAAGAAGACTAATTGTTAACCGCATGAATTTGATTTTAGCTACGAAAAAAATTCGAACCTCGGACCTTTACATTAAGAAGCCTACGTGTCAACCACAAGAACCTGATTTTAGCGCCAAGGATTTTGCATTTCATGATAAAATCTGAAGAATCTAAGGTCTGACCCTCGGATTATTCGGTTAAGATATCGAATTACAAACTTAAGCTTTCAATACATCAAAATTAATATGAGCTGAATTTAGTGGCAAAAGGTACCTCTATCATTACAAATGTCATCATGTCAGGGTGGTAGACCCAGTGTAGTTCGACCGGGAAAGTACCACCGCCACACCTATTTCTAGCGTGAAGCATTTCTTTGCGTTTCGATGGAAGGGTTGCCGGCACACTTTTATATGTGGCGAACATCTTAGTCCTCGAGAGTAGCAAGGCATCTGTGATTGACTTTAGATAGAACTCCATGTTCTACATGAAGTTGCTTGCGGGTATCCATGGGCGGCAGTGACCACTTACCATCAGGACTGCATGCTCGTTTGATACTTAATCTTATGAAAAAAAATGCTTAAATTCACTCCTATCCACGTTTGAATCATTCTAGTTCTAACACCATGTAAGTGTGTTAATATCAGTGCCAGATTAAGCCAGCGCGAGGCCACTAGCAAATTCTGACAGGAAGCCCATGCTTTGCCTTAAGTATTAAATAACAAAAACTGTTATTAGTAAACTTTTCTAGGTTTAATCTGGGAACATTTAGAGATGACACTTTCTGTATCTTCATTCAGTTTAAAATTTTTAGGATAACAAAGATAGTAAAATATAAATAGCAGGTAGGTGTTGGGCCGCGGAGCCCCTCTAGTCGCGGGGCCCGTAGCATTTGCTACTCTTGCTATGTGGCTAATCGGGCACTGCCACCGCCACACCTATTTCTAGGATTTCTTACGTTTCGATGGAAGGGTGTGCTATGGTAACCGTGCTAAATTTCATACTATTACGTCCGCGGCAAGTTTAAAAAAAAATAATCAAAAATACAACTGACTTCAATGTCACAAAAAAGTAAAAAAATATTTAAATACCTGTCATGTTGGTTTAGAGCATACACAATAGAGAAAGGTAGAGCCAGTGTAGTTCGACCGGGAAAGTACCACCGCCACACCTATTTCTAGCGTGAAGCATATCTTGCGCGAGATGGAAGGGTGTGGTTGCGCGCACACTTTCACATGAGGCGACCATCATAGTCCTCGGGAGTTGCAATGCATCTGTGATTGACGTCAGATGGAACCCATGTTCTGTATGTAGTTGATTACAGATGTCGCAGGACGACGGTGACCACTTACCATCAGGTGGACTTCATGCTCGTTTGTTACTTCATTCAGATAAAAAAGAAGAAAGATTTGCGATGCTCGGTTTTCAAAACCCAGGCCATTCTATACAATAGTCGAATTTCTAACGCAGGTATGATTTTATCGCCTAAATCTTTTATTTTGTAAAAAATATGCGAAAAAGTAGGGGGGTGCCTGGTGATCATATCTCGGATCTCTTTATTAGGAATCAATTTTCAAAACCAAATACCTTTTCTGATATAGAAACGTCACTAAGATATCTCTACGAGAGGATACATTTCAATTTGAGCCAACTTCGATTAATTAATACTATAAACTTTCATTTCTTGACAAATTTCCCCCAAATTCAAATAAAAATTTGCCCAAAAAGCTCTCTCTCATGACAAATTTTGAAAAATTTTAGATGCTTAGTGTTCAAACCTCGGATTTCTATTAAAAATCCAAATCTTAAATCTTTACATTTCAGGTCAGCTGTGGTTTTAACACCAAAAGATTTCATTTATTGACAAATTTCGATAAATTAATGAGGATTGTCATTCGAACTTTCGAATAAGAAGCCTAATTCCCGCTTAACTACTAATACATTTTAATTTATGAAAGAAAGGCAGAAAGATCTTTATTTAGTCAATTTTTGGGGTTGCATTAATATTGATTACTTAAGATGTTTAAAAAAAAAGGGCGCCAAAAATTGAATATACCGGTGAAGGCGTTCTAAATGTCTGGCACTCACATACTCGTATTTATCAATAAAAGACTTACAATAGGCTATTTGACAGGTTTTTAAAATCCATTTTATATTATCTAGCAGAGGTTAAGGAACCCAGTAAAAGTTGTTTTTTTTTTAATTTTGGTACATATTTGCTGAAAAATATCAAATTAAAAATTCAATATTTAAATAGTCCGCAAAAACGCTACTTTGACAATATGGCGGGTTGGTGACGTCACTTGCCTGTATTGTCATCTGTGGCTCATATCAGCCACATACATTTGTTGTAAACAAAAAACGAAAGTTTACAAGCAAGTGACGTCATCATAAACCCGCCCAATCAGGAGCATTTTGTGTCACGTGACAAACGTTTAAAAAAATGCATTTTTATTTAAGGATTTTTAAATAAATTTAATTATTATTTTCAACTTATGTTAATAAATGATCATTCTTAAACTCATAATATATACTGATAACAGTAATTGACACTTAATTTTTCGCATTGTCAAATAGCCTATTATACGCTGATAACTTTAGCAGATTAATATTTTTTGTATTTTTAAATCATCGCAGTGCAATGCACTTCGTTACACATTTCGATAAATCTGAAATTCCTATATTCAAATCTCGGACCATTCAACTAAGTAGCCAAATGTCAAACCGCTAATCTATACTTCTAAATGAAATGAAATGTCTTTTGTATAGGCCTACGGGGGCACTTACAAATTGTCACTTAGACTTTTTTTTTACACTCCCACCAGATCGGAACACGACCTCAACTCAGAAGATCCGGCAAGAAATTCAGTGGATTTTTCCTTTTTTGTTATGTGGTATTTTTTTTTTCAATCATGTATTTTTTAAACGGAGTGAAGTATGCAATCCATCTGATGGTAAATGGTCGGCCGCCCATGGACATCTGTAATCAACTACATACAGAACATGGATTCCATATGAAGTCAACCACAGATGCGATACTCCCGAGGACTATGACGGTCGCCTCATATAAAAGTGTGCCGGCAACAACTTTCCATCGAAACACAAGAACTGCTTCACGCTAGAAATAGGTGTGGCGGTAGTACTTCTCCGGTCGAACTATTGTATTGTAATTTGTAAATTGTAAACGCACGACAGCTGTGATTTTAGCGCCAAAATCGGTTTTCATGACAATTTTACGGTTCAGATGTGCTCGAGTGGCGTGACATTTGCGGAATGAGCCGGTACTAATCGATTTCTGAAATATATCGCTTTTATTATCGAGTGACAAATGTGAAGTGCTGTAGATTTTTTTTTATATGACTGTGTACGCGTCCCCCAATGGGGTGGACGGCTTTAATCCCACTTCTGGGACTGACCGAAGTCAGAGCGAGGGAGTCTCTAAAGACATATGTTCTTGATAGGCCACAACAGTTAAGGCACAAACATGGCACGTACCTTGTCTGCGTCCAGCCTCGACCGTCGTTTTCCACGAGCTCGGGATGATGTGGTTGTACAGGCCTTCCGTTGACTTGGCTAAATAGATGACACACAACACTGGCGAAAGTTCGTAAAACGGTTGAATTCGAAGAATGGTCACGATTAGCAGCGCGCGCGTCCATTCGGGTCGGTTAGCGTTCGAAGAAACAGTACGTTGCAAGTCATGACGTACGTCCGTGCTTGACAGATGCCAGTCTGTCATCCCTTACCGTTGTGGCCAATTAGTAGACGAGATTAGAGCATTGACAATTGTCTATAGAATTTAATCCGCGTTTTACAGTGACGAAACAGACTGAAGTAGCAAATGGGCATGCAGTCCACCTGGTGGTAAGTGGTCACTGCCGCCCATGGACATCTGTAATCAAGTTCATATAGAAGGGGTTCTATCTGAAGTCAATCTCAGATGCGTTGCTACTCCCGAGGACTATGATGGTCGCCTCATGTGAAAATGTGCCGGCAACCACACCCTTCCATCGAAACGCAAGAAATGCTTCACGCTAGAAATAAAGATAGATTACAAGATTAAAAGTTAGAATCCATTGTGTATTAAATTTGGAGAGATGTTCATTCATTCAGAAAGGGGTGGTCCCTGTAGTTCCGGGATCAGAATAGGGCTACGGTATCCCCCGGGCTGTCGTAAGAGGCGACTAAAAGGGGCTTCCAGGGTTGCGGGCGGCTAGAGTGGGAGCTTGAACCGTCCAGCCAGGCCATCCCGGGAAGGACGGCGGAATGCGTTGCATACCGTCGTAAAGACGAGACAAAGCGGTGGGCCCAACTGCTCACCTTGGAGGAGCCCCATGGGGCAACGCATTTAGAGGACTCCGGTTGCATTCCTTTAAAGATCCCGAAGTCCTCTTTGTAGCGTCGAGGACGGTCACGGAGGGTTTTAGTGCGGTAAAAATGCTATATAACCCTGCGTCGCTCCCACGGCGTCGGGTACCTTTTGAAGATTTCCCCTTTGAGAATAAAAAAAAAAGATTTGGAGAGAAGTTCATTTATTCAGGATGAGTGGTAAAAAAATAGTTTGACCGGGGAGATACCACCGTAACACCTATTTCTAGCGTGAAATTATTGAGTTTCGATGGAAGGGTGTGGTTACCGGCACACTTGTATAAGACGACCATCTTAGTTAGGGTTGCCACCTTTTTTTAGCAATTAAAGTACTTTGGTTATAAAAGGTATAAGGAAAAAAGTATGTAGCTTCATAATAAAGTACAATTTATTTTATTTCTTATTTTTTGGCTTCAGGAAATTTGTCAGTTGTTGTCAGTGAAAAACACGTAAAATGTACATAATATTTGACGAGCAAATTAAATGTCACCAAATATTCCCATTCTACTACTTTCGATACGCCTTAATGAATATTTTAATCCATCCATCCATCAGCCTTTTGATGTCCACTGCTGGACATAGGCCTCCCCTAAATGGCGCCACTCCAACCGGTCCTGTGCCCTCTGAATCCAACAGTTTCCCGCTGTCTTCTACAGGTCATCGGTCCACCTGGTAGGGGGGTGACCTGTACTCCTTTTGCCTAAACGTGGTCGCCACTCGAGGACCTTTCTTCCCCATCCCTATCCCTTATATTTTAATATTAAAACAGAACAATAAATATATTATATTATATTATTATATTATTATTCAACAAGGTAATGTTGCCAGCATTCTGGGAACTCATCCTATGGACAGTAATTTGGATGCAGATTTTTATTTTTAATTTGGCATTTTGTTTCTTTTTAAATTTAAGTTATTATTTTGTATATACATATAATTAAGTTATTTTATACTATATTAATTTAATTTTATTATTACAGTTATGTTCAAATCTAATATATAAAATATGAACAATAAATGTAATTTAAAATGGACTATAACTCACAATTGAATTGGACATCTAATTTATTTGTTGTTTTTATTTTTATTATGTATCTAGAATGACATAATTTGATTTGACATTTAATAATATAATACAATAGTCGATGATTTGTATAAAATAATAATTATTTCCCTTTAACATATATTTTAATTTTAATATAATAACAATGTAAGAGCAGTGATAGCCTAATGGTTGAAACTCGCCCTCTCGATCGGGAGATCCGGTTCAAACCCAGGCACGCACCACTGATTTATGTGCGTATTAGAAATTAATTATTACTGATTTTCGGTGAAGGAAAACGTCGTGAGGAAACCTACACACCCGAGAGTTCTTTGAAAAAAAATGTTCTCGGAGGTGTGTGAAGTCCACCAATTCGCACTTGGCCAGCGCGGTGGACTATGGCCTAAACTTACTCATTCTAAAAGAAGACCCGTGCCCAGCAGTGGGACAATAATGAGTTGATGAGATTAGGTTAAACTTTGCACGCCCAATGTGGTAGAACATAATGTACTCACAGTTAATCTTAGATCTTTGTAAACTAGGTACTATGTTCTTGCAATAAAATTATTTGAATTTGAATTTTTAAATAAGGTAGCTATGAAAAAGTAGAAATAATAGAATTGTTATTTCACACAAAACTTATAATGCTTAAAATCAAACTTTTTTAAACCCACAATATGCAAAATAAAGTATTTTCGCAATTTTTATTAATTTTCAAGTTATTTTAACAGCAGACTTTCACAATTAATGATCAGATGTATTCTTAAATAAGCGATAATGTATCTTTTATGAGATTATAGATCTCTAAACCAATTTTTTTTAATACACCCGAAAAGTAAATAGAGGTTTAAGTGACAAAGCTGCATTTAAAAGTAAGAACAGGTATTTTGACGAATACATCTGACATTTTTGATGTTCTGTGTTTTCATAATTATGCTGAATGTTTTTTTCGTTTATTATTTATGTGTTTGTGTCAAATGCAAGGTAGAGTGTGTAATGTGTTTTAGTTGATTTTATGTATGTTTTATGCATTATTTGAAAAAAATATAAACATTCTGCACTCCTTCTCTACGTCCACTATAACCGTGCAAAATTTCATACAAATCCGCCCGCGGCATATTACTTAAAAATGCACCACACCACAAGTTTTTGCTTCACGTATTAATATATTGAAGATCCGATTCGCCCATTGATCCGATTCGCCTCGGTCTACCCTAAGTACTCAGTTCTAGCTGAAAACAAAAAATAGAGTATAGTTAGTGCGTAATTTACAGATAAACTTGTGAATTGAATTTGATAAAATTTTGAATCATAATATATTAGAAGACATTTTAAACCGATCAACAAACGAACTGAATTTAGCTGTTTTCTTAAGTAAAACGTTTAATGATATTTGGTAGAGGAAAAACTTATGGGTCTCCTACCCATAAGTTTTTCCTTTCCCCGACACGCTGTGACGTATGCGATATCTATCCGTGTCTGTGGATTTTTAAAAAGGTTTTTTTTTTTTGTTTTCGAGGGGGAAACCTTCCAAAGGTACCCGACGCCGTGGGAGCGACGCAGGGTTATGTGGGATTTATACCGCACTAAAACCCCCCCGGTGGCCGTCGTCGGCGCTGAAAAGGAGGACTCCGGGATCTCGAAACGACTTCAACCGGAATCCTCCGAGCGCGCTGCCCCATCGGGCTCCTCCCAGATGGGCGGCTGGGTCCACCGCTCCGTCTAGTCTTTACGACGGTATGCGAACACACATACCGCCGTCCTTTCCGGGATTGCCTAACCGAACCCCCTTTTAGTCGCCTCTTACGACAGGCAGGGGATACCGTAGCCCTATTCTGACCCCGAGGCTACAGGGACTTAAAAAAATAGTAATTAATATCCAAAAATAATATGCGAATCTATAATATGACATGTTATGGGGTGTTATTCTAATGATTAATACGTGAAGCAAAAACTTGTGATGCATTTTTAAGCAACTTGCCGCGGACGGAGGAGTATGAAATTTTGCACGGTTATAGTTGACGTAGAGGAGTGAGGAATGTTAATATTTTTTTCAAATAACAAATAACATACACTAAAATCAACTAAAAACATAATACACACATTACCGTGCATTTGCCGTGCATAAACACAATTAATAAACCAAATAAAACATTCAACGTATGAAATCACAGAACGTCAAAAATGTCAGATGTCTTTGTCAAAATAACTGTTGTTTTTAAATGCAGCTTTGTCACTTAGACCTCTTTTTATCTTTCGGGCATATTAAAACAATTTAATAATAATTGCATTTGGGAAATAAATACTTTGGACAATATCAAGTTTAGGTTTTGAGTTAAATTACGGACGAATTTCGGTCGTTATAAAAAATATAATGTGTCGTTATCTGTTATTATTTACTAAAAATTAAGTTACAATTAGGGTTGCCACCATTTTTTCAGCGATTAAAGTACTTTGGCTATAAAAGGTATAAAGAAAAAAGTACGTAGCTTCAAAATAGAGTACAATTTATCTTGTTCCATATTTTTGGCTCCAGGATATGTGTAGAATGACGCGTGGTGGTGGTCGGCGAAAAGAAGGGGTAAAAAAGTCACCAAATATAAACATAATATATACAACTACTTTCTAAATAAGGTAGCTATAGAAACGTAGAAATGATAGAATTTTTGTTTCACACAAAACTGCTTATAATCAAACTTTTTAAACTCAGATCATGCAAAATAAAGCATTTTTGCATACTTTATTTTTCGCATAAAGTATAAAGTACAATTGCTCGAAATAAAGTACAATCCTACTAATATTATAAATGCGAAAGTTTGTGAGGATGTATGTGTATTTGTTATTCTATCACGCAAAAACTACTGAACGGATTTGGTTGAAACTTTACAGTAGTATAGGTTATACATCAGAATAACACATGGACTATAATTTATACCGATTTTTTTGTAATAAGGTTATACTATAACGAGAAATATCAGATTAGTCGCAAAAAAAGTTGTCCTCTGAGAGCTATCTTCGCGTACGCTGCCTAAACCGTTGGAGATATCCAAATATAATGTACGGTGGGATTGTTTGGCTCACATAGATCTAAATAAAAGTCCGCGACAGCATATATCTATATTTTATGTATAACCCACAATAACTCTTTTTATACTTTGAAAATTAAAAATATATGAAGTTGATGTTTCCATGGGTTTTATACAAACTAAATATTAATCCTTATCAAAATAAATGATTTAAAAAAATCAAGCATCTAATACAGATTAAATTTACTCTTTACACCGTGTAAATTGGATAAGTAGTTTAGAAGATATTACGAGTATAACATATTGCATCCTCAATTGATTGACCGGCAGTACGCGCCGTGCGCCGCCGCCGTATACAACGAAGTTCTATGAAATTAATATTTAAATGGTTATAAATCACGGACCAAAATGGGAAAAGTCGATGTGAATGACGTCCCTGTAGTTCCGGGATCAGAATAAGGCTACGGTATCCCCTGTCTGTAGTAAGAGGCGACTAAAAGGGGGCTTTCGGGGTTGCGGGCGGCTAGACTGGGAGCTCGAAACACCCAGTCAGCAACTTCGGGAAAGATGTCAGCATGTGTGGTCGCATGCTGTCGTGAGAGCCAGGACGCAAGGAGCTTGAACAGTACAGCCAGGCGATCCCGGGAAGGATGGTGGTATACGTGTGGTCGCATATCGTGGTAAAGACTAGATGGAGTGGTGGGCTCAGCCGCTCACTTGGGAGGAGCCCGATGGGGCAATGCACTCAGAGGACTCCAGTTGCGTTCCTTTGAAGATCCCGGAGTCCTGGTGCGATAAGAATCCCACATAACCCTGCGTCGCTCCCACGGCGTATGGTACCTTTTAAAGGTTTCCCCCTCGACAAAAAAAAGGTCAATAAGAATGAAACAGTGGAAAAGGTTAGATATGTCATTCAATCGTCATCGACTTTTTAATGTTACACAACTCGGCACATATGTCAGATTAGCAGTAGTTTAGGTCGTAGTTGACCACGCTAGCCAACTGCGCGTTGGTAAGTGTTCACGCGTTTTGAGACCCTTTCTTAAAACTTTTAATTTCAGAATAAGTATTAATATCCTTTGGCGAAAAAACTAATTCAAATTAAAATACGTGCCTGTGATTTGCAATTTGAACACACAGATTTAGGAAGTAGGGCAAGGGTTCAATCTGAAGTCAATCACAGATGCGTTGCTACTCTCGAGGACTTTGATAATCGCCTCATATAAAAGCGAGCCGGCAGCCACACCCTTCTGTCCCTGTAGCCTCGGGGTCAGAATAGGGCTACGGTATCCCCTGCCTGTCGTAAGAGGCGACTAAAAGGGGCTTCCGGGGTTGCAGACGGCTAGAGTGGGAGCTCGAACCGTTCGGTCAGGCAATCCCGGGAAGGACGGCGGTATGTGTGGTCGCATACCGTTGTAAAGACTAGACGGAGCGGTGGGCCCAGCCGCCCATCTGGGAGGAGCCCGATGGGGCAGCGCGCTCGAGGATTCCGGTTGAAGTCGTTTCGAGATCCCGGAGTCCTTCTTTTCAGCGCCGAGGACGGCCACCGGGGGGGTTTTAGTGCAGTAAAAATCCCACATAACCCTGCGTCGCTCCCACGGCGTCGGGTACCTTTGGAAGGTTTCCCCCTCGAAAACAAAAAAAAATGCCACCCCCTTCTAATGAAACACAAGAACTGCTTCACGGTAGAAATAGGTGCGGCGGTGATAACTCCCTGGTTGAACCATTGCTCTACCACCTTGCAAACTTTATGTGGCAGACTAAATTCCACGCGAGCGAAGCCGCGGGCAAAAGCTAGTACTTTATAATAAAGTACGGGTGGCAACCCTAGTTACAATCAATATGAACGATGCGTTGAACCAGACAAATGTTGTCAGGTAATTTCGAAATATGTAAAGATGTTTTTTTTTTATAGTTTTCAGTTTTCATTTCAGGTGGCAGTTCCCATGACTGCAGATTTTTTTTAATAGTAATTTCAATTACTCATAATTATTTTTGTTTGGATAGATAAATAAATTTAAACCTGAATAATTAGAGCTACTTACTCCGTGTTAAGCTATCCATGTTCTAAAAATATAAATACAGAATTTACAATATTAGAAAAACAAATAATTCGACGTTTAAGTCTTTAGCATTCCACGTCACTTTTCCCGCGCGCAGTGTGAAAAATTTAAACCGACTCGGACGTGACTGCAATCGCTAGTGACGTCCGCTTATCGAAATTTACCGATAAATATCCGATTCAACGAAACTGCATATTAAAACATTTTCAAACCATTTAACTCGCCGCTCGCTTTCGAACGCACTATTTACGAATTCGTGTTTTAAATTCAGAACGCAGCGTTATGGCGGGAACTGAGCTTTATGCGTTCACAAATAATGTTTTGCGGTCGAAAATGAATCTTTTGACTTTTATAGCTATTGAAATAAGGGTTATTTTAGGTTTTCGGGATTACAAGGTCGATGTTTCCGCGGGTTTTACAATTCATTTGGCGCGCTCGATAACTGTCAATCGCGGTTGACGCGGCCATAAGAAATAAAGTATTTATTTGCTAAGGGATCGCTTTATGGGCGGTTTTTCATGGAAATTGCACAATTGCACGAGCGAATACTAAATTCGGTGTTAGTTTTGGCACTTAGTATTGTTTGGTTAAAAATTCTTGGGAAACACGCTGCGAGGTTTCCAAATAGTTATTGCTTGGCTTATACTCTTAGTTTAAAATGAATAACGTCTTCGAAGAAAAAAATATTACTAGCAATTTTAAGTTTGTTAATGAGGCAATATATACTGAAGTAAAACTGAATGGAAAGGGGTAGAATTTTGTATAATCTAGTCCGGTGTTTTTTTTATTTATTTTTTATCTGACCGAAGTAGCAAACGAGCATGCAGTCCACCTGATGGTAAGTGGTCAATGCCGTATGGACATCTGTAATCAACTACATACAGAACATGTGTTCTATCTAAAGTCAATCACAGCGTTGCTACTCCCGAGGACTATGATGGTCGCCTCATATAAAAGTGTGGCGGTGGTACTTCCCCGGTCGAACTACGCTGGTTCTACCACCTTGGAAAACTTGATTACTGAGAAATAGAGGTAACCTAAGTTGGTAATATAGGAGATGCAGTGCGGCCGTTAAATTGAAGTTGTAGGCTACACGTACACTGATTATACGCGTTCATCATTTTTATGATGATTATATGGCGTGGTGGATGCAGTCACCCATGAAAAGCAAATGGGGGAATTAGGTGTAAAAATTCAAACGTACTTCGTCGTCAACCCAATATTGTCCCACTGCTTGGCACGGGTCTGTCTTAGAATGAGAGAGTTACAAGCCACAGTCCACCGCGCTGGCCAAGTGCGAATTGGTGGACATACTTAACATAAACGTACTTAATAAGGTTTATATACTCTCGCCTCTCGTCAACCCATTATTGTCCTACTGCTTGGCACTGGTCTTTTCTCAGAATGAGAGAGTTTACAAAGTGCGAATTGGACTTTTTATACATATTTCTGCATTATCACCTGCATCAAGCATTGTTGTCTATCCCGAAACGTGACTAATCTATCCAAAAAATTTGTAATAACACACATTTTTGAGACAAAGTAATGAAGAACTTTACTTTTCCGTCGTTGTTTTATCTAATTATGTTAGTTCCAAATGTTCAAATAAAAATGTGTGCGTGTACTAGCGTACACTCGTAAGAAGTGAAACTTCTTTATGACGTTATTTTTTAAAAAATAATTTTCTATATGCAACTTTACAGAAATTGGTTAAATAAAATTAAATTAGATAAAGTTTAAAAAAATAAAAGGCTTTTATTAAACTTTATCTAATAATCTAATCTATAATAATCTATCTAATATCACGCGTGGTAGGGATAAGAAAAAGATGGCGCGTAACGGAAAAAAAAGATGGCGCGTAACAGAAAAAGATGGCGCGTAACGAAAAAATGTTACACTAAATTTTTTTCCAACCCCGATAAAGAAGTTTCACTTCAAAAAATATATATTTTATAAATGCAGTACATTTCGTATATTATCTAAATATATCGTACAATATTACGAAGTAAATATGTAAAGATATCTGCTTTTGTATTGACATAATTATAATAACGCTTTAAACATTCAAAGCGCCAAACTAGAATTGTTACTATCAGAGGGGCCATAAACATACAAATATGAATACATACAATATGAAACACCCAGACCCAGAAAAGGAAACTAAATGTGATTAAATCTGGGGTCTATTGGATATCAGATCTGTGTGGGGACCGCTTCGATAAGCGGTCGGTCATAATAATTATTAATCTATTTATGTTATTTAAGATAATAAATCGTCTTTTATTGACATTATACACAAATAAAAATAAAACTACAAAACAAACTAACGTGTTACGCTTGTCCTGAGGGACTTAGGGACGTATATCCCGAGGGAAGGCAATAGTAAACATTACCCTCGGGAGTCAGCCTCTTAAACCGTCTATGTATTTGATGTGGTGTCATTGAGGTCTGTTTACTGGTATTTTTGAAAGTGAGGGTGGTTTGCTATTTGGTTACCAAACATGAAAATTTGAACTTAGAATTTATTTTGAGTTTAGAATAAAATAACGTGCTCTCAGATAGACAAATAAAATAGTAGTGGAGAGGTTAATTTTCAAACAACGTATCCTTATGTACATGAGTAGAGAATGTTGATTTAAGTTAAGTTAAATGGCCGTCATGGTAGGTAGGTACTGTCGTGATTATCCCTGTAGTTCCGGGATCTGAATAGCCACAGTATCCCATAGCTGTCGTAAGAGGCGACTAAAAGGGGTTTCCGGGGTTGCGGGCAGTAAAAGCGGGAGCTCGAACCGTCCAGCCAAGCGACTCCGTGTAGACGACGGCATGTGTGGTCACATGCTGCCGTAAACACCAGGAAGAGGAAAAGGGAAGAGCCCAAAGGGGGCACGACGCTACGAGGACTCCGGTTGTGTTCTATTAGAGATCCCTGAGTCCCCCACGCCCGACGCAGCGCTGAGGATGGCCACCGGGGAGGGGGTTTAGTGAGGTAGAAGTACCACATAACCCGGCGTTGGCATGGCGTCAGGTACCTTTTGAAGGTTTCCCCCTCGATAACAAAAGAAGGTACTGTCGTGATTATAGGGTAGTATGTCAGTCTTGAATACCGTTACTCCTTTTCGTCCCGGTGCTGTCGTATGCAAATGAGGGACAAAATCCAAATTCACTGATAATTAAGCTTTGAAGGAGGCCTATTTGGAGTAGAGGACTTCAAGAGACTGATGAATGGAAAATAGATTTCCAGGCATTTTGGGAAATTTAGGCATTTTGGGAATTAAGCACCTGTTAGAAATTAATAACAGATTACTTGTAGTGCTATTAAAAAAACGTGCAGCACTCGGGGACTGCCGCGGCAAAGCTATTGCATAGCGTTTTTTTATCAACCTATGCAATTATATTTATTTATTAATACAGTATTTTTTTCTTTGCTATTAATTCAATTCTTTGATACTATATATTTTCTCACAAGCAAATATAACGTTTTGAAATAGTAAATATTACAAAATTTATTAACTTATATAATAAAAACGGTTAACCGTTTTTGTCCAACGTTGTAAATCGTTGTGGGTCTAAGTAGGCGTGGCGCTGACGTCGGCCGCTTTATCATCAATCGAAGGGTCAGTTTTATTGATCTAGTCGTTACTGTTTTGATTTGATCTTGTACTTCGTAGATGCGTAAGAAAAAATATAGAAATAATTTGAATTGATGATTACAAGGAAACATTACTTTATAAATAAATCTTTATCAAATTTATTAACTTACTAATCACCCGTCGCAACGATCGAAATTCAACCGTAATTTAAATTAAAAAACTAAACTTCATATTGTCAAAAGTAGTACGAATATTTCTCAAATTTAAATAAATTGTAATAAATTTCAAGTTATTTTGAACGCACCCGTTAAAAGTAAAAATAGGTATAATTAGCTAAGCTGCATTTAAAAGTAATAGTAGGTATTTTGACAAAGACGTCTGACATTTTTGACGGTATCTGTTTTCATAGTTTTCATAGAGACATTGAATAATTCTTTTTCGTATATTATGGATGTGTTTGCGTCAATTGCAAAGTAGTGTGTGTAATGTGTTTTAAGTTGATTTTATGTATGTTTTATGCATTATTTGAAAATAATATTAGCATTGCGCAATCATTCTCTACATCAACTATAACCGTGCGTAATTTCACACTCCTCCGCCTGCGGCAAGTATCTTAAAATCGGATCGCAAATTTTTGCTTCACCTATTAATATATAGATATTTAACCATTATCGGTTAATTATATAATACTTAACTGTTAAGAAATCCGTTAAGTTTAACAACGGTTAATCGTTTGAAGCTAACGTAAATAGATGTAGGGCCTGGTGGGCGTGGCGCTGACGTCGACCGCTTTTCGGAGGGTCAGTTTACTGATCTAGTCGGTACTGTTTCGATTTCATCATGCATTTCGTAAATGTGATGTGACAAGAAAAAAAATCTTTTGAATTTCGTAAACGTTTTTGACGACCCGCGTGGCGGAACGGTTATAATACTATCTGACACGCAATGGGTTCCGGGTTCGATTCCCGACCAGACAGGTATCTGAATGATAAGTTTAGATTCATGTTCTATGTCTGGGTGTTTGTGTATTCGTCTTTTTGTCCATGGTACCCACGACACAGGAGAAAATAGTGTGGGGCTATGGTTGAAACTTGGGATTTCATTTGAGGTTTAAATCTAAGACATGCACCACTGATTATTCTAAAATTATATGCGTATTAGAAATTATTTACTCTTTTTCTTTACTTAAAATATCACTTTACGGTGAAGAAAAACTTTAAACTCTAGAAAAATTAAAGGTGTATCAGGTCAATTTGCAGTTGGCAATCGTGGACTATGGCCAGAAACTTTCATTCTGAGAGAGAGAAGACTCATGCCCAACATGAGCAGCAATGAGATGTGCATGAGCAGCAATGTGCCATGTATTTTCGATTATGAACACCATCACTGCCTCTTTCTACTGCGAGCATTACTAAGGAACGAAATTCGGGAAATGAGTAGGTACTACGAATCAAATCTTCCCAATAATCCTACGCATGAGGCTTTGCTTTTTTTGTTCTCGAAGGGAAAAGAGGACTCCAGGATCTCCAAAGGAACGCACCCGCAGTCCTCTAAGCGCGTTGCCCCATCGGGCTCTTCCCAGGTGAGCACCTGGGCGCACCGCTCCGTCTTTACGACGTTATAAAGCCACGCATACCGCAGTCCTTCCCGGGGTCGTCTGATCAAACGGTTGAGCACCCGCTCTTACAGCCCGCAACCCCGGGAGCCCCTTTTAGTCGTCTCTTACGACAGGCCGGAGATACCGTAGCCCTATTCTGATCCCGGAACTACAGGGATAAGAGCTATGACTGCCACCGATGTAAGGTTGGAAGATTACTACAATACATCTCCATCCGTAGCGGGGACTCGAAAATCATAGACAAGGTAAATTGCACATTCGAAGTGGCCTCCGGAAAGAACTAAAATGGCAACCTACAGTAATTAACACGTAATTAGAATATATTGTTATAAGTATGTTAGTAGCTTTAGAATTATATGTAAAAATGAAAAAACAAAACACTCACACATCTCTATACAATGCACCAAATTATACATATCACGTAAAAAAGAAAAAAAAACACTTAAATGATAATGATAATAAGCGTAATTGTAAGATTTCCTGAACAGCCAACGTTGTTACCATCGCACAGTGTGATGGTGGCAGCGATGGCCTAACGTGGAGCTAAGAATGAAACACTAATGTTAAAAAAATAACTATTGTAAAAAAAAAAGACACAGACGATCAGTCTGTGGAGTTGTTGCAACCATATATTAATATTTAAAGCAAAAACTTGTGATTGGTTTTTAAGTTACTTGCCGCAGCCGGAGGAGTATGAAATTACGCACGGTCAATAGTTGATGTAGAGAAGGATTGCGCAATGCTAATATTTTTTCAAATAATGCATAAAACACATATAAAATTAACTAAAAATACATTACACGCACTACCTTGCATTTGGCACAAACACATACATAATGAACGAAATAGAACATTCAATGTCTTACTATGAAAATACATACCGTCAAAAATGTCAGATGTCTGTCAAAATACCCGCTATTGCTTTTAAATGCAGCTTAGTTAATAAACCTCTTTTTACCTTTAACGGGTGCGTTCAAAATAACTTAAAATTTATTATTAGAATTTATTTAAATTAGAGAAATATTGGTGCTACTTTGGACAATATAAAGTTTAGTTTTTTAATTTAAATTACGGTCGAATTTCGACCGTGCGACGGGTGACTTGTTACAATTTAATAAAACACACTTAACAGACATTCGTAAGTCCCTTTCTCAATCATAACCTTTGTTTCTACCCAGGAAACGACTCAGAGCAAGAGACAGAGGACGGGACAGACACACCGCGAGAGAACAAGGCGCGGCGGAGACGGACCGCCTTCACGTCAGAGCAGCTGCTGGAGCTGGAGAGGGAGTTCCACGCGAAGAAGTACTTGAGCCTCACGGAGAGGTCGCAGATCGCGGCGGCGTTGAAGCTCAGTGAAGTTCAGGTATCTATCCTCAACAAACTTATTTTACACACAGGCACATTTTCACATGAGGCGACTATCATAGTCCTCTGGAGAAGCAACGCATCTGTGACTACTTACCACCAGGTGGTACCATCAGCGTACGTCTGCTACTTCAGTCAGATAATAAAAAGAACTTAGAATTTGGCTTCGGGGTTCAATAAATTGATGTTTTTTGACGAAACGGGGAGGAAAGAATGTGCAGCAGTGCATCTTAGAAATCTCATGGATCGATTATAGTTTCCGCGAAGTCGCGGGGGTCTACTAGATATTTATAATAAAATATCAATACCGCGATAATGTTAGTCAATAATTCTTTAGCCTATGTTTCGTTTGTATATGTTTACACGCTTACTCGCTTTCTACATAGCCCCGTGTAGTACCGGGGAAGTACCACCGCCACACCTATTTCTAGCGTGAAGAATTTCTTGCGCGAGATGGAAGGGTGTGGTTGCCGGCACACCTTTATAAGAGGCGACCATCATAGTCCTCGGGAGTAGCAACGCATCTGTGATTGTCTTCAGATGGAACCCATGCTCTGTATGAAGCTGATAAAAGATGTCCATGGGCATTGGCAGCAGTGACCACTTACCATCAAGTGGACTACATGCTCGTTCGCTACTTCAGTCAGATAAAAAAAGATACAGTAGTTTCGGCTATGTGTTGAACAATGTTTTATGTTTATCAATGTCAATAGTTAAGTCACTGTTTCATTTTATACAATAGCCAATCACGATTGGCTATTTTTGAAAAGATACATGAGCTCTACAGATGTTTTAACAGATTATTTTGTTACAGGTCAAAATCTGGTTTCAAAATCGGCGCGCGAAATGGAAACGCGTCAAAGCCGGTCTCGCGTCCGGCAGCCACTCCGGAAAAAACGGATCCGGCACCAAAATTGTCGTCCCGATACCGGTTCACGTGAACCGATTTGCCGTCCGAACCCAACATCATCAAATGGAGAAACAAAATCTACAGTTTCGTTTAGACAGAACGCAGCCGCTACCTGGGAGTTTATTGCAGTCTCAAACCTCTGCGTTTTTGAGCGCTACGAAAAACACGGAAAACCGACAAGAATCGCTTTTACCGATCAGTCGCAGCACTATTTATGACGCAAGGTTGGCACCATTGAATCCCGCTGCCAACTTGAGGCACTATCCGAACCAAAATGGCCGACACAGCTAATTTCGCGGTAAAATAGATTTATGTAAAGTAAACATTATATTTAAGTCATTGCCTAAAATTATATGTATTAAGATTTATTTTAATTAAAGTGTGATAAAATTGATTGGGTTCATTTTATTAATTAAGACCTTATTAGCTAAAGTTAATAAATAAAAGCTTCCATACTTATTTCTTAACAGAGTACTATTTTTCCTTTGGGTAGTCGCGTAAAATACCGATCAGTGAACTTAGTACCAGTTTATTCCTTGAAGACCTATGTGGCGCAGTGTTTACCATACCGGTCTGACACGCAGTGGGTCCCGGGTTCGATTCCCGGCCAGACAGGCATCTGAATGATGAGTTTAGATTCTTGTTCTGGGTCTGGGTGTATGTGTATTCGTCTTTGTGTGTGTCCATGGCACCCTCGACACAGGAGAAAATCCTACTATGGGGCTATGAGTCTAGAAAGCGTTTATTC
The DNA here is from genome assembly GCA_949699795.1 of Spicauda simplicius. NCBI lineage: Eukaryota > Metazoa > Arthropoda > Insecta > Lepidoptera > Hesperiidae > Spicauda > Spicauda simplicius. The sequence goes on from OX453085.1 coordinate 1,995,176, forward strand.
CATTTATGTAAAACATATCTACATGGCAATATAATTGCAATATATATTGCTATGTATTGACGAGCTCCACCAATTCGCACTTGGCCAGCGCGGTGGAATATGGCCTAAACTCTCTCATTCCGAGAGAAGACCCGTGCCCAGCAGTGGGACAGTAATGGGTTGATAACGATGTATTGACGAACATATGAACGGTGATCGGATTGAAAAATAAACTCATAACAGGG
>OX453085.1:1995599-2017260 GCA_949699795.1 Spicauda simplicius
ACATATTACTATGTATTGACGAACACGAACGGTGATCGTTTTGAAAAACAAACTCATAATATGATACTGAACAAGATCTTATGTCAGATTTTCGTAAAACCGGTAAATTATTTTCTATTTAACTCACCCTAATTTATAGTTTGAGGGCGTAACCGGATATTTTCTTATACGTTCATTCAAAACCAACCATTCTCTACCTTACGACAAGAAAATAAGATTCATATTGAAACAAAAAAGCCCAATTCATACGAAGTCAAACTTCGAGACAGTTTCAATGAAATTACATGTCTATTTCTCTGAAATAGGATTTATAATTCTTTGTATTGAGTTGCTTTTCAATCGATTTTCCTGTAGGTTTTGGAAGACGGGAAAATAATCCTTTTTGTCAGGAAATAAGGCGGGATTTTCATTAAAAAGAAAATAGTTTAGTTGTCAATTGACTGTCAAAAACAGGATAATCGAATTGACCTTTGACATAGACAATAAAAATGAAGGATAGCTATCGATATGTTAAAGGGAATACCTACAAATTTAGGGTCAAAGTATTATTTGAAAAATACATAACTTTTAAACTACATAGATGGTCTACTAAAAAAAATGTAAATGTCTTAAATGTAATGTCTTAATTTTAAATGTCTCGGTTTATAAATATTGAATATTAAACTAGAAACGTAATAAGTAGGTATCTATTGATAAGATCATTCTAATATTACAATTGATTAAGTGTAGTTAAATATAAGAGGGGGGGGGGGAGGAGCGGACCAATCACCCCGATATAAAAGACTATAAAACTACAGTTAGGCAATCAGGAGGCCTTTTTATCTCACTGAAGTAGCAAATAAGCATGCAGTCCACCTGATGGTAAGTGGTCACTGCCGCCCTGCGACATCTGTAATCAACTTCACACAGAACATGGGTTCCATCTGAAGTCAATCACAGATGCGTTGCTACTCCCGAGGACTATAGTCGCCTCATGTAAAAGTGTGCCGGCAACCACACCCTTCCATCTCGCGCAAGAAATGCTTCACGCTAGATATAGGTGTGGCGGTGGTACTTCCCCGGTCGAACTACACTGGTTCTACCACCTTGGCTTCTGGGCTAACTGACACGTAATGGCTTCTGGGTTCGGTTCCTGGCCAGACAGATATCTGAATGACAAATTTAGGTTTCTATTCTGGGTCTGGGTGTTTGTGTATCCGTCTTTGCATGTCCAAAGCACGACACAGGAGAAAACCCTACTGTGGGGCTGTGAGTAGAAAGTGTGTGTGTAAAAAAATCACTGAACAACCCTTTTTTTTGCTTTCGAGGGGGAAACCTTCAAAAGGTACCCGACGCCGTGGGAGCAACGCCGGGAAAAACAACCACTTGATTATTTATTTAGTTTTTGATGTGAAACTTCTTTATCGGGGTTGGAAAACAAAAGTGAAACTTCTTTATCGGAGTTGGAAAAAAATTTAGTGTAACATTTTTTTCGTTACGCGCCATCTTTTTCTGTTACGCGCCATCTTTTTTTTCCGTTACGCGCCATCTTTTTCTTATCCCTACCACACGTGATATTAGATAGATTATTATAGATTAGATTATTAGATAAAGTTTAATAAAAGCCTTTTATTAAACTTTATCTAATTTAACTTTATTTAGACCAATTTCTGTAAAGTTGCACATAGTAAATTATTTTTTGAAAAATAACGTCATAAAGAAGTTTCACTTCTTACGAGTGTACGCTAGTACACGCACACATTTTTTTTTTTAGTTTTCATAAATTATAACTTCCATACCACATACCTTTTTTTGACGTTTTTATAGACGAGCTGTACCCTGCGATGCTGCGCCATCACAAAAAAACATTAATGAGCTCATGCAGAACAACTTCGCTAAAGATCATCACACTATCAAATGCATTTACGATACTATAAACGACATACAGACAAACATTCACATTATTTCTATAGATAGTACGGAACCCGTCGTGCTTGACTCCAACTCGCACTTAACCACTTTTTCCGATATGAACAGGAATAATTGCAAATCACACCCATCATCACAAAGGCCAGTCCCGCCCCACATCACAGCCATTAAACGCAGCTGCCTACCACGCCTGCTCTGCTCACTTTGTCAAATGGGCAAGGTAGGGTGATTATGACTTGTTATAGCTTCAATTATCGCAGAGATTTGCAGATAAATGGTTACAAACAAGAGCAAAAAAGCATTGTTAGGTTAGCTATAGCACGGTAATGGTATCTACAGTATTCTAACTTCTTACAGACGCACGAAACGCAAGCTGTACCTACGCGCCTCGATTTCAGTATGCACTCGGTACCCAACAGCTAGCGAATGTGCCGTAGTGATGATCGGGCGGTCCGACGTTTTTTAAGTAGTGGATCTTTTAATTTAAATAATAATGTAGCGAAGAGCAGTTGTAAACTATATTATGCTGGTTTGATTGCTTTAATTGTGCATAAACACGTCCAGTGTTAATATTTTTTATTTTGGTTGGTAAAATATTATTCAGTGTGAAATTTATAACTATTATTAAGTCTTTTTATTAAGTCCCTCAAACATTAAAAGAACGCGTTATTTAATACCTTAATCTACTGAACAAAATACATAATAAGTAATATAGAAAGTCAAGTATGCAGATGTAATTAAAATACTTTAGGTGGGTAGCCCTAACGCATACTCTCGTCCAGCGCGTCTGTAGGTATAAAATTCAAGGACAGGGCAGAGTCAGATTACTGTATGATACTAGTATTGTGGCTATAGTATCTTTACGTGAACCGCAAAATTCAAAACACTCGTTGAGATAATATTAGTGGGTACTATGGCTACTAGAGCAGTGATAGCCTAGGTTGAAACTTGCCCTCGCAATCGGGAGGTCCGAGGTTCAAACCCAGGCACGCATGATTTATGTGCTTATTAGAAATTAATTATCACTGCTTTTCGTTGAAGGAAAACGTGAGGAAACCTACACACCCGAGAGTTCTTTAAAAAAAAAAAGTTCTCGGTGTGTGAAGTCCACCAATTCGCACTTGGACAGCGCAGTGGTTTATGGCCTAAACTCTCTCATTCCGAGAGAAGATCCGTGCCCAGCAGTGGGACAATAATGGGTTGACGACTATGGCTACTAGAGCAGTGATAGCCTAATGGTTGAAACTTGACCTCGCAATCGAGAGGTTCAAGGTTCAAATCCAGGCACCACTGATTTATGTCGTATTACTTAGAAATTAATTATCACTGCTTTTCGGTGAAGGAAAACGTCTTGAGGAAACCTACACAACCGAGAGTTCTTAAAAAAAAAAGTTCTAGGAGGTGTGTGAAGTCCACCAATTCGCGCTTGGGCAGCGCGGTGGACTATGGCCTATACCTAACTCTCTCATTCTGAGAGAAGACCCGTGCCTAGAAGTGCAGCAACAATAATGTTTCTATCTGGAATCAAATACAAGCGTTGCTACTTTCGAGGACTAAGATGGTCACCACCTATAATTGGCTACAATATCTTCCACCAAGAATCGCATCACACTGAAATAGGTGTGGCGGTGGTAGCTCCTCGTCCTCATGTTATTTGTTATGTTAATAAATAAATGACACAAAATGGTGCAGATTTATTACAAAGGGTATGTCAAAAATCTCCGCCCACAGATTAGAGTCAATTCACGAATTAAACGTACATCTGGTACTAAGTATTTAGCAATATTATTTGATGAAATTTAGATGGATAGGTACAAGAAAATATCATGACAAAGCCGTCTGCTAAATCTGAATCAATAGACTTTTCAGGAATTTGTGTCCAACTAAGAACATTAGAGTAGACGACCCGCGTGGCGCAACGGTTACCATACCGGTCTGACGCGCAAGGGGTTCCGGGTTCGATTCCCGGCCAGACAGGTATCTGAATGATGAGTTTAGATTCTTGTTCTGGGTCTGGGTGTTTGTGTATTCGTCTTGTGTGTGTCCATGGTACCCATGACACAGGAGAAAATCCTACTGTGGGGCTATGAGTGTAGAAAGCGTGTGTTTTAGAGTATAATTAGTCACCCGTCACAGCGGTCGAAATTCCACCGTAATTTAAATTAAAAAACTATACTTCATATTGTCCGAAGTTTACTAAATTGTAATAATTTTTAAGTTATTTTAAACGCACCCGTTAATGGTAAAAAGAGGTTTATTAACTAAGCTGCATTTAAAAGCAATAGCGGGTATTTTGACAAAGACATCTGACATTTTGACGTTATGTGTTTTGACAGACATTGAATGTTCTATTTCATTTAATAAGTATGTTGTGTCAAATGCAAGGTAGTGTGTGTAATGTATTTTTAGTTGATTTTATGTATGTTTTATGCATTATTTGAATAAAATATTAGCGTTGCGCAATCCTTCTTTACATCAACTTTAACCGTGCGTAATTCCATACTCCTCCGCCTGCGGCAAGTATCCTAAAAACGAATAACTTTTTGCTTCACGTATTAATATTTAGATATTTTTGGATTTGCCATTTTACAAGATAATAGAACCAGTAGGTATTTATTTATTTAATTATTTATTTAACTAATGAACACCAACATAATGTACATTATCACATTTTAAAGTAGAAACAAAGCAATATACCGTGACTCAAAAAAGTATTTGTACACCTCGTTTTTTACCAATAACTTCAATTAGACGAATGTCAGGTGAACAAAATTTGGGTGGTTAGTACTTAACGAAGCATAAAAACGTTGTGTATGTATATTAACTTTTAATAAAGAGTAAAAAAAATGTTATTAAAAAAAAAACAAGAATTGAGGGGTCAAAAAAGTATTTGTACACTTACGTGTATATCTTTAAACTATCGAAAAAAGTATTTAATGAAGACAAAGCGTCCTTAAATGTTTCATAAACCTTTTTTAGACTATTCTTCGATTATTTAATTACCAATTCAGTTTACAATGAGTATCAAACAATCAAAGAAAATAGAAAAAAGTAAAATATGTAAGTCTCGACAAGATTGCGTTATTATTTTTCGGAAACAAAGAAAAAAATATCAGAAAAATGGAAAAGAGCTGAAGGTAAACATCATGACAATGCAGTACATTGTAAAAAAATTCGAAAGAATGGCTCATACAAATGTAAAACGAAACCCGATCAGGTCAACCGAAGATACTTATGACGAGAGAGCGCCGTACTACCTTTAGAGATGCTTCAGAAAAACCGTTTTCCAGTGTTCAAACGCCGATCAATCACATCGCATCAACATCTAGCAAGTCCGTATGATCATAAACTGTGCATAATGTTCTACACTCAACCAAAATTAAAAAGAAATCGTTTGGTGAAAACCGATTGCTGAGTTGCAACCGCAGAATAACGGTTAATCATGGTGGACGGGACGTTACGTTTTGGACCTGTATGGCTTACGATGGCATCGAAATGTTTGCTTTTTTCGAAGGGAATATAAATGCACGCAAATATATCGAAGTGTAGCGCGATAATTTGAATGAAAGTGCAGTCAAATTATGCATTTATCGTCAATATCACTTTTAGCATAACAATGACCCTAAGCACACTGCACTATTAACAAGAGAATAGTTACTCTATAAAATTACCTATCAGTTAGGTATGCCACCGCACTTTGAATAGTTGATTGTCAGTCCACACACCACCAGTCTCCGGATATTAATCCTATTGAAAATCTTGGGCATAATTTAGATATAAAAGTGCACAACAGAAAAATCTCAAATATACATAATCAGCAACGAATAATCATAGAACAGCGGAAATAATACCTGAACACCGATCTATAAAATTGGATGAATCCATGCCAAAAAGATAACAAGCTATTATTGATGCTAGAGACATGCATATTTCATTTCAATTATAATGTCGGGTTTAAAATTTTCATGTTTTACAAGGTTGTCGTAAGTGTACAAATACTTTTTTGACCACTCAATTCTTGTTTTTTTCGTATAACTTTTTTATAACTCTTTATTAAAAATAAATACATATACACAATGTTTTTATACTTTGTGAAGTACTTACCACCCAAATTTCGTTCATGTAACGTTCGTTTGATTAAAGTTATGGGTAAAAAAGGAGGTGTACAAATACTTTTTTGACCCACTGTATATAAAGGGTAAGCTTAATGTCATTACAATTATAGGTGTAGACTGCTTGCAAGTTGAATTTAAAACGTTAAAAACATAAAAAGAGGTTGAAAAAGTAAAAGTAAAAATAAAAATAGAAAAATACACGTGTGCAATATCAAAGTTTGCAATAGTTGCGCAATGCAATACACTTGATTTTATCTGTTTGTATGAAAGATGTCGAAATTTAAGGACTTGGAGATATTGTTGCATTCAGTGATGATTCTGTTAATGTTAATTTCTGTTAATATAGTTCAATCGAGTGAGTACAACCTCCACACTTATGTCTGACGTGAACAATTCTTACATTTCGGTTTAAGGATGTGATTACCGGCACACTTTTATATGAAGCGACCATCATAGTCCTCGCAAATAGCAACGCATCTTTAATGACTTCAAATCGAATCCATGTTCTATGTGAAATTGTGAACGTGCTTACAGATGTCCTTAAGCGGCAGTGACCACTTAAAACCAGGTGAACTGCGGGCTTGTTTTATATGATTTTAGACTAGTATTATCGCGGAATTGATACATTATAATACTTAACGTTTAGCGTTGTGTGTCTTGATAAGGAACCTAAAAAAGAATAACGAACTAGACGTAGGATAGGTTAATTTACCACTAGTGCTTGTCAACGGTTTCTCCCCGCTTTCAGTTTGGCCGTGACCACGATCCATGCAACTGGGTCGAAATATCGGCAAAAAGAATTCTATAAGAATTCATAAACCGCATATCGTAAGTACCCGTTAGGTATTATAATGCGGGCTTGTTTGCCACTTCGATTATGAGAAAAATGAGACAAAAAGGGTGCCAGATTTATTACAAAGGGTATGTGAAAAATCTCCGCCCACAGATTAGAATCAAGTCACGAATTAACTGTACATCTGGCTGTACTAAGCACCTAGTGATATTGTTCAATGGCATTTAGCTGGATAATAAGTACTTAATATTGTTACAAATATTACAACGCAAATCCCGACTGTTTAGAACGATTAATTAATTGCCTTGATTTTCTGTTCATTGTTTTCATTTTGTCTGAAAATAATAACATAATAGATAAATATATACCTACATATAACAGTAATATAATACATAAGTATAGTTTTGAAATGGTATATTTACCTACTACCTTTAATATAATTTAATACCTACTTATATAAATATTAGAGATGCGCCGAATATTCGGTGGTTATTCAGTATTCGGTGTATTCGGCATCTTTTTCACTATTTGTATTCCACTGAATTATTTGGTTTTGATGCCGAATAGATTCAGTTCGAGTTTTTTCTACTTTCTGGCTACACGTCACGGTGTAGAACATAAAGACAAAACTTTTTACATAAGATTTATTTTATAAGTCAATAAAATCCTATGAAGAGTGTGTTGAATAAAGCTAACTAATAAAGCAATTAAACTTCAAATTATAATTTTATTTGTTGGATTCAAAAGGCACAGGACCGGTTGGAGTACTAAAACCCCCCCGGTGGCCGTCCTCGGCGCTGAAAAGGAGGACTCCGGGATCTCGAAACGACTTTAACCGGGGGGTTTTAGTGCCTGCCACATAACCCTGCGTCGCTCCCACGGCGTCGGGTACCTTTGGAAGGTTTCCCCCTCGAAAACAAAAAAAAAAAAAAAGGACCGGTTGGAGTGGCGTCATTTGGAGGAGGCCTATGTCCAGCAGTGGACCTCGAAGGGCTGATGGATGGATGAAATTTCAAATCAATATTATTGAAACCTCAATCAAATTCGCATTTTTTCATATATCAAAATTATTTTTAAACCGCAAAAACATTTTAATTTTTTATGAGCACAGTTTCACAGTTGATTCTTAAGAGGAAAATTAAATGGTAAACCGAATAATTCAGCCGATTATCCGGTTCGGTAAAAGTTAAACTGAATAGTATTCGGTATTCGGTCATTCGGTGAAACCACTATTCGGCGCATCTCTAGTATGTAGCCTATGTCACTGCAAGGTAGTCGACTTATACACATGACACAATCCGTGAAACCTTTTGGGCTGAGCGCGCTAAAGAAATGAACATACAAACATACCAATATGTTCTTCCACACGATCTGGTATTTACGACGGTATGTTACCACACATACCTCCATCCTACACATACCTCCATCTCGACTTATATTCTCATGTTTATTCTTGTTCTGGGTCTGGGTATTTGTGTATTCGTCTTTCTGTCTCTATGACACCCACGTCACAGAAGGATAAATTAGGTTAGGTTAGGTTAGTTTACCCATGGTTAGGTTAGGTTAAGAGTAGGACTATCACTGGAGGACAGGACAGTTTAGCAACCCCCCCCCCCCCAGAACCGACAGAGTATAGATACCTAAACACATTAAACCATGCGTCACATAATCTAATCTAATATTCGCGCTCGAAATCCCAAATAAAGCACAATGGCGTCCCGCCCATACACATGACAATGGCTTTTGTTAATGTTTTTGATATTTACGCCTGTTAATTGTTTAGGGTGTTATGGGATTTGTGAGGGATTGTGTGACTTTTGTATGGGGCCATGAAATGAATAGCAAGCGACAGCGTTGAGCGAATTTTGAAGTCGCTACATTTCGTAGTGAATTTTCGTGGCCTTATAACAGGACATATAAGTAGGTAGGGTGTCGGTAGATTTTTTATTATAATAATAGTCGACCCGGCGAACTTCGTTTCGCCTATTAGTCAAAAATCTAAAATTATCAGTGTTTCTCTAACACATTATACATGTACTTATTATACGTAAAATCCTTCCTCTTGAATCACTCTATCTATTAAAAAAAAAATGTTTTTTGGAAATCGGTCAAATTAATCAAAATTAACAGTAGGTAGTATCGCTAGATTAAGCGATCATAAGTTAATAACATACTGTATATAAATGTAGCATTTACGTCTTTTTTTATAAAAATATGCTCGAGTGACAAACCGTCCACCAATTCGCACTTGGCCAACGCGGTGGACTATGGTCTAAAAAACTCTGTCATTCTGAGAGAAGAGCTGCTGCTGGGCACGGGCAGCAGTGGGACAATAATAGGTTGTACCCCGACAAACCAGTATATTTATAATCAATTTCTAAAAGAAGAAGATTCACAATTCAGTTGATATCTTTTTTTATGTATGTAATTTTATTTTGATGAGATTTTTTTTGAGGTTGAGTAGAGATTTATAGTTACTGAAACGCAATATACTTACTCATTTACTAGACAAAAATGCAACAGTAACTAGTATTGCACAAAAGTATAACAAATTAATTACTTACGAATATAATTAATAACTACAACTGTAATTAATTAATAAATTGTTTATTAACCGAATATTTTATTTGCAATATCAATGACGCCAAGTAGAATTAAAAAATAATAACACTTAAATATTAAACGGTGGTAGAACGAGTGTAGTTCGACCGGCGATGTACCACCACCACACCTATTTCTAGCGTGAAGCATTTCTTGCGTTTCGATAGTAGGGTGTGGTTGCCGGCACACTTTCACATGAGGCGACCATCATAGTCCTCGGGAGTAGCAACGCAACTGTGATTGACTTCAGATAAAACATGTTCTATATGAAGTTGCTCACAAATGTCGGGCGGCAGTGACCACTTACCATCAGGTGGACTGCATGCTCGTTTGCTACTTCATCATTATATAAAAAAAACTATTTTCACTCAAAACTATTATGTATTTAGCAAATCCTGTATTTTCTATTCTCATCAACCCATTATTGTCCCACTGCTGGACACGGGTCTTCTCTCAGAATGAGAGAGTTTAGGCCATAGTCCACCGCGCTGGCCAAGTGCGAATTGGCGGACTTCACACACCTCCGAGAACTTTTTTTTTTTTAAAGAACTCTCGGGTATGTAGGTTTCCTCACGATGTTTTCCTTCACCGAAAAGCAGTGATAATTAATTTCTAATACGCACATAAATCAGTGGTGCGTGCCTGTGTTTGAACCTCGGACCTCCCGATCGAGAGGGCAAGTTTCAACCATTAGGCTATCACTGCTCGTCGTATTTTCTATTACAATGGCAGATTGGACAGCAGTAATTTACCATCAAATATACTGCATTCATATCAACTTTATAGAAAATATCTACAGCTAAGTGCTTATTTTGATAAAACCACAAAATCAGTGAGCGTTGCAAATCAAATTTATTCATATTAATGTTGCAAATCTAAATCTATTTCCTTGTATTTGTCATGCTAATGTAAAACGCGTTTAGCGCCATTACGAGGTAGTGATGTGCCTTGTTGAGTTATCGATAAACATATTAAATCGCTGGAGTTCCCGTCATACGCTACGGAGCTTCGCTACTAACGGTTTGTCACTAAAACTGTTGCTTTTTAAATATTGCGAAATATCAAATTCAAATCTCCACTATTATATATTAGTATTTTTTTATCTGGCTGAAGTAGCAAACGAGCATGCTGTCCACCTGATGGTAAGTGGTCACTGCTGCCCTCCGACATTTGTAATCAACTTCGTACAGAACATGAGTTCTATCTGAAGTCAATGACAGATGCGTTGCTACTCCAGAGGACTATGATGCTCGCCTCATATAATAGTGTGCCAGCGACCACACTCTTCCATCTCGCGCAAGAAATGCTTCACGCTAAAAAGAGGTGTGGCGAAGGTCCCACGTGGCGGAGAGGTTACCATACCGGTCTGACGCACAATGGGTCCCGGGTTCGATTCCCGGCCAGACAGGTATCTGAATGATGCGTTTAGATTCTTGTTCTGGGTCTAGGTGTTTGTGTATTTGTCTTGTGTGTATCCATGGTACCCACGACACAGGAGAAAATCCATTGCGCGTCAGACCGGTATGGTAACCGCTCCGCCACGCAGGTCGTCAGTCAAACATATCGACAGTCAAACATATCGATACATATCTATCGACAGTCGAACACCACTACGAGAAGTGGTGCGTAAAATTCATTCATACCCTCGTCTGAAATCTGACAGATTCATGGGGTTGTTGGGGGTTGTGGGGTAGGTAGTCTCGTGGGGTACTTAAGATGTCAATTGTTTTATAATATTGGTAATACATTTTAAGCAGTTTCAATGTTTTTAAATAAACTAAAGCTCAAATTTTATCCTAAAGCTCGATTTTCACTACACAGTGTCGCTTCTCGCTGTCTGTCCCTATGTATGCTTAGATCTTTAAAACTACGTTACGGATTTTAATGTAGTTTTTTTAATAGATAGAGTAATTCAAGCGGAAGGTTTTTATGTATAATACATGTATTATATAGTGGACAAAATAATGATTATTTCAGATTTTTAACTTTTAGGCGGTACGAAGTTCGCCGGGTCAACTAGTTTTGTTATAAGATGAAGTAGCAAACGAGCAAAGACAATTTCTGGGTTGAGCGGGGTTTTTTCTATAATATATTTTATCTATTCAACGTGAATTTTTATTAACTAGTCACCCGGCGCCACGGTTGAAATTATCTTATTAAACCTCATATTAAACCTGTTTTTCCTTTAATTGAGTTATTTTGGCGTTCAAAATAACTATAGCACGAATATTTCACAAATTCAAATAAATTAATAAATTTAGAACTTTTTATTCCCTTTTCTATTTAGGCATTCGCGTATTTATTTTGTTAAGCAACTAATGTTATTCTTAACAACGTAAGTTTAGTAATATTTATAACTAGCTGTACCCTGCGCGCGTTGCTACGCCATCACGAAAAAAATACACCAGGAACCTTCGCGAGCTCATGAATAACAACTTTGCTAAAGATCATCACATGATCAAATGAATAGTTTACGATTGTATAGAGAACATACACACAAACAATCACTTTTATAAAGAAGATTAAGGACAAACATCATTTTCTCTGAGTATATTTCTAACAATAAATTGGGTTTTATGTAATCTTAAAGACTACGGGATAGAACAAAAAAAATTTAAACAAAAAATACAACCGACTTCCATAACACATAAAAGTAAAAAATAATTTAAATACATGCTGGTTTAGAGCAAACACAGTACTTAGTACGTAGTTCCGAAGTCGGCGCTCATATAAGACACATGTAGTTTCGTCGTGATCCAGCGAAATATGGTGAGCGTTTTAACCTCTTTCCTTTGGGAAGTCGGTTTAAAAAGATATTTACATAAATCCAACATTTATTTTGACAAAAAACCTCTACAATAGTAGCGCCAAACGAAACCCGCATATCAAAATAGTTAATCAAATTATGAATCAAATCAATAAACAATTTGACTTTGTTTCATTGTCTCTTTTTTATCTGTTTTTAGGGTTCCGTTGCTAAAGCATAACAACGGAACCCTATTACTAAAAGTCCGTTTTCCGCTTGTCCGTCTGTTTGTCACCAGGCTGTATCTCATAAACCGTGATAGTTAGAAGATTTTCACTTATAATGTATTGGTGCCGATATAACAAATACTGACAACAGAATAAAATTAGTATTTAAAGAGGGCTTCCAAACAATAAACATGTTGTTTTTGAAGTGAAACTTCTTTATCGGGGTTGGAAAAAATTTAGTGTAACATTTTTTCGTTACGCGCCATCTTTTTCTGTTACGCGCCATTATCCGTTACGTTACGTAATCCCTACCACGCGTGATATTAGATAGATTATTATAGATTAGATTATTAGATAAAGTTTAATAAAAGCCTTTTATTAAACTTTATCTAATTTAACTTTATTTAACCAATTTCTGTAAAGTTGCATATAGTAAATTATTTTTTGAAAAATAACGTCATAAAGAAGTTTCACTTCTTACGAGTGTACGCTAGTACACGCACACATTTTTTTTATTGTTCGGTTAAAAATCGCGACAGCATATTATTTTTATTTTTTGTGTTGCCTAATGTCTAAAAAAAGAACAACTTCAGTGCCGGATTAAGCCAGCGCGGGGCCTGTAGCAAATTCTGACAGGAGGCCATAGTTTGCCTTAAGTAAGGGTATTAAATAAAACAAAACTGTTACTAGTAAACTTTTCTGGATTTAATCTGGGAAAATTTAGAGAATGCACTATAATCTTCTTTCAGTTTAGGATTTTTAGGATAGCAAAGATAGTAAAATATAAATAGCAGGTAGGTGTTGGGCCTCGGGGCCCCTCTAGTCGCGGGGCCCGTAGCATTTGCTACTCTTGCTATGTGGCTAATCCTGCACTGTATAACCTCCATACAACAAACGTTCTTGATGTTTTTTCTCGACGATTGTAACATATGTAAAATCTATGATTTTAGACTAGTATCGCGCAATTGATACATTATAATAAAAATGTGTGCGTGTACTAGCATACACTCGTAAGAAGTGAAACTTCTTTATGACGTTATTTTTCAAAAAATAATTTACTATATGCAACTTTACAGAAATTGGTTAAATAAAGTTAAATTAGATAAAGTTTAATAAAAGGCTTTTATTAAACTTTATCTAATAATCTAATCTATAATAATCTATCTAATATCACGCGTGGTAGGGATAAGAAAAATATGGCGCGTAACGGAAAAATAAAGATGGCGCGTAACGAAAAAAAAAGACGGCGCGTAACGAAAAAATGTTACACTAAATTTTTTTCCAACCCCGATAAAGAAGTTTCACTTCAACAACCCCGATAAAGAAGTTTTACTTCAATAATTAACGGGCACTCACGATATGCCGTTTATAAAATATCGGCAAAAATAATTCTACAAGAATTCGTAAACCGCATATCGTGAGTTAAGTATTATATTATACTAGCTGACCCGACAAACGTTGTTTTGCCATATGAAAAAAAAACAAAGTTAAGGGTGGACAACCCTTATCACTAAGGGGTATGAAAAATAGATGTTGGCCGATTCTCAAATCTACTTAATATGCTCACAAAATTTCATGAGAATCGGCCAAGCCATTTCGGAGGAGTATGGCAACACAAACCGTGACACGAGAACTTTATATATTAGATGTAAAATCATTTGAAACTAGTCAGTTATAAGAGTGACACAGGCTATAAAAGATTTAAAAATGGCGCCTGTAGTCCGAAAAAAGCTACTTGTTGTAAAAACAATGTACGGAATCCTTCGTGTACGAATCCAATTCACACGTAACCCTTTTTTTTAGCTATGGCGCCCGAGTCTATAATTAAAACGTTTTGTCTATGGTAAGTGTTATTGTTGTGTTTTTTACGTAATCCGCCGGATTTTGTTTAGTTTTTTAATCATGGCGCCGCGAAGCACGTGTTTTGTAAATTAATTAGTGTTAAATAATAATTTGGGGTTGTTTTTAGTAGCACGGTTTTTTTCTATAATATGGATATAGCAAACGAGCGTACAGTCCCACCTGATGGTAAGTGGTCACTGCCTATGGACATCTGTAAGCATCTTCATACAGAACATGGGTTCCATCTGAAGTCAATCACAGATGCGTTGCTGCTCCCGAGGACTATGATGGTCTCCTCATATAAAGTGTGCCGGCAACCACACCCTTCCATTTCGCGCAAGAAATGCTTCACGCTAGAAATAGGTGTGGCGGTGGTACTTCCCCGGTCGAACTACACTGGTTCTACCACCTTGATTCTTTTTTTTTTATTTATTTAATTAACTTACAGTGATCAAAAAATACATAATCATATCGTCAAACTACAAGTGTACCTAGTTTGTAGGCGGAGAAAGCTCTCATTTTCTTGCATTCTTATCTTATTCTTATGTTATCTTATAACTATCCTGTATCTTATTAACTAATTGCCATAATTCATACATGAAATACCTGCATATATAATTTTTCTACGGTTATGCTTACGGTGGATTACGGTTTCGATTCCCGGTCAGGCTTAAAAATAATGAATTTAGATTATTCTGGGTCTGGGTGTTTGTGTATTCATCATTGGGTCCATGGCACCCACAAAGATTTTCCTAGTGTGGCGCTATGGGTGTAGGAACCGTTAATCTTAAAAGACTATGGCCTAATCTCTCGCCCAGAAGTGGGCTCTCCCATTGTGGGCCCAATTTAGATTCTTCTTGTGGGTCTGGGTGTTTGTCCATTGCACTCAGGGAGATAATACTAGTGCGGGGCTTTGAGTGTAGAGTGTTAATCTTAAAAGACGTGAGTAAGGCCTTTGACGACCCGCGTGGCGCAGCGGTTACCACACCGGTCTGACACGCAGTTGGTCCCGGGTTCGATCCCCGTCCAGACAGGTATCTGAATGATGAGTTTAGATTCTGTTCTGTTCTGGGTCTGGGTGTTTGTGTATTCGTCTTTGTGTGTGTCCATGGCACCCACGACACAGGAGAAAATCCTACTGTGGGGCTATGAGTGTAGAAAGCGTTTTTTTTTTTTTTTTAATTTCTCGCCCAGTAGTGGGACTGTATGTGGGTTCAGTGGGACTGTATAAGCAAGATCCAGTTCCCACACATTTCCACGGAACCCAGATATCAATCATTGATTTAACATTCACGAAATCGTTTAATCGGCCGTCGCATCGCTTTGATGGACCGACGGACCGACAATACTAAATTGTTAGTAGAGAGTTAGGTAGCTGCCGTATTACGCTTGGTTATATTTTTTAACTGTTTGTAGCAAACGAGCATGCAGACCACCTGATGGTAAGTGGTCACTGCCGCCCATGGACATCTGTAAGTAACTTCATACATTATAGAACATTGACGCCAAATATGAGGCGACCATCATAGTCCTCGGGAGTAGCAACGCATTGACTTGATTGACTTCAGATAGAACCCATGTTCTGCACGAAGTTGATTACAGATGTCTACGGGCGGCAGTGACCACTTACCATCAGGTGGACTGAATGCTCGTTTGCTACTTCAATCAGATAAAAAAAAAGTTCTACCACCTAGCATATTTAATTTTGTGTTTTTTTATGGCGACCCCGTGCGTCATTCTGGTCTGATGCGCTGTGGTTCGGAGGTGATCCTTGTTCGATCCCCAGCCAGACAGCTTCATGACTGATGAATTTAGATATTTTGTTGTGGGTCTTGGTGTTTTTGTGTTCATAGTGCTAGTCCGTAGCACCCGCAACATAGGAAAAACACATCGTGTGGTAATTTAGTGTGTGAAAGCATTTTTATTAATAGTGTTTATGTGTAACAGCATAGTGTATCGCTTGGTAATAGACAGTAGAACAAGAGTCTAAAAATCGCAACGCTTTTGACGCACCGACAAACAGACATTTCCAATTATTGCATTAGCATAACGCATGCACAGTGGCCATTTCAAATAGGTTACTACAACTTGACCCCTGGAAGTAGAAGTACGTTCCCCTTTGTGGTCCGTTTTGTTCGAAGCGCTAGGGGAGAGGTTGGTCAAGATAAAATGGCTGTCAATATGACAGCTGCGTTGATGTCTAATAAAACGTGCCGGCAAAGGCGTAGGACTTATAAGTCCAAATACTATACAATTAGAAATATAAATTAAATATACTTTTGGCTATGGAATTTTAAGATGATTGTTACCTAATATTCTTCATGTTTGGTACAACCTTAGCGTTATAGATTGTTAGCTGTAGGTACATCAATATGTAAGTATAATCACGGTACAATTATATTAATACTGTGGTATAATTAAGGGATTTTTGTTTGTAATTAATATACGACATTATTAGTATGTTAATCACTGGGGGATTCGGCATTTTTGTATGGGGGGATTTAAGACTGTACTTAATACTTAACAACTGAAGTTTATCCTAAAATACCTATGGCTAATTAGGATGTCTAACGGAAAAGAGGTAGCTGTCATCTTTAAGAATAGATTAAAAAAGGGATTTGTGTACTCCTATTTTTAAAATGTTGCTGTGTGATGGATAGACTTAGGTACCTACATTTGGCAAAGAGAAAGCTTGCGTCTTCTTCCCGCCTGTGCATTTACCATTAATGTAACGTATAAATATATCGTGAAAGATCCCTCACGTACCTACAAACAGATCACGATACAATCATAGATACTCGATATTCGTCGAACGGTGGCGGTATCGTAAACATTAAAAAGAAATGGGCCATAGAGTACAGCGCATAGACAATGCATAGAGCGCATAGACAATGCGGTAACTTATGGAAGTGCACAGAATGCATAATGATTGGTTTATGATTGCGTCATACCTCAATTTCTTGCGTGTATTTTTAATGCAGTTTATTTTACATATGGTTTGAGGTTGATAAATTAATTAATTTTGATTTTTTTTAATAAGAATTTGATGGTGATTGATCACTGCCCCTTGACATCTGTAAGCAACAAAGATTCTATCATAATGCAAATGCATTGCTAGTTGCTAGTTATTAGATGATTATAATGGCCACAACTAACTAATATAAGTAAAAACGGATAATAATGTATTATGTATAATGTTTTCTTATTTGAGCACAGCAGTGGTTGCCTACTTGTTGAAAGTCGTTCTCTCAATCGGGGGCATGAGGTTCAAAACAATTAACTCTGCTAGATCACATAGTATAAAACAAAGTCGCATCCCGATGTCTGTCCCTATGTATCCTTAGATCTTTAAAACTACGCTACGGATTTTAATGCAGTTTTTTAATAGATGTTACAGAGTGGTTCAAAAGAATGGTTTTTATGTATAATACATGCATACTATAACGGAGGAACACTGATAATTTTATATTTTTTACTTTTAGGTGGAACGAAGTTTGCTGGTGGTATAATAAAACATCCTGAGGAAATGTGAGACTTGTTTTAAAGTTCTCAAACGTTTAAAAAATCTACCAACTCACACTTGGCCAGCGTGGTAGGCTATGGCCGAAATTATTAATATCATGAGTTGCCGACGTTTTCGTATTTTAATAACGAAATTTTAAAAACGAAAAATTCCTGTTAAATAACGTAATTATTTAGTTTTTTTTATGAAACCATTTAATAATAGTATGTTTTGAATAACGAATTTGTAATTATTATTAATGAGAGATTCAATAATCGTATTTTTTGGCATTATGAACAAAATACCAGTGTAACGCACCGAAAAATCCCAATTAAAAAAAAAACAAACAATAGAGCACAGAGCCGTAGACAATGCGCGGCGACATGCAAGGAGAGGCGTGGAATTTTTAATACTTCTTTGATTGCTTTATTAGTTGGATTTGGGTTTAATATTCATGTCTGTGACGTGCTGCTTATTAATTTATTTTTTCCACGTTTATTTAATGTAATGGTTTCAAAACTAACAGCTTTTTATATTTAATTGTATCTTAATTCTATTTTTTCTTGGCAAGATACTGGAGCTAACTTTCATTACCATGTAATTTTCATTACATTTTCATTACCATGTAAAAAACATGATTGTAATTATATTAAAAAAATAGTTGTAAATTATAAAAAAGACAAACCCGCTGAGTTTCTTGCCGGCTTTCAGCTGAGGTCGTATTCCGATCCGGTGGTAGTGTAAAAAAAAGTAATTGACAATTGTAAGTGCCCCCGCAGGCCTATACAAAATAAAGACATTTCATACCACCGGTTCGGTAGATTTTATATAGCCTACTCATTTTACTTTACATCATTTTACTTAGAGACACGATATTTATAATAAATCATATCAAATCGAAGCGAGCTTCCGCCGCTATTTAGTTTTTATTTCTAATTGCGGCACCGATGCATATGCTATGCACGCACGGCGGCGGCATAAAGAAGCGTGCGGTGCATATGCGATGCACATGCACCTAATTGATTGTCTGGTATGCGTTGAGCATGCAGGTCATGTAGCATCGATGGTTTTATTATTTTTTGAATGTTCCTACGTAGGTGAAACATGAGGGAGTAAATAATAGAGTCTTAAAGCTTGAGCCAAGTTGAACTTGCTTATGGTCGAAATTATTTTTTTAATTATAACGAAGTGGACGTGACGTCAGGATGGTCGAGGTCTTCATTATTGTCCATTCTTGAAGATTTCAAGTAAAACACAGCAGTAAACTTCTTCGATTGATTCACAACTGAGGAGGTCAGATCGCTTCGACGCGGACGGTTAAACAAGAAATGTTTTTCTACCGGCGTTCGCTCGCCTTTTTATAACAATGTTTGGTGGTGTGATAATAACAAATTTATGGAGGGTAAACTAAATTACAATTCTAAAAATCATTAAATGTTGCTAATTCAATAAACAAACAATTTTCGATCTTTAAACTAGGTAACTAAAATTATTATCGGCGACGTGTTTTTCATAAATACGCGGTGTCGCGCCGACATATATTATAACTATATACTGGTCGTTTGCCACTATAATCCAATATAAAACAAGCATTATGACTACATAATGCTTGTTTTATATTGGATTGTAGTGGCAAACGACCAGGCAGTCGATCAGGTCGACTGCCTGGTCGTTTGCTGACCACTGGTTACTGCTGCCCATGAAAATCTGTAAGGAACTTCATAAAAATGACGTGGACTAAGATGCCAGCCTCTTATTGGGCTTAAAGAATTTATTCTCAAAAAGACTTATTACAAAATCACTTATATGGGAACGTTCGTTTGTACGTGGATGGGTCCAATGTTAAGCGTACGTATTAATAACATATTCGGCTAATTTTATTTTAAATGCACTCAGTGATGTTATTTTTTAATTGATGACGGTATTTTGTTATAAAACTGTGCACCTTCAAACGTAATCATTTTTTGCTATAACTTGTACGTGTTTTGGGTAGAACTAAAAAACTCGCTCGAAGTGACGACCGCGATGTTATTTGTCGTACCTTCACAAAGGATAAGTTAGTAAAGTTATTAAAGTATGCAACCACACCCGTTCAATAAAACACAAGAACTACTGTACGTTAGAAAGTGTGGCGGTGGTACCTCCCCGGGCGACTCCTACTTTCTCTTTTTTTGTTTACGAGGGGGAAACCTTCTAAAGGTACCCGACGCAGAGAGCGACGCGGAATATGTGAAATTCTTACCGCACTAAAACCCCTTTGGTGGTCGTCCTCAGCGCTGCGTGGGGGACTCCGGGATCTCCAACGGAACACAACCGGAGTCCTCCGAGCGTGATGCCTATTTCTCTTCCCTGGTGAGCGAATACGCTCACCGCACCTTCTGTTATTTATGGTATGAGACCACACATGCCGCCGTCTTTCCTGAGGTCGCTTGGCTGGACGGTCCGAGCTCCCACTCTAGCCGCCCGCAACCCCGGAAGCCCCTTTTAGTCACCTCTTACGACAGGCAAAGGATACTGTAGCCCTATTCTGGTCCCGGGACTACAGGTAGACTATATAACAGGTGGTAGAACCAGTGTAGTCCGACCGGGGAAATACCACCGCCACACCTATTTCTAGCGTGAAGCATTTCTTGCGTTCCGATAAAAGGGTGTGGTTGCCGGTACACTTTTATATGAGGCGACCGTCTTAGTCCTCGGGAGTGGCAACACATCTGTGATTGATTTCAGATAGAACCCATGTTCTGTATGAAGTTGCTTACAGATATCGCAGGGCGGCAGTGACCATTTACCATCAGGTGGACTGCATGCTCGTTTGCTACTTCAGTGAAATAAAAAAAAATATATATGCTCGTTTACTATTTCAATGTGGAAAACGTACAACTGAAAAAATAGGAGTCTATTTGTTTTTATCTTCACATATCTATTTAAATGTTGAATGCGATGAATCAACTTTTCCGATGACTATCAATAGTGTTTGAGTGGCCACCGGCATAATACTTAAACGGCCTGCAGTGGTCACTAAGATAAATTTCCTTTATAAGTATAAGATTGAAAGTAAAAAAGCATGCATTCCACCTGATAAGGAGTGATTTCTGCCGCCTTTGAAAATCTGTAAGCAACATATAGAACATTCCACCAGCACGGTAGGTAACTTTAGCCACTTTTTTCTCGAGGAGGAAACCTTCAAAAATTACCTGATGCCGTGGGAACGACGCAGTGTTATATGTGATTTTTACCGCACTAACCTCCCTCCCCTCTCCTACCCGGTGGCTGTCCTTAGCGCTACAAAGAGGACTCCGGAATCCTACGCAACCTTAGTCCTCTGAGCGCGTTGCCCCATCGGGCTCCTCTCGGGACACGTATAGACTTTTTTTTTTTTTTTTACGTCAGGGGAACCTTTTATAGGCTTCTCTCCGCTGGGCAACGGAGAGGGTGGGTCGGAGTCCGGCCGCAACCATATACCGACTAAACCACTGACGGTGTCCCTTCTACAGCTTACGCCGGGGGGGCAGGGATACGCTTGCGCATTCTTTTCACTGCACCCCCCGGCAGCTTGGCCGCCCTTCACGATGGCCCCTGTCTTTGGTAGGAGGCCATGCCTCCCGTCTCAGATAGGCGCGCGTGTGACACGGACACGTGTAGACAACCCTGGCGATCCATATGGTGTTGGTCTTGATTAATACTACTCGGATTTCGTAGAAGGCGAGTAAAAGGGGAGCGGCTCAAAATTTTATTTTGTACTGCATCTTTTTTTTCTCGGGCTCGTTTGAGGTGCTTAAAATTTTATATAAATAAAATGTTTTCAATATACCACGTAGAGGTGTATCGTGTATTATATAAAGAATAAAGTAAAGTTATATATAGTTTATTAGTTTATTATAGTTGTTATGATTTATAGTTTATTTATAGTTTTATTATAGTTTTACT
>OX453085.1:2758746-3117575 GCA_949699795.1 Spicauda simplicius
GTCTTTTTATGTAGTTGCTAACAGATGTTCATAGGCCAGTGACCAATTACCACCAGGTGGGCGGCATGGTGTTGCAATTTTAAATTTATCATAACAATTTTAATTTATTTAAAAAATTCCGACTGCGAATATACGATTAACTATTACCAATTTAGTTTTAAACAACCGGTTTTTTGCTGTTTTATAATAATTTACTTAGGTTCACCTTTTTTATTTTGCCATAAAATAGTAAGTTAAAATAACTGGTGAATTTATAAATAAAACCGCAGTTCCACCACCGCGGCGGGCACGGGACAAAGACGCTCCGTGAGTCCTTATCCTAAAATGTGTGTTACCTTTTTTTTTGTTCTCGAGGGGGAAACCTTCAAAAGGTACCCGACACCGAGAGCGACGCAGGGTTATGTGGGATTTTTACCGCACTAACCCCCCCCCCCCCCCCGGTGGTTCCGGTAGTTCCGGGATCAGAATAGGGCTACGGCATCCCCTGCCTGTCGTAAGAGGCGACTAAAAGGGGCTTCCGGGGTTGCAGGCGGCTAGAGTGGGAGCTCGAACCCACGGCGTCGGGTACCTTTTGAAGGTTTCCCCCTCGAAAAAAAAGGGGGTCCTTGTGACGCAGTTGGGTGATAACTCGTTAGTCCTTAAACAAACTACTCCCACACAATATTATTGGAATCTGGTTATTATCCATTGCAGATTTAAAATATTCATATTAACTTTGTATGCTAAGTAGATAGTTTGATATGACAGACAGACATCACATATTATAATATATTTATAATTATATAATTATGTTATGTGTCATGCGTACAATATGCTACGTTATTTTATGATTGTTTACGGAGGTTTATTGTGGAGGAGGGGGGTTTAGGGCTCGAACCCCCCCCCCCACTCCACTCTAAGATAATGTACCTACTCATATCCAACCACAACTCTTCATGTTTTTTATTTATATACTAGCTGTCCCGACAAACGTTGTTTTGCCATATAAAAAATAAAAAAAAATGTTAAGGGTGGACAACCCTTCAGGGGTATGAAAAATAGATGTTGGCCGATTCTCAGACCTACTGAATAAGCATATAAAATTTGGTAAAAATCGGTCAAGCCGTTTCGGAGGAGTATGGCAACAAAAGCTGTGACACGAGAATTTTATATATTAGATGTAGAAAAACCCTTTTACCTTGAGGTGACATCAATTCTTATTTAGTTGCTGGTTTATTTTTACCATTAAAAAGTATAATATCTATCGATAACCCCCATCCCTAGCGTAACGGGGTCCTGTGCTACTTTTTACACACTAATGTGCAGGTGACACACACCTGTGCATTAGGTTAGACTGCCTAGATCATCTTAGAGGCGAAAGTTGAGGATGGATGTTGCATTTATACTTTATGCAATAACTACATGGTTTTCGAAAAAAAATGGCACATAGATGGTTTACAACTTGGATGTAGCAGTGATAGCCTAATGGTTGGGATGTCCGAGGTTCAAACCCAGGCAAGCACCACTGATTTATGAAGCACCACTGATTTATGTACGTACTAGATGAACCCCGCAGCTTCGCCCGCGTTAAAAAACGATATATCGATTGTCCCGTGGGAGGAAGGAATATTTGCCCACAAAAAGTACCTAGCCTATATGTTTATCCAGAGAGTCAGCTAACTCCCCACAAATTTTATGAAAATCGCTCCAGCCGTTTACACGTGAAGAAGTAACAACATACACACAAACTTTCGCCTTTATAATACTAATATAATTAGAAATTAAATATCACTGCTTTTCGGTGAAGGAAAACATCGTGAGGAAACCTATACACCAGAGAGTTCTTTAAAAAAAAGTTCTCGGAGGTGAGTGAAGTCCACCAATTCGCACTTGGCCAGCGCGGTGCACTATAGCCTAAACTCTCTCATTCTGAGAGAAGACCCGTGCCTAGCAGTGGGACAATAATGGGTTGTACCCACAATACATACAAACCTTCCTCTTGAATCACTCTATCTATTCAAAAACTGCTTTATAATCCGTAGTGTAGCTTTAAAGATCTAAGCATACTTAGGGACAGACAGCGGGAAGCAACTTTGTTTTAAACTATGTAGTGACTTCCGTCTTTATTTGTAAGATTATTTAAGCCTACACTTTTTCTAAGCGTCACTTATCGAAATATTTTAATGATACATAATTAAACATAACCACGCTAACAATTCCTAAGCTCGCCAATGCCTTAAGCGATAAGAGTTAGCGATTTGCGAATAATTTATTTGAATGATTTATCACTATATAGTATAAAACAAAGGCGTTTCCCGCTGTCTGTCCCTATGTATGCTTAGATCTTTAAAACTACGCTACGGATTTTAATGCAGTTTTTTTTAATAGATAGAGTGATTCAAGAGGAAGGTTATTATGTGTAAGGATAAAAGATAGGGAGGAGGAAGAAGAGGAAGGTTTTTATGTATAGTGGAGGGACACTGGTAATTTAGACTTTTGGGCAGACTTTAGACTGGACTTTTAGGCACAACAAAGTTCAACGGGTCAACTTTTTATTTGACTAAAGTAGCAAACGGGTATGCAGTCCACCTGATGGTAAGTGGTCACTGCCACCCATAGACATCTGTAATCAACTTTATACAGAACATGGGTTCCATCTGAAGTCAATCACAGATGCGTTGCTACTCCCGAGGACTATGATGGCCTCATATAAAAAAGTACCGGCAACCACACCCTTCCATCGAAACGCAAGAACTGCTTCACGCTAGAAATAGGTGTGGCGATGGTACTTCCCCGATGAACTACACTGGTTCTACCACATTTAAATTTTAAACTAGTCTTATATATAATTGATTCCAGACGTACATGGGTGATAGTAGCCAGTTGACATCAGAACATACTCAAATAACCTTTAAAGTCGCAATAAATGTATGACAAGATAACTAAAGCCTAATAAAATTGAGGTTTTATGAATATTTTATAATGTCGGTCCTTCGTACCGGAAGTCATCAATTTTTCATAGACAATTTCCTACTTAGGTCCAGTACTTAAGGGTTACCGACCTTCTCAGTAACTAAAACCCTTTTTAAGCTATTGCGTAGCTTTGAGCGCGGCGAATCAAGAAATTCCGTAACGAAAAAGCCTAACACCCCCCAATCCGCCTACCATGTAGCGCGAGCGTTCGCTTAACGTGTATGTATATGGTACGACAGTACGAAGCTCGCACGGATCGAGACGAGCTGCTCGGAAATCGGACGAATATGTAAATATGTTTGTGAGAGAGTATATAGTATCAAAGAAAAAAACTTAAATTAATACAAAAGAAAAAAAAACTGCATAAATAAATAATTATAATTCCATAAGTTATTAAAAATGCTATGCAATAGCTTTAGTGGCAGTCCCCGAGTGCCGCACGTTTTTTATCTAATTGAAGTAGCATAGAGCATGCAACCCAACATATGGTAGGGGTCACTGCCGCCCATGGAAATTTGTATGCAACTTCATATAAAACACGGTTTCTCCTTGAAGTCAATCATAGATACGTTGCTACTTCCGTGAACTAAGATTGTCGCCATGCAAATGTCCATGGGCGGCAGTGACCACTTAACATCAGGTGGACTGCATGCTCGTTTGCTACTTCCGATAAAAAAATAGCATTCGTGCGAATTTTGAAGTTTTTTTACAGGAAAAAATCATGTCGCCTTTATTTTTGGTGAGATCATGTTTAGTAGTATAAACCTCCTAACCACAAGATCTCACCAACAAATAGTGAGATGATTTCTTTTCTGTAAAAAAAACTTCAAACCTAATTTCACATAATTGTTATTTTAGCGCTTTAGCATTATTTCCTTTCCTCTGACAATATACATATAGCGAACCACAAGCGGTAGATATTGGGTGACAAAAAAAGATAAATCAAGGTCGGCAAAAAAATTAAGGGTCCTTGGCAAGTGTTAAAATATTATTGCAAAAATCACGTTCAGCATGAAATTTGACGGTGGATAAGAAAAAACATATAATGCGTAATACATATAATAGAATAAAAAAAAATTAAGGCGATCGTTATGTTAAAAGGTGGTAGAACGAGTGTAGTGCGACCGGGGAGGTACTACCGCCACACCTATTTCTAACTTGAAGCATCCCTTGCGTTTCGATGGAAGGGTGTGGTTGCCGGCACACTTTATATGAGGCGATCATCCCAGTACTCGGGAGGTCAACACATCTGTCATTGACTTCTTATAAAACCTATGTTCTATATGAAGTTGCTTACAAATGTCCATGGGCGGCAGTGACCACTTACCATCAGGTGGACTGTATGCTTGTTTGCTACTTCATTACTATAAAAAAATTGAAATGAGATTATAAACAGTCATCAAGAAGGTTCTAGGAAGGTCCGCGGACCGCGAGTCAAGTCGTTGGTTGCCAACCACTGTTTATCCCATTAACGGTACCTGACCATCCGACATTGAATGGTAAGATTTATCTCCAAAGTACTTTTACGGCGTGTCGGCTTGACTATAAACGGACCAGAGATCGGATTTCGTATAAACGGCACGATAACAATTTCTGTTTAGCAGTGGCGTTGTGCCATAGAGAACAGAAAGCTTAGAGTCTACTAATACATCTTTTATATAAAATTCTCGTGTCTGCATACTCCTCCGAAACGGCTTGACCGATTCCTCTGAAATTTGGTAAGCATATTGGGTAGGTCTGAGAATCGGCTAACATCTATTTTTCATACCTCTTAAGGGTTGTCCACCCTTAACATTTTTTTAAATTTTTTATATGGCAAAACAACGTTTGTCGGGACAGCTAGTTTTAGTATAGAAAGAAGAAACAAAGAGAGAAATCATATTTATTCACGATGTATATCGTCGTCAACCCATTATATTCCCACTGCTGGGCACGGGTCTTCTCTCAGAATAAGAGAGTTATAGGCCATAGTCCACCGCGCTGGCCAAGTGCGAATTGGTGGACTTCACACACCTCCGAGAACTTTTTTTTTTAAGAACTCGGGTGTGTAGGTTTCCTCACGATGTTTTCCTTCACCGAAAAAAGCAGTGATAATTAATTTCTAATACGCACATAAATCAGTGGTGCGTGCCTGGGTTTGAACCTCAGACCTCCCGATCGAGAGGGAAAGTTTCAACCATTAGGCTATCACTGCTCTTACGATGTATATGATACAAGATAAACTTAAAACTAGACATAAAAATAAGTAACTGTCACTCTTTCACACATATATATTTGCTCACCTCAAACACCTGTATGCCAGCTTATATAATAATACACTTTATTGTACCCAAAATAATAAAAAATATAAATAATTTAAATGCCCTAACTCTAAATATATGGGAACCCTTTCCGAAGGGATACAAAATGTTTGCTGTAAATATTTGTCCCTTTGCACGGTAACTGTCAGCCTTGACCGTTTAAGCGAATCGTCGTCAACCCATTACTGTCCCACTGCTGGGCATGGGTCTTCTCTCGGAATGAGAGAGCTTAGGCCATAGTCCACCGCGCTGGCCAAGTGTGAATTGGTGGACTTCCACACCTCCGAGAACTTTTTTTTTTTTAAAGAACTCTCGGGTGTGTAGGTTTCCTCACGATGTTTTCCTTCACCGAAAAGCGGTGATAATTAAAGTATAATACGCACATAAATCAGTGGTGCGTGCCTGGGTTTGAACCTCGGGCCTCCCGATCGAGAGGGCAAGTTTTAACCATTAGGCTATCACTGCTCCTAAATAAGCGAATATGATATTAAGCCAATATGATATTGTAAGACCACAAAATTTCGTGGAATATTTTAGCGAAACAGCGGATAAAATATTTCGGTGGCAGTATTTTCCCGAGGCACAATCATTAATTTGGCGCAGCAAACGTTCAGCGAATTTCGGCAAATTTCTCAATTTTTTCCTCACTTCGTTTCTTCTGTTATCTTTCTTCCTTGTCTCTTCTTACTTGCTCTGGTTTTGACTTACATATTCCAAGAAACGAGAAAGAAAATAAGAAGAAAGAAAAATATTTTTTATTTTCTTTCTCGTTTCTCTATTCCTTCTTTTGTTTCTTTTTTTACATTTAATTACTCTCGTTCTAGCTTCCTGTATGTCTCGTGTGGGTGACTTAATTTATTTATTTATTTATTCTCATATTTATTTATCTCACACTGTCTGAATTATGTATTTCATAAATTTATTATTTATATAATATTTAGTATATTTTGCTTTTCGCTACAGTTATATACTTCGCGCTCGCGGTTTTTCTTATATGTTATTTTGTATCCTCAACTTCTGTAAACTATCACGCTATCGCTTTCCTTCTTCCTTCTGACTTTTATGTGTAGTGCTTTGTGAAACTTTTAATAAACTATGCTTTCTATCATCTGCGGACTTTACTTTCATCTATCTTCTTTCATCTTCATCACACCATCCACACACGCTTACTACATCTCGTTAACGCGTATCATATTTTCCTCGTCTCTTGCTCCAGTCTCTTGTTTCTTTTATACCTTTAATTCCTCTCTTCTTAAATTTCTTATATTTTAATTTACTATATCCTCATCATTTACTATATTTCATTTATCATCATTATTCTCTAACTTTTTACATTTTTTTTACATGTACTTATCCTTTAATTTCTCGTTTCCTGCTTTTGAAGTGAAACTTCTTTATCGGGGTTGGAAAAAAATTTAGTGTAACATTTTTTCGTTACGCGCCATCTTTTTCTGTTACGCGCCATCTTTTTTTTCCGTTACGCGCCATCTTTTTCTTATCCCTACCACTCGTGATATTAGATAGATTATTATAGATTAGATTATTAGATAAAAGCCTTTTATTAAACTTTATCAAATTTAACTTTATTTAACCAATTTCTGTAAAGTTGCATATAGTAAATTATTTTTTGAAAAATAACGTCATAAAGAAGTTTCACTTCTTACGAGTGTACGCTAGTACACGCACACATTTTTTTTATTTATTTCTGTATTTCATTACTCTATAACATTATAGAGAGTCTATGAACGTTTACTCTATGCCACATTCACAGGAACGAGTAATTGTATGCGATTCCACGATAGCTTTGTTGGCGACAGTGCTAAAGATCTAAGGCCTAAAAGTTTATCTTTCGAGTCTTAGATCTTGCGTGGTTCAAAATGGACAATACTAAAGATGTTTGCCAAGATGTAATTAATTGTAGAAAATGATAAGTAAAGAACATTCTCACGTCAACCTATTATTGTCCCACTGCTGGGCACGGGTCTTCTCTCAGAATGAGAGTTTAGGCCATAGTCCACCGCGCTGGCCAAGGACGAATTGGTGGACTTCACACACCTTTGAGAACTTTTTTTTTTTAAGAACTCTTGGTTGTGTAGGTTTCCTCACGATGTTTTCCTTCACCGAAAAGCAGTGATAATTAATTTATAATACGCACATAAATCAGTGGTGCGTGCCTGGGTTTGAACCTCGGACCTCCCGATCGAGAGGGCAAGTTTCAATCATTAGGCTATCACTGCTCTATTCTCTAAGAACATTCTATTTGCAATAATTAACAGCTAAGATTTAGTTATTAACGATGGTCGACCTCTGAGTAGTCTGGGGACTAAGTTAGAATACCTTACGGAGCTTTTGAAGGTGGTAGAACCAGTGTTCGACCGGGGAAGTACCACCGCCGCAACCATTTCTAGCGTGAAGCATTTCTTGCGTTTCGATGGAAGGGTGTGGTTGTTACACTGTTATATGAAGCGACCATCATAGTCCTCGGAAATAGCAACGCATCTGTGATTGACTTCAGATAGACATGTTATAAATGAAGTTGATTACAGATGTCCATGGGCGGCAGTTGTAAGTGGTAAGTGGTCTACCATCAGGTGGACTGCATGCTCCTTTACTACTTCAGTCAGATAAAAAAAATCTAGAAAATGATAAGTAAAGAATCATGCAATTTATTTGTAATAACATTGGTAATTAACAGCTAAGATTTTATTAACAGTGGTCGACCACTACGTAGCCTAGGGACTAAGTCAGAATACCTTTTTTTTTTGTTTTCGAGGGGGAAACCTTCAAAAGGCACCCGACGCCGTGGAAGCGACGCAGCGTTATGTGGGATTTTTACCGCACTAAAACCCCCCCGGTGGCCGTCCTCGGCGCTGAAAAGGAGGACTCCGGGATCTCTAAACGACTTCAACCAGAATCCTCCGAGCGCGTTGTCCCATCAGGCTCCTCCCAGATTGGCGGCAGGGCCCACCGCTCCGTCTAATCTTTACGACGGTATGCGACCACACATACCGCCGTCCTTCCCGGGTTTGCCTGACCGAACGGTTCGAGCTCCCACTCTAGCCGTCTGCAACCCCGGAAGCCCCTTTTAGTCGCCTCTTACGACAGGCAGGGGATACCGTAGCCCTATTCTGACCCCGAGGCTACAGTAACGAAGTCAGAATACCTTAGGGCCCTACCACATGGCGTATTTTAAAAGCGCAGACGACGCGCGTATACGCACGCACTTCAAATGAAATTTGAACGCAATCTTGTAACCTAAGCACACGGGGTCGTGAAACGTGCGTCGACTGCGCGTATACTCGCAGATATAGTGATGCAGATATACATAAAAAATGGAAAGAAATTCAAAATGTATAGAATGTCATCGCATCAAACGAATTTTGAACGCGCTTCACACGCGTTTGCGTCGCGTGTTACGCGCGTTCGAATCTGTAAAAACGCAAAAATCGGCATCTCAGCGCAGCAAAACGCGCGTCGTCTGTGCGTTTAGAGCAAGTTCTCATGACAAGCGTTCAACGCGCGTACAACGCGCGCTAAATTTTTGTATAGTGTTCACATGACACACGTTTGTAAGGCGTTGAAGGCGCGTTACCGTGTTCGCCGAGGTTCATTGGAGTTCTTACATTTGAAGATGGACGTAGAAACAGTTTTAATGGTGATTTTATATCGATGGCATGAAATGAATATAAATATGAGGACGAGATCTTCCCAACCCCGTCTCTTTAAATTCCTATCTAAATAATCGTTACTTGTCATTTCCCATATCGCAGGACGTTTCTCTATTTCGTTTATAAATAAATCTGTATTAAAAGCGTCGGATTCCATTTCCGATGATTTTTGGACGAACTATTGGACCCTTAAATACGTTTATTAACGTCAAAAACGCGCGCTCAACTGAACGGAAACATAGAAAACAAATGATCTCAAAGCGCGCATTGACGCGCGCTAACAAGATTCAAGCGCTAGCGCTGCGTTTAACGCGCGCTTTATAAAAACGCGCGTTAGTATGTGTACGGCCTGAATAAAATGTTTGTAGTTGTAAGCGCGCGTCATTAAAACGCGCGTTGAGCGCTTGTCATGAGAACTTGCTCTAAAATACGCCATGCGCTTAAGGCCTTACAGAGCTACACCGTTTTCCTATGCTTCTTGTTTAAACGTATCACACTCTAAGTGGTATAATATTCTAAGTTGTATAATATTACTCAATCCAAGTGATATACATATTCCTTAGCTCGATAGCGCCATCTTAAACTTACTTTATTGGTATCAACGCCATCTGTTGACACATAATTACATCGTGTTACACTATGTCTCAAGTTCTTTGACTGTGTATTATCATTTGGGTCACGTATATGGCGCTGTAGACAGGATGCGGACAAACAGACCGCCTTACTTTGTATTTCATAACTGTTTTGTAAGAGCAAAAGTAGTGCACGTGTAGCGAATGTGACTTATTTTGAAATATCAAATCAAACGATAGCAACGCGACGGACTAAACGAGCATGCGGTCCGCATAGATGGTGGTCTATCCCATGGACTTATGTAAGAAACTTCATACATTTCAGAGCATACAATAAGACGGTTGAGAGCAGTGATAGCCTAATGGTTGAAATTTGCCCTCTCGATCGGGAGGTCCGAGGTTCAAACCCAGGCACGCACCAATGATTTATGTGCGTATTAGAAATTAATTATCACTGCTTTTCGGTGAAGGAAAACATCGTGAGGAAACCTACACACCCGAGAGTTCTTAAAAAAAAAAAAAAGTTCTCGGAGGTGTGTGAAGTCCACCAATTCGCACTTGGCCAGCGCGGTGGACTATGGCCTAAACTCTCTTATTCTGAGAGAAGACCCGTGCCCAGCAGTGGGACAATAATGGGTTGACGAGAATAAGACGGTTTATAAGATCCGGAATCCTCCATCCATCCGGATTCCCCTTTTAGAGTGGTCGAAATAACACAAAATCTTCAAACTGCACCTGACGAAATTTGTCTCTGCATACTGGAGCATTGTCCCAGCATGGGGTAGGAAAAAGAAATTTAAGATACTTGCCCGACTATTTTTGAAGCCAATGGCTTCTAGCTCACTAGGAAGAGCCCGAAGGCATCACGCTCGGAAGACTCCGGTTGTGTTCCATTGGAGATTCCGGAGTCCTCCACGCGCTGAGGATGGCCACCGATGGGGTTTTAGTGAGGTAAAAATCCCACATAACACGTTGCTCCTACACCTTTTGAAGGGTACCTCGATATCAAAAAAAGGTTCAATTTGACATCACCAATTGGCAACCTGATTTGACCATCAAAGTGCAGTTCTACATTCGCGAAACATTAATTAAATCACCAATGTACAGTTTTTTTATGTTATATATCCATCCATCCATCCATCAGCCCTTTGATGTCCACTGCTGGACATAGGCCTCCCCTAAATGGCGCCACTCCAACCGGTCCTGTGCCCTCCGAATCCAACGGTTTCCCGCCGTCTTCTTCAGGTCATCGGTCCACCTGGCAGGGGGGCGACCTGTACTCCTTTTGCCTAAACGTGGTCGCCACTCGAGGACCTTTCGTCCCCATCGGTTATCCGTCCTTCGAGCGATATGGCCGGCCCACTGCCACTTCAGCTTGCTGATTTTGAGAGCTATGTCGGTAACCTTCGTTCGTCTACGGATTTCATCGTTACAAATCATGTCTCGTAGCGAAATTCCGAGCATAGCCCTCTCCATAGCACGCTGAGCGACTCTGAGCCTTCGAATGAGGCCTTTAGTGAAGGACCACGTTTCGGCGCCATAGGTCATCACTGGCAACACACATTGCTCGAACAATTTCGACTTCAGGCACTGAGGAATTGTGGACGAAAAGATACTACGAAATTTCCCGAACGCAGCCCAGCCGAGTTGGATTCTTCGAGTGACCTCCCTCTCAAAGTTGGACTTACCCATCCGGATCGTTTGTCCCAGGTAAATGTACTCGTCGACAACTTCGAGAGGAGTGCCGTCAACAACTACCGGTACGGGTGTGACATGGACATTAGACATGATTTTCGTCTTGTCCATGTTCATCTTAAGACCCACCCGTTGTGAGGCACTGTTGAGGTCGCCTAGCATTGTGCTGAGGTCCGTCAGCGAACCTGCCAAGATGACTATATCGTCGGCAAATCGAAGGTGTGTGACGTGTTCGCCATTGATGTTGATGCCAAGACCTTTCCACTCCATCAGCTTGAACACATCTTCCAACGCAGCGGTGAACAGTTTCGGCGATATGACATCGCCTTGCCTGACTCCCCGCTGCAATTGGATGGGGTTCGTGCTTTGGTCATGTACTCGGACTGACATGGTGGCGGCTGTGTATACACACTTCAACACCTCGATGTACCTATAGTCGATCTGGCATCGCTGAAGGGACTCCAGCACCGCCCAGTGCTCGATAGAATCGAAGGCTTTCTCATAGTCCACATAAGCAACACATAACGGCAGATTATACTCCTCGGTCTTCTGTATAATCTGCCGAAGCGTGTGTATGTGGTCCATGGTGCTGTAGCCTTTTCGGAATCCGGCTTGTTCGGGAGGCTGGAAGTCGTCAAGCCTGCGTGCAATACGGTTAGTGAGGACTCTCGAAAACAACTTATACACGTGGCTCAGAAGCGCAATGGGCCTGTAGTTCTTCAGGAGGGTTTTATCGCCCTTTTTGAAGAACAGCACCACTACGCTTCTGCTCCACGCTTCCGGGGTTGTCCCGCTAGTAATGACGGAATCGAACAACTTTTGGAGCGCCACTAGTACGGGTTTACCGCCAGCTTTTAGCAGCTCTGTTGTGATTCCGTCATCCCCCGGTGCCTTGTGGTTTTTCAGCTGTTTGAGAGCCTCTCTAATCTCGTACAGGCTGACGTCCGGGAGGTCCTCAGTATAGTGTCGGGTCAGTTTGGCACGTTTGTCGTCCGCCTTGTTACGGGCGGGAGCTCGTGCGGAAGCATACAACTGTCCGTAGTATTTCTCAATTTCTCTCAGAACATCGGGCTGAGACGAAACTACGGTGCCCGATTCGGTCTTCAACCTCGTCAGCAGGCTCTGCCCAATGCACAGATCCCTGGCGAACACTCTTGAGCCCCGGTTTCGCTCAATAGCGTCTTTTACGCGTCGGGTGTTGTGAGCACGCCAATCGCGTCGCCTACTCTGAGAGATCTGTTTATTGAGCAGTCTGTATCTCGACATTGAGGTTGGAGACTGCACACATAGTTCTCGCCTCTCCCTCATAAGACCGAGAGTATGCTCTGAGAGAACCTGAGAGCCACCACTGGAGTGGGTCTTAAAATACTTAGACCCCACGTCGTGGACAGTTGTTACTACCTTGGTGTTAATTTCGTCCACAGAAACGCAAGAATCGAGACACGCGAAACGGTTTCGGAGCTGTAGCTGGAACTCTTCGGAGCCCTGGATTTGGACAGGTGTTGGTCGGAGCGTAGACTTCATCAGGCGTGACCGTTCCAGCTTTACATTGATATTTAATGTGCCTCTTACCATCCGGTGATCACTTCCGGTTTTCACCCTGTTGATCACAGAGACATCATTAAATATGTGCCGTTTGTCTGCCAAAATGAAGTCTATCTCGTTCTTAGTGGAACCATCAGGACTTATCCAAGTCCACTTTCGCTGTGCCTTCTTCTTGAAGAAAGAGTTCATCATAAAGAAGTCTTCCCTCTCCAAGAAGTTGGCAAGCAAGTGACCTCGGTGGTTCCGTTGTCCAATTCCAAAGGGCCCCACCCTCCGTTCGTCACCATTTCGCACGCCTAGTCTTGCATTAAAATCCCCCATGACAACGGTAAAATGGGTTTTTGAGGTATGTATGGCTCTACTTATGTCCTCATACATAACCTCAACCTCATCGTCTGGGTGTGTCGAAGTCGGCGCATATACCTGTATGACCTTCAGCGAATACCGTTTAGATATTCTGAGTATAAGGTACGCTACCCTTGACGACACACTGTCGACTGTTACAACGTTGTTCACGAGGGATTTGTGGACGAGGAACCCGACACCACCCTGGGACAGGTGATCGCCCTCCCGGTGATAGAGCAAGTTTCCAGATTTGAGGATTATCGTGTCCTCCCCCTGTCTTCGGACTTCAGACAATCCCAAAACACTCCAGTTTAACTTGTCTATTTCTTCTTCCAGCTCCTGTATCTTCTCGTCGGTCCTCAGTGTCCTGGTGTTGTATGTTGCCAGGTGCAGAAGTCGTCGGTTGTGGTAGCCGGATCTCTTCCGGAGATTCTTAGCACCCCCTGCCCCGCCGTTACCTTGGCCGCTACCATAGCCCGGAATAGCGGGGCCGCCGGGGACTGGGGGCCGTGGCTTTTCTGCACCTGTCATAAGGGGGTTTTGCCAGTAGTCACCGCGCCTGGCAAGCGTGTTGGTGACCGCAGTAAATGTTGGAATTTCACAGGAGATGCTGCTGCCCATCTCCTGGATGTTTTATCCCTTAGTCGCCTCGTACGACATCCACGGGAAGAGAGGGAGTGGTGCTATTCTAAAAGGCCGACACCACACAGCCAATGTTATATATGTTATATATAAAGTACCGAATAATATGGTACTTCATATTAATTACAATCTAGCCTTAAATAAGACTAATGAGCAATTCTAGTCTAACTGAAACTGCTAAATAATTGTTTATTGAAGGAGGCGTCCATTGACACTGCACTTCTTTGTTCTAACATAAAGGGGTAGACACATTGTTCTTGTGTTCTATGATTTAATTAAATCACTATTTCACTAACACTACACTATGTTATATCACTAGCTCAAAGGGCTTAGTCCGTTTGAGTCTTCTCACTAGGTAAACAATGTACAGTGATCACCAATTACAATACAGTACACGCTCGTTTGCTCTAAAAACACATTCAATCCATCCGTTTTCATACAATAAAAAGCAAATTACTTAGCGGATTAGTTTTTTGAATACAAACAGAGTCACGCACCGTAACTAGTATGTTTTCTCGAGCGAGACATGAGTGAGTTGCTTCAAGATACCGTATACAGGTGTTGGAAATAATAAAAACGCATTTTTTCTAAAAATACAACAGACAATATCGTCGTCAACCTATTATTGTCCCACTACTGGGCACGGGTCTTCTCTGGAAATGAGAGAGTTATAGGTCATAGTCCGCCTCGCTGGCCAAGTGCGAATTGGTGGACTTCACACACCTCCGCGAATTTTTTGTTATACAACTCTCGGGTGCGTAGGTTTCCTCACGATGTTTTCCTTCAACGAAAAGCAGTTAATGTATAATACGCACATAAATCAGTGGTGCGTGCCTGGGTTTGAACCTCGGACCTCCCGATCGAGAAGGCAAGTTTCAACCATTAGGCTATCACTGCTCAATATATTTAAATATATATAAATAAACATTAATTATATTATAAAAATACTACTCCACTCAAATAAACAATTATATTATGAACACCCTGTATACAAAGTTCGTAACGCGTTAAGGACTTACGATCAGATAAGTGTAAGCTTTCCCTTCGAAACCCTAAGATTGATATCCTGATACGGAGGGTGAAAGAACTTTCCTACTAGCACTTAAACTTTTGAAGTGAAACTTCTTTAGGCGCATGAGGGTAAAATTTTTACAGATGAAACGTCACGCCGGTATGCAACGGAAGTGTCGGAAAAGAGAGAGAGAGTGATCGAGACCGATTGAGAGAGAGTAAGACAGGGCGAACGTAGCATGAGCAACTAGCCGTGGAGTGAGAGTAGGGAGCAAGCGAGTGAGAAAGATTGAGAGAAAAAGTGAGACAGAGCGAACGTCGTATCACGCCTTTTTCCCTTCCTCTTAATCTTGGAAATTTAAAGTTTTAGATTTGTATAAATATAAACAAGATTTATAAAGTAGTTCGCCAAAGAAGTTTCACTTCTGACATGTGTACTTTGTACGCACGCATGTTTTTTTTTATACTTAAACCACAAATAAAAAAAAATTGTGCGTGTACTAGCGTACACTCGTAAGAAGTGAAACTTCTTTATGACGTTATTTTTCAAAAAATAATTTACTTTATGCAACTTTACAGAAATTGGTTAAATAAAGTTAAATTAGATAAAGTTTAATAAAAGGCTAAAAGCTTAAACTTTATCTAATAATCTATAATAATCTATCTAATATCACGCGTGGTAGGGATAAGAAAAAGATGGGGCGTAACGGAATAAAAAAAGATGGCGCGTAACGGAAAAAGATGGCGCGTAACGAAAAAATGTTACACTAAATCCGGCAAGAAACTGAGTTTGTCTCAGTTGAGGTTGTTAGTTACATATATATATATACATATATATATATATGTAACTAACAATTTGTAAGCACCTCCGAAGGCCTATGCAAAATAAAGATATTTCATTTCATTTCAACGATAACACAGACGGGCTATCTGATGGAAAGTAGTCACCGTCACCTATGGACATTCGCAACACCAGTGGAGTCGCCAATGCATAGCCGGCTTTGAAGGAGCTCTTTTCGCACCTTTCTTGAAGAACCCCATGTCATAGCGCTCCGGGAATACCTCAGGACGCTCATTCCACAACTTGCACTAAACCAAACTCGCTCTAAAAGGTAGAAAACTAAAAAAGACTGCATGTTACCTCTAGATTTTTACTGTTAATTTAATTCAGTAGTATTGATACGATGTGAAACTCGCAGACAAACCTTGAAGAGATAACAGACAAAATTTCAAGATGACCATATCAAGGGTGACAAGAAAAACTCACTAACTAGAAAATTGTATTATCCCGATGTTTTCACTGAATACACCATTTTTTAAATATAATACATTATTATTACGTAAATATTTTGTAATTTACAAATAAAATTTACCTAACTTAATTAACTAAATGTATATGTATAAAAACATCAAATAAATAACATGTATTTATATACTTACTATGCGTTAAACTCACTAGCTGCCATATATGCCACATCCAGTACAGCAGCACTATACATCTTTGTAATATTGCAAATTTTTTTGCAACTACCCTGTTTTATTCAATTGCATGCACAAATTGTAACTTGTATGTATTTAAGTAGGTAAAAGTTTTGTTTTCTGTACGCGCAAAATTGTAATTTATAAGTGTTTTCTCAGTAAGTGAATTGTAAAATTCTGAATGAGAAATAATAAAGATCTTAAACCATATAATATATGGATACAATAACCTGTTCCTTGAGCCGAACGGTATAGCACGTGACGATGGCAAGAGGTCTGATGGTATGACACTCCCTGGAAACAGGGGAGGTCACTTGTATGGGATGCTACCTGCGTTGATATGCTGGCTCCATCTCATATATCGGTGACCTCGACGCGAGCATGTGGTGCGGCAGAAACGGCCGAATCTACTAAGCGGCGCAAATATGCAGCTCTTGGGGAGGGTTACATATTTGTGCCGTTTGCGGTAGAGACTTTAGGTCCATAGGGGCCAGAAGCACGATTTCTGCAAAGAACTGTCATCGCGACTGGTTGACGCTTCAGGAAACCCAAGGGCTGGTGCGTATTTTGGCCAAAGAATCAGTTTGGCCATACAAAGAGGTAACGCCGCCAGCATTCTCGGGACTCTCCCAAGAGGCAGTGATATGGACTCTTTGTTTTATTTATAATTTCTTTTACTTTATTTACTTTAAATAAAATTGCTTTATTTATCGCCTAACATATTACTAACTGTCCCGACAAACGTTGTTTTGCCATATAAAAAATAAAAAAATGTTAAGGGTGGACAACCCTTAAGGGGTATGAAAAATAGATGTTGGCCGATTCTCAGACCTACTAAATAAGCATATAAAATTTGGTAAAAATCGGTCAAGCCGTTTCGGAGGAGTATGGCAACAAAAACTGTGACACGAGAATTTTATATATTAGATTAGTTATGCAACTAGTATTATCAGTAACGTAATAATACCTCATCGCCTTAGGCCATGAACTTTCTTCTTTCAACGCCCTGTAGTTCCGGGATCAGAATAGGGCTACGGCATCCCCTGCCTGTCGTAAGAGGCGACTAAAAGGGGCTTCCGGGGTTGCAGACGGCTAGATTGGGAGCTCGAACCGTTCGGTCAGGCAATCCCGGGAAGGACGGCGATATGTGTGGTCGCATACCGTCGTAAAGACTAGACGGAGCGGTGGGCCCAGCCGCCCATCTGGGAGGAGCCCCATGGGGCAACGCGCTCGAAGGATTCCGGTTGAAGTCGTTTCGAGATCCCGGAGTCCTCCTTTTCAGCGCCGAGGACGGCCACCGGGGGGGTTTTAGTGCGGTAAAAATTCCACATAACCCCGCGTCGCTACCACGGCGTCGGGTATCTTTTGAAGCTTTCCCCCTCGAAAACAAAAAAAAAAGGCCATGAACTTGTCAGCCGCCCGTCCTATATACAAACAAACTTTCGTTTTTTAAAATACTAGTTGACCCGGCGAACTTCGTTCCGCTTAAAAGTCAAAAATCTAAAATTATCGGTGATTCTCCACTATAATACACTAGCACTTCCCGCGGTTTCACCCGCGTTTAAAAAATACGTAATATCTGGATGATCTAGTGAATTGAGAGTGTCTGTATGAGGAGGTGGAGTTAAGCCCATCGCTTATATGGCTTGTTAAAATGATGCTTATAAATAAGTCAAAACTCAGCATGGAAGGTCCTGCTATCACATTTTTTTTTTTTTTTTTATTTGACTGAAGTGGCAAACGAGCATGCAGTCCACCTGATGGTAAGTGGTCACTGCCGCCCATGAACATCTGTAATCAACTTCATACAGAACATGGATTCCATCTGAAGTCAATCACAGATGCGTTGCTACTCCCGAGGACTATGATGGTCGCCTCATGTGAAAGTGTGCCGGCAACCACACCCTTCTATCGAAACGCAAGAAATGCTTCACGCTAGAAATAGGTGTGGCGGTGGTACTTCCCCGGTCGAACTACACTGGTTCTACCACCTTGTAAAATAATAATACGTGCAAACTAAAGGAAGTGCGGTTGTCCTTCGCTCTTTAACTTCCCGGTGACCGTTAATAAACTGGTGGTGGGAGGGTTATGTCCAGCAGTAGGTCTCAAAAGTCTTTTCATACTTCCGATTTAAATAAAATATAGTCTATAGCCATCCTCGATAGATATCCTATTAGATTAAAAAAAAATCAGATCTGATCAGTACTTTCAGAGATTAGCGCGTTCAAACAAACAAACTCTTCAGCTTTATAATATTAGTATAGATGTATTATACATAAAAACCTTCCTTTTGAATCACTATATCTATAAAAAACTGCATTAAACTCCGTAGCGTAGTTTTAAAGATCTAAGCATAAGGGACAGACAACGAGAAGCGACTTTGTTTTATACTATGTTTAGAAGATTAATTTACGACTTAATGTACACAAGTCTTGCACATCATTCCTATATTCTTGACCGGATATGAACCCGAAACTGCACGAACGCTCCCAAGTTCATTACACGTTCCGGTCTGCCGCGCTCGTGTGAACGCCGCTTTATTTCGGGGAACGAGCCATTGTTCTGTATACGGCCTTAGAATGCGTACAAATCTTTTTTCCTTCACTTTACTATGTGAAGTTTAGCCATAATAGTGACGTAAGATGATTGAAGAGGTATTGTTAGCGTTAGATGTATAGCGACTGCATCAGAAAGAGGGTTAGATTTTCAAATGTATATATGTATTTGTCGCGGGGCGTGCGTGCCTTGCGTCCAGGGTGTGAGTGCGCAGGCGCGTCCGTCGGCTAAAGCGCGTCCTCACAGACGGCTCTTACCGCGACGGAGGGGGGCGGGCGTGATGTAGATACGGACGGACTTTCGCTCGTTCGGCGCCGGAAGCCCGCTCGGGTGTGTACTTCGCGTCGGGGAGTTGCGCCGTCCTAGTGCCGCGTCGATGTAGAGGGTGCGGGGGGTAGGCGTCCACCAATTCGCACTTGGCCAGCGCGGTAGACTATGGCCTAAACTCTCTCATTCTGGGAGAAGACCCGTGCCCAGCAGTGGGCCAATAATGGGTTGATGTGGATTGCTTCCTTCTGGAGGCCATGTTCACTTTTGACTTTGACTTTGAAAGTCGTCCTATGCCGCGGCGTGGCGTCGCCGCTTGGCGTAAGGTCTGCGGGCCTCGAGGATCCCCTCCTTACCCGGGCAATTCCCTCAGTGGAAGCACTGTCCACCGATGATGTGAGCTGCCGTCAGGCAGTGTTGCAGCCTTCAGCCTTCTGTGACTATGCTGCTACGCAGATTTAATCCTCCAGATGGTCGGAGGATACCTGGCCCTCGAGTTCACGAGGGAGCGGACGCCCCTCGGGGGGTCGAGCGTGAAGGGGCGCGAAACCTCGTAGATGGGCATGTGGCCACCTGTCAGCGCGTTCGTACATACGACGCGCCAACTGAGCCACAAACCTGTCCAAGGTTTGCACCTTAAGGTCGCGCTCCAACACGTCGTTCCGAACGAAGCGACCCGCCCCGACGATCGCCCGGAGGGACAGGCTCTGCTGCGCGCGGAGGTGTTTCCTGTTGGCCTCTGACACCAACGCGTACCACGCCGGCGCC
The DNA here is from genome assembly GCA_949699795.1 of Spicauda simplicius. NCBI lineage: Eukaryota > Metazoa > Arthropoda > Insecta > Lepidoptera > Hesperiidae > Spicauda > Spicauda simplicius. The sequence goes on from OX453085.1 coordinate 2,778,547, forward strand.
GCGTAGGTCAATCGGGATCGGACGTACAGCTTGTACACCTTTAGTTTAGTTCGGAGCGGCAGATGAGATGCAAGCACCGGTCGGAACATCGCACGTGCAACACGGGCCTGTCGGATCACGTGGTCCACCTGAGGCACCATGTGCAGCGTGCGATCGATGTTACATCCCAAGTACCTAACTGTGGGCTGCCAAGCTACCTCCCGATCACGAAGACGTAGCGGCGGCGGCATGCTGCGTTTGCGGCTGAAAAGTGTCGCGACCGTCTTACCGACATTGACAGCCATACGCCACTTATCCAGCCACTCCGGCAGAAGATCCAACAGTCGTTGCATCCTGCGTGTAGCTAAGGCGGGATCACGAGAAGACGCGAAGTATGCGCTGTCGTCCGCGAACAGCGCGAGCTCCACGTCCCTTTCCCATTCCTCGAGGTGACCTTCGAGGGTGGGAATGTCGTTTGTGTAGAAGGCGTAGAGTAGTGGCGAGAGGCAGCTTCCCTGTGGCACACCAGCACGTATTGGGCGGGGGTCTGAGGCGACGTTCTCAACCGATACATAGAACTGCCGCCCATCTAAAAATGACGCCACTAACCTCACCAATAGCGCCGACAGGGGTGACTCCAACAGCTTGAAAACGAGCCCAGGGTGCCATACGCGGTCGAACGCCTTCTCGATATCGAGGAAGACGCCGACCGTGTGTCTACCGTAATTGGTCTCGCTTGCAAGATGGTGGAGCAGTCGTGCCAGGCTTCGGGAGAACTATCACCTTCCCCAACTTCCAGGTGGTCGGGAAGTGGCCCGTACGTAGTATGCCTTTGAAGAGCCTTGTCATAACGACTAAGGCCCTTCTCGGGAGCATCGCCAGCGCCATATTCGGGACTCCATCGTCACCTGGCGCCTTGCGCTTCGGTAGACGCAAGGCGGCTTTCCGCGTCTCAGAGAGGGAGATAAACTCCAATCAATAGTTATAGTTAGTTTAAAGATCGAGAATTGTTTGTTTATTAAATTAGCAATATTTAGTGATTTTTAGAATTGTAATTTAGTTTACCCTCCATAAATTTGTTATTGTCACCTCACCAAACATTGTTATAAAATGGCGAGCGCCTGTCGGTAGAAGAAAGATTTCTTGTTTAACCGCCGAAGCGATCGGACCTCCTCTATTGTGAATAAATCGAAGAAGTTTACTCCTGTGTTTTACTTGAAATCTTCAAGAATGGACAGTAATGAAGACACCTCGACCATCCTGATGTCAAATTTCACCTGTCACTTCGTTATATATATGTGTGTATGTATGTGTGTATATATGTATGTATGTATGTTTTTTTTATCTGACTGAAGTACCAAACGAACATGCAGTCCGCCTGATGGTAAGTAGCCACTGCCGCTCATGGATAGTACTTTTTAATATATAATAAAAATTACGTTAAAATACAAATCATATAAATTTTGACAACCCGCGTGACCGAGCGGTTACCATACCGGGCTGAAGCGCAGTGGGTCCTGGGTTTGATTCCCGGCCACTCAGGTATCTGAATGATGAGTTTAGATTCTTGTTCTGGGTCTGAGTGTTTGTGTATTCGTCTTTGTGTGTGTCCATGGCACCGACGTCACAGAAGAAAATCCTACTGTGGGGCTATGAGTGTAGAAAGCGTTTTAAGTTTTTCAACCGACTTCCATAAAGGAGGAGGTTATCAATTCATCTGTATTTTTTTAAGTTATATATTACATGCTCTTTGTCCTCAGGATCCGAGCCCCAAGTGGAATGTACTCCAGAGGTGATGAAGGTCACAGTACCCATGGATGGAGACAGAGAGATAGCTTACTTAAACCAGCTCAAGAGTAAGTAAATTTAGACCTACATATATACTACTACTACTCTTTAATTTTTTATTTTATTTTTGCTTACAAGTGGGATCTTCTCGAGGGACGCAGGCTTATGTGTGATTTTTACCACACTGAAACCGGGGAGGGGGCGGGGTTGTTGGGAGTGACCGTCCTCAGCGCTACAAAGAGGACTCCAGGATCTCCAAAGAAACGCAACCTTAGGCCTCTGAGCGGGTTGTCCCATCGGGCTCCTCACAGATGGGTGGCTGGGCCCACCGCTTCTGGTCTTTACGACGGTATGCGACCACACATACCGCCGTCCTTCGCGGGGTCGCCTGGCCGAACAGTTCGAGCATCCCACTCTAGCCGCTCGCAACCCCGGAAGCCCCTTTTAGTCGCCTCTTACGACAAGCAGGAGATACCGTAGCCCTATTCTCGTCTTGGAACGGGACCTACCTACAGAGCCCTACTAAGACCTACATACCTAACAATAATGCAGACGGGCCACCTGATGGTAGTCATCGTCGCCTGGACATTTGCAACAACAGAGGAGTCACTAATGCATTGCCGGCTTTGAAGGAGACCTTGCACCTTTCTTAAAAAGCCCCATGTCAGAGCGCTCCGGGAATACCTCAGTTACTTTGTCCAACGCTGCCACCACCGCCCTCTGGTGATGGTGACAACAGAGGCTTAGGTGAAGCTAAAATAACATACTAAGACTGTCATAACGAATGCTATATAAAAAAGGCACGGACGATCCGTCTGTTAAGCTGTAATTTACTTAATAAAAATACTGTAACTGACTCGCGAAATAGTAATAAAAATATAAATGTAGTCGTATTTCGTATTCTGTGCGAATATCAATTACGTACTACGAAGCTTGCCTAGAAAGTATAATGTATTGAATTTGCAGGCTGTTTTTATTTAAACAAAAAAACGTACGGCACTCGGGACACTGCGATAAAGCTATTGCATAGCATCTTTTATCAACTTAGGCAATTAAATTTATTTATTTATGCCTTATTTTTATATTAATTCAAGTTTTTTGGTACTATATACTTACATTCAGCTGCTCACAGCTCACAGCTCACAAACAGCTGCTTACATTCTTCCGATTTCCGAGCAGCTCGTCTCAATCGAGGGCTACGCGCTCAGAGTATTCCGGTTGCGTTCCTTTGGAGATCCTGGGTTCCTTTTTGTAGCGCCGAGCACGGGTACCGGGGGAGTTTTAGTGCGGGGTATTAATTTTACAATGCCTTCTATTAAGTATTTTACCGCAAACCTTTTTACCTCTACTTACCTTCTCGTCAGTTGTGAACCTTGTTGAAGCCATTTACAACTTCAGAAAAACGATTCTTTAACTGATTGAAGTAGCCCAAAAGCATGCAGTCTAACTGATGGTAAGTGGTCACTACCGCCCTGCGACATCTGTAAACAGCTTCATATAGTACATGGGTTCTATTTGAAACCAATCTCAGATGCGTCGATACTCTCGAGCGCTAAAAAGGTCGCCTCATATAAAAGTATGCTGGCAACCACACCCTTCCATCGAAACGTAAGGAATGCTTCACGTCAGAAATAAGATCGACGGTGGCTTCTCCGATCTAACTACACCCATTCTACCTGATGTATAAGATATTAATATGAAGGTAGATCAGAGAATTGCACGGTTCGGCACAATCTATTTGCACGGTTTTTCCTACCACAAACGTGCAAGATGTGAAATGGGCTTCCTCATGAGGTATTCCCGGAGCGCTATGACATGGGGCTGATTACGAAAGGTGCAAAAAGAGCTCTCCTTCAAAGCCGGCGATGCATTGCTCCTCTGGTGTTGCAAATGTCCATAGGCCACGGTAACCACTTTCCATCAGGTGGCCCGTCTGCCTTATCGTTAGGTACAAATATAAAAAAAGAGAATATGGGACACTACGGTATACATGTTAAGTGTTCAAAGAACTTTGATAGCGTGTTTTAGGACGCACGAAGCATCTGTCATCAAGTAACGGAAGGCACAGATTTATAATAAGGTATATACACCATTAACCGGCTTTTTCTCATATTAATCAATCGTCAAAACGTCAAATACAAAATGTACTCATACGCTGACGTTAGACATTTTCGCACGAAAACAATTTGATTGTTAAGAAACGTGGCTTTAAAACGTGTGAAAACATAACTTTCGCTTATAATGAGAATTAGTTCATATTCACTGCTGAGTTGAAGCAAAGAGTGCAAATGCATAACATTCACCTCATTGTTGATTGTTAAAACATATTTTAGAGTATATATACTTACATGTTTATATATGTAAGCGTTTATATTACATCCATCAGCTTTAATTAGGGATGACTGAGAGTGTAATAAGAGTAAGAGTAGACAAATATAATCAGAAAGTATCGAACTGCTAAGCTATCGGGAGTTACACGTGTTATTGTGAGTCAACCATAATAGATAGACATATGCTGTCGTGGGATATTTTTTATATAATTTTAAGGAGAATATTTCCGTCATACATGATATCTGTGTAGCTTTAACTATTAAGGTTGCACACGTGATGGAAGCTTAAAAAATGGAGTAACTTCTCCCGCTTTCCCAACATTTCTATTTACTGCTCTGCTCCTATTGATTGTAGCGTGATGAACAGTATACTATAACCAGCTCAGGAGTATGAAAAATAATCGTACCAAGTTTCGTTAAAATCCGTCGAGTAGTTTTTGTTTCTATAACGGTTATACAGACAGACGGACAGACAGACAGACAGACAAAAATTTTACTGATTGCATTTTTGGCATTAGTATCGACCCCTTATTACCCGCTGATAGTTATTTTGGAAATATATTTCATGTACAGAATTGAGCTCTCTACAGATTTATTATAAGTATAGATTAATTACTTTAAAAAGAAGGGGCTTCCATGTTTGTTTATTTTTTATATCGTAATGATTTTGCAAAAAAGTTCTTAAACGTGTGTGAAGTCTACCAATTTGCAAAAAGTTCCCCATTATGAGAACACCCATAGGTCTCACCAGTAAGATAAGTTGACAGTGTTATCTTATTTCTATAATATCACAACTTCTCTACGAATAATATTAATGTAAATGTGAGTTTGTTTGTAACGATGTCACGCAAAAACGACTACCTGTCGGGTTTAGGTGAAATTTGCTACTCATATAGCTTATGATCTGAATTAAAACATCCCGTCAACCTATTATTGTCCCACTACGGCGCACGGGTCTTCGCTCAGAATGAGAGAGTTTAGGCAATAGTCCACCGCGCTGGCCAAGTGCGAATTGGTGGACTTCACACACTTCCGAGAAGTTTTTTTAAGAACTCGATGGTGAGTAGGTTTCCTCATGTTTTTCTTCACCGAAAAGCAGTGATAATTAATTTCGCACATAATTTTAGAAATATCAGTGCTGCGTGCCTGGGTTTGAACCTCGGATCGACAGAGCAAGTGTCAACCATTAGGCTATCACTGCTCTTAATTAAAACAGAATACTCAATACCGTAACAATCGACGCAGGCGAGAAATGAAATGAAATGTCTTTATTTTGTATAGGCGTACGGGGGCACTTACAAATTGTCAGTTACATTTTTTTTCTTACACTACCACCGGATCTGAATACGACCTCAACTGAGAAGATCCGGCTAGAAACTCAGCGGGTTTGTCTTTTTTCTTATTTATATCCATTTTTTTATATAATTACAATCATGTTTTTTTACATGGTAATGAAAGTTAGCTCCAATGAGCCGGCAGGAATAAGCTAGTGTTATTCTTAAAGAAATTTCGTTCATTACTCTCCCGGGCATTAAAAATTCCCACGTGACCAGGAATCGTGGAATAAAACGCTAAATCACGGGAATGATGGATATGTCTGCTTATGTACCACCATTGAGCTGTCCATCTAAAGCAGTGGTTCCCAACCTTTTGGCGACGAAGGACCGTTTGGCAAAATATCGACCCATGGCCCACGGATGAAAACATGGATATAAATAAGAAAAAAAACAAACCCGCTGAGTTTCTTGCCGGATCTTCTCAGTTGAGGTCGTATTCCGATCCGGTAGTAGAAAAACAAAATGTAACTGACAATTTGTAAGTGCCCCCGTAGGCCTATACAAAATAAAGACTTTTTCATTTCACCGGTATGAGGGTGTAATTAAAGATAAAAATAAGCCTGAAAATTAATATGGGATTATTATTTTTTAAATAAATAAAGAATTATGATTATGATTATGATTATGATTATGATTATGATTATGATTATGATTATGATTATGATTATGATTATGATTATGATTATGATTAAATCACGCATACATTATTGTTCAAAGCAAACAATATTTAATGTGCTTTCTGTATACTTTTTACTAATTCCTGATCCTTGGTTCGGGCACGGTTGTCCGCTACTTGACCGTCAGTGTGATAACTTCTTATATTACAATATTTTTTGATGACTTCTCGGACCACTTCAGGTGCTTCCAGGGACCATCAGTGGTCCGCGGACCACCGGTTGGGAACCACTGATCTAAAGGATTGGCGTGAACGGAAGCGCACATCAGATTGATCTAGAATATAAATATATAAATCGAATATAAATATATAAATATTAAATATATAAATTGATCTAGAATATAAATATAGAGATCGATCACCGTAGCGGTTTGTGGTTGAAATTTTTGTCATGAATGTTACGGGAGACACCTTTAGACCCCAAAAAACCTTTAAATATGAGAATGTTTGTGGTTTTTGTTGACGCAGCTTTGTTATCCTATTATTATGTTATCGTTATAATGAATATTCAAAGTAATTTATATATGTATACTAACACTTGGCATTTACTAGCGAATAAGGCATTCCTGTGATGTTAGTAAAGATTATTTCATAAATAAACAAATCCCTCTTTAAGGAAGCTATGCAAATACTATAAGCTTATCTAACACTAGGTTATTCGTCCCTGTAGTTCCGGGATCAGAATAGGACTACGGTATCCCCTGCTTGTCGTAAGAGGCGACTAAAAGTGGCTTCCGGGGTTGCAGGCGGCTAGAGTGGGAGCTCGAACCGGTCGATCAGACGACGCCGGCAGGGTTCCCAACTTAGGGGTTTTTCCCCCAAATTTAGGGGATAAATAAGTGGGATGGGGATTTTTTTGGGGTATTTTCAGAGGTTTTTATAACTTATATATAGGGGTTTTTTTAAAGGGGAATCTCGCCGCCAGGCTATATAATCATGCCTCACGACGAAAAAAAAAAGGTCATGCACTACACACCCGAAGACCTTTTTTTTTCGTCGTCAGGTCAGATTGCGACGAAGAATTCCAATTAATAATTCGTTATGGGGGATTTTAGGGGTTTTTAATGAAGGCTTTAGGGGAATACATTTTTGAGACTTGGTAACCCTGGACGCCGGGTAGGACGGCGGTATGTGTGGTCGCATACCGTCGTAAAGCCCAGACGGAGCGGTGGGCCCAGCTGCTCACCTGGGAGGAGGGCATGGGGCAGCGCGTTTAGAGGACTCCGGTTGCGTTGCTTTAGAGATCCCGGAGTACTCTTTGTTCCGCTGAGGACGGCTACTAGGGAGGCTTTAGAGCGGTAATAATCCCTACCAAGCGGTACATAACCCTGCGTCGCTCCCACGGCGTCGGGTACCTTTTGAAGGTTTCCCCCTCGAGAACAAAAAAAATATGATTTCCACGAGTTCTCCCGCTTTGGTCCCGTCTACTCCATTGATGAGTATCGTATGTATGAAATGCGGTAGTTTTATGAGAGTAACAAAGATTATAAATAATAAGAGTAAAACACACAGCATCCTCACAAGCTTTCGCATTTATCAAACACGACTTAGTTATCTGAAATGCATCAGGCTTAACTAAATTTGGTTTTGTTTCCAGTGTACAGTCCCTGCCAGCCAGTTATGGACGGCATAATGGCTACCTTCATGCTGGACCTGCAAGACCACTACAAGTGTGGTGTTACTCGAGTGCTAAATAGCATAACGGTTAGTGGTTTAAAAACTTATAATACTATAACATTTCCTACACTCACTGCTCTACAGTAGGATTTTCTCCTGTGTCGTGAGCACCATGGACACACACAAGACACAAACACCCAGACCCAGAACAGGAATCTAAACTCATCATTCAGATACCTGTCTGGCCGGGAATTGAACCCGGGACCCATTTCGCATCAGACCGACATGGTAACCGCTCCGCCAAGCGGGTCGTCTATACACATTCTATTATTGTATTAGTAAGTTACATGTTTAATTTTAGACTAATATTATTTTGATACCTATATGGCGACCTCCCGCTACTCATCAAGAGATGGCGCTACTAGTATTCTGAAACACGCTATCGAAGTATTCTCAGAATCCTGCATATATACAAGTTCCGAACAACGACTGTCGGAGCACGGCCGCTCCCGAGGCATGATCACCTAGCCTGGGATCCATCCTAGTTGTCCCTTTACCAAACTTAAAACAACAACTGGTCTGAAATATCGACCAAAAAAATTAAAAAAGGCATATCATTCCGTTAAGTATCAAAGAGTTACGTATTGCTTTAATCCCATTTTCTTCGAAATTCCAGGGTCAAAGAACATTCTACCATGTGGTGGTGATTGAGGGTGCGCTTGGTGCTACCGAGAAGGTGACCGCGCGGTGTGTGGTCACCGGGAAGTCGAGGCTGTCACGGTCCGTGGAGCCTTTCCCGTTGGACTTCAAGGAACCTGAGTAAGTGAAAAGCAATTTTCGAGGAAATTGGTTGCCATTGACGAGGTGAGAGTGGAGCACTATCTCAACACATACTGGAATCATGAAGATGCTTATTCAGACCTACTGAATAAGCATATAAAATTTGGTAAAAATAGGTCAAGCCGTATCGAAGGAGTTTGGCAACAAAAACTGTGACACGAGAATTTTATATATTAGAAGATAGGTTTTATCTAAAGAAATCACAGATGCGTTGCTACTCCCGAGGACTATGATGGTCGCCTCATATAAAGTGTGCCGGCAACCACACCCTTCCATCGTACCGCAAGAAATGCTTCACGCTAGAAATAGGTGTGGCGGTGGTCGAACTACAATGTTCTACCACCTTCTATTAACTATTAAATTGACTTTTATTTTCTCTTCTTTCAGTGTATTAAACATCACTCGATACGAGGAAGGGCGTGCACCGGAACCCGTCTTAGGCGCAGTGGTTAAGCAGAATGGAAAACAGTACGTATTCAAGCAATTCTCACTACATAGTATAAAACAAAGTCGCTTCTCACTGTCTGTCCCTATGTACGCTTAGATCTTTAAAACTACGCTACGGATTTTAATGCAGTTTTTTTTATTAGATATAATAATTCAAGTGTAAGGTTTTTATGTATAATACATGAATACATGAATAGAGCAGTGATAGCCTAATGGTTGAAACTTGCCCTCTCAAACGGGAGGTCCGAGGTTCAAACCCAGGCACGCACCACTGATTTATGTGCGTATTATACATTAATTATCACTGCTTTTCGGTGAAGGAAAACATCGTGAGGAAACCTACACACCCGAGAGTTCTAAAAAAAAAAGTTCTCGGAGGTGTGTGAAGTCCACCAATTCGCACTTGGCCAGCGCGGTGGACTATGGCCTAAAACTCTCTCATTCTGAGAGAAGACCCGTGCCCAGCAGTGGGACAATAATGGGTAATGGGTTGACGACATGAATACGATAGTGGTGGAACAATGATAATTATATATTTTTCACTTTTAAGTGTAACGAAGCTCGCCGGGTCAAATAGTTTTAAATAAAATAATCTCTTCATTTCTATGCTACGGAGGCACTAACAAATTGTCGGCGTAATTTTTTTAAACATTAATACTAGATTGGAACACGATCTCAACTGAAAAGATCCGACAAAAAATCATTTTTATAATTTGTAATTCGCTATTCGTTTCTCGATATTCGTTATTCATAATCGATATTCGTTATTTCATATTTCTACTACTTAACTAAAAGAATTAGGTGCATGACTGTTGAAACGTAGAACTAGGGATTTTCCATCCCGATATGAAGTATATTCTATTACTAAATACCAAGAGTATGTAGGTATACCATTATTATAATAAAATTAAAATACGCCACAGTGTTGTATGTCAAATAGTTGTGTATTTATTAAAGCACTTTCATGTGTTTAATATATTCGCAGACACGGAATATTTTCTATCTTTTTTTATTTGTGTAAGAGACTGATGCATGTTGCAGCACGCACTCGATTTTCGACTTGGGAGACAGAAATACTGAGCCCATGCATCTCCTCCTGTTAAAAAAAAAGGTGTGTGTGCGATTCACACACGATAGAAGTGAAACTTCAGTAAATCGAGAAAAGAATATCTTATAAAATTTATTATTTAGCACAACAAGATATAAAAATACTGACAAACACACCGTTAAAGAATAACAAACCACGCTGACATCTTACTAAAAGCTGTAATACGCAGCCGCATACAGTGTAAAGTAGTATTAGCTCACGTACTTTTCACATATACTAACACACGTTAAATGCTCAAATACAAGCAAGTATTAAACAGTGTGCTCTCTCGCTTTGGCTCACTAATTACAGGCGACTATGCTTAGAAGACGGGAGTGGGGACGCTACGAAGTATGGAACAAAGAGGAGAGACCGATATATATTTCTGTCTCATTCTTTACCGGCTTCATTCTACACATTTTTGTATTTGTGTCTCTTACCTGTCGTTTTTTCCGTCGCATCAGGTTTGAAATCACAACGATTCTAAAGAAGTTTCACTTCAAAAATGCATATTTTGAATGTAAGAGTCCTTTTTCCTCCACTAATAGTCTTTTCCTACTCATTTTGAGGTTTATTTGCGAATAATCAACTAATTTAATAATAACTTTAAAAGTTCAACAATCACTCATTATACTAACATTATAACGAAATAACATTTAACACGTGCTGGCTAACGTAAACACCTAGACTATACATGACTGCACATCACTAGACGATGCGCGGGGACAGAAGCGAGGTGCGGGGTACTGAACCGCTTTTGTTTCATGCGCCTAGTTGTTGTGGTCACGTAATATTTATTGTAACATTTTTATTTGTCATTTATCATTTATTTTAAATTTTATTACAAACATATAATAGTATAGTCACAAATATCGCGATTGTTCTGCTGTACATGATTTTCGTCTTAGACACAACCGAACTCGTAAAATTACAATTCTCCTATTATTTTTTAGTTTCCTTTACAGTTAAACACACGCTTTCTACACTCATAGCCCCACAGTCGGATTTTCTCCTGTGTCGTGGGTACCATGGACACACACAAGACGAATACTGGGTCTGGGTGTTTGACCCAGAACAGGAATCTAAACTCATAATTCAGATACCTGTCTGGCCGGGAATCGAACCCGGGGCCCAATGTGCGTCCGACCGGTATGGTAACCGCTGCGCCACGCGGGTCAAACAGTTATTTTTATAAAATTACAAAAATATTAAACTAATAAAACCGTTCTTATATTTCAGGGTATCCGGAGAAATCTCAGTCAGTCCCGGCACACCTTTGTCCATGGAGATCTTCCTGGACAACACATCTGCTCCCGTGTACGGACTCCTAGTCAGCTATATGTACGTCACCGATACTGGGAAACAGCAGGAACCCATCGTTTTTAACGGGTAAGTTCTAGACTTAGAACTTTTTAAGCACTAACTTTGCTTGTACGGTAATCTTTAATTTACTTCTTAAGAATCGATTTACATATATAACATTTATTCACACAATATTAAAACAGTTATAAATAATTGGCATATGAAACTTAACTATGAACAAACAGTAGCTCTACTAGAAAAGTAAGTTAATACTGACAGTCTGTCACATTTGCAAATACACAGCTATATATAACACACTTAGACACATGACACACAGACATGCACACACGCATTCATGCCCACAGACACACACGCACACACACGCCCACACACACACACGCACACACACACATCACATACGTGGACGCGTTCGCACGCACGCACGCTTACACACACACACACATCGAAATTTAATAAGAAAATAGGATAGTTTTTATGTAATTTAATTTGTTTTTGTAATACTTTATACATATAAAGGAAGAGCGGGGTATCCTGGCACAGGTAAATATTTACTTAAAAGGATGCCTCAACTGTAGTTTCTAATATGTAACCATTTTATGAGAAATAAACTATTTTCTATTTCTATTTCTATAAGGGCCCGGTATGAGAAAAATGTGAGGAGTAAAATCTACTGATGAATGACCTCGTTACGTTTTTTATTGAGTTTAACGCCATCTAGTTAAAACTTTAGAACTATTTTATCAGTACGCGTCGATGGTATGCATAGGTTTCATGATTACGTTTTACCGAAATCTCAATGGTATTTAAAATAGTAAATCGTTCAGATAAGTAATGTAAATACTCTGTAAATACGAACAATATTAATATTTTAATACGTACTTATATAAGATATAATTTTTCAAAATGAAGCATGTATTGGTATTATTTATATCTTTAGTGTGTAAGTATGGCGCAATATATTTTAAATGCGACTAAACTCCAGTCGTGCCCCGGAGCTGACACACTCACTCTTTTTTAATCAAAATTAAATACACCGCGCGGGACAGGCTCAATCCCGCTTTTCGGAAGGGACTTTTCAAAAAAAAAAACGTTGCTAATTGTAAATATAAGTCGATCTGCAATTCGTCCAAAAAAATCTCATCGCCCACACTTTAAACCGCCGCTGCCACCCCGCTTTTGACTATAAAATCCCGCTTTTTTTCACTCAAAATATTTCTAAATCTCAACTTAATATAATCTGGCAACACTGACTGTAGCTATCCATATATAATTTTAGTCATAAAAGACCTAAAAACTAAATTTTAAATGTTGAGCACTACTTACACAGTACACTTTCACATGAGGCGACCATCATAGTCCTCGGGAGTAGCGACGCATCTGTGATTGACTTCAGTTGAAACCCATGTTCTGTATGAAGTTGATTTCAGTGTCGCAGCGCGGCAGTGACCACATACCATCAGGTGGATTGTATGCTCGTTTGCTACTTCAGTTAGATAAAAAAAGTGATTTTTTTCCGATTGAAGTAGAAAACGAGCATGAGATCCACCTGATTGTAAGTGATCTGCAACCCAAGGACATCTGTAAGTTACTTCATATCGAATAGGAATGGAATGGCAACACATCTGTTATGTGATGTACTTCTGGTAGACAGAAGTACATCACAGAACAGATGTGTTGCTATAATGCTACATTGTTATAGTCCCAAGTACTCCTTAAATACTACTTGTGACCGTGAATCTCGGTGAAAATCTGTGACGACCCGCGTGGCCGAGCGGTTACCGTACCGATCTGACACTCAGTGGGTCCCTGGTTCTATTCCCGGCCAGACAAGTGTCTGAATGATAAGTTTAGATTCTTGTTCTGGGTCTGGGTGTTTGTGTATTCGTCTTGTGTGTGTCCATGGCACCCACGACACAGGAGAAAATTCTACTGTGGGGCTATGAGTGTAGAAAGCGTTTTAAGTTTGTTAAGTTTTTAATCTCTATAACCTCCTGTCTAACCTTCAAGTTTTTTTGACGACCATTATATTAATGGTCAATTTATTTTTTACATTTTGCATCATTAACTTTTGCTTTATCTTTTTCTCTTTATTTTTTTTTAACGAAACTTTTTGAAAGCTTCATTTTATGACAACGGTTTTTTTTTCACTTTCAAATTCAGAGCTATTGAATTCAGCTCGCTGTTGCGCGATGTAACTTCTATGTTATCTATGATGTCAACAAAAAAGTCAATCACAGATGCGTTGCTACTTCCGAGGACTGAGGTGTCGTCAACCCATTATTGTCCCTCTGCTGGGTCTTCTCTCGGAATGAGAGAGTTATAGTTTATAGTCCACCGTCCAAGTGCGAATTGGTGGACTTCACACACCTCCGAGAACATTTTTTAAAGAACTCTCGGGTGTGTAGGCCTCAGGATGTTTTTTTTCACCGAAAAGCAGTGATAATTAATTTTTAATACGCACATAATTAAAAAAAAATCAGTGGTGCCTGGGTTTGAACTTCGGACCTCCAGATCGAGAGAGCAAGTTTAAACCATTAGGCTATCACTGCTCTATTACTGATAATATAATAATTTGCAGATGTTCCGTGGACCCCTACCTCTTCGACAACTTCCTGACGAGCGACGGTGATAACCTGACAGCGAAGTTCAGAGCCTTCAAGTTCCCGGATACAACCTTCGTTCAGTTCAAAGGGACGGTGTATGTCTGTCTGGATAAGTGCCAAGGGGTAAGGGTTTTATGAAAGCTACGACCGCATTTAAATCTATATACTAGTTCACCAAAACAATTAGGCGCATGACAGTTGAAACGTCATTAGAACTAGGGATTTCCCATCCCGATACGAAGTATATTCTATTACCAAATACCAAGAGTATGTAGGTATACCATTATTAAAACATACGCCATAGTTGTGTATGTTCAATAGTCGTGTATTTATGAAAGCACTTTCATGTGTTTATTATATTCGCAGACATGGAATATTTTCTTTCTTTTCTTATTTGTGTAAGATTTTTTCGACTTGGGAGACAGGATTACTGAGCCCATGCATCTTCTCTTGTTAAAAAAATGCATATTTTGAATGTAAGAGTCCTTTCTCTTCCACGGATAGTCTTTTGTCTACCCATTTTGAGGTTTATTGAAGAATAATCAACTAATTGAATAATAACTTTAAAAATTCAACAATCACTCATTAAACTAACATTATAACGAAATAACATTAAACACGTGCTGGTTAACGTAAACACCTAGACGATACACGACTGCGCGTCACTAGGGGATGCGCGGGGACAGAAGCGCGGTGCGGGGTACGGAACCGCGTTTGTTTCATGCGCCTAATTAATTGTTGTGGTCACGTTACATAAAACTTTATTACGTAATCTGTAAGATACTTCATACAGGACATGAATTCTATCTAAAGTCAATCACAGATGTGTTGCTACTCCCGAGGACTATGATGATCGCCTCATAGTCGTGTGTCATAAAAGTGTGTCGGCAACCACACCCTTTCATCGAAACGCAAGAAATGCTTCACGCTAGAAATAGGTGTGGCGGTCGTACTTCCCCGGTCGAAATACACTGGTTCTACCACCTTCAAAAATAGTTGATTAAATGTATTTAATTGTCTTCCTCAACACAAGCACTAACCTTAGTCCACTCCACAGGTACTCTGCAGCAACGGTGTAACAGCGTACGGTCGTAAACGGCGTTCGGTGGCCACCGGTGCCATCGCGAACAAAGTCTACGAAGTGTCTCTCACCACCTTCATCAAAGTCGATTGGGAAAAGGGGCACAAGATGACTCCTGGTAAGTGTAAGATGGTGTCTAACCGCTGTCACACCTATTTCTTATATCTACCCTTAGTTTTTTATCTCTTTGAAGTAACAAACAAGTTAGTAGTCCATTTTCCAAACGTGCCAAACGTGCTCCTTGCTGCCAAACGTGCGCCTTGTTAGGCCAAATGTAGGGCAGAATACTGGAGCTAACTTTTGTTACCCATGTAAAAACAAGATGGCAAATAAAAAAATATAAAAAAAGATATACAAAGAAAAAAGACAAACCCACTGAGTTTCTTGCCGGATCTTCTCAGTTGAGGTCGTGTTCCGATCCGGTGGTAGTGTAAAAAATATATATAAATGTAACTGACAATTTGTAAGCGCCCCCGAAGGCCTATGCAAAATAAAGACATTTCATTTGATGGTAAGTGATCACTGCCGCTCACTTCATATCAAAATCAAAATCAAAATATTTATTTTTTTAACAATTTTTTGTTATTTTTTTACAATTTAGTGGTATGGAGACGCCTAGACAAACGCCTAAACAAAATGTTTGTGTTAGGCTGCTCCGCTCTTCCGTAACTGCTTATTATTAGTTAAAAGAAATAAACAAACAAGTAACATATTAATTATAAATGTGTATAAATCTGTATGTGTGTGTGTGTATGTATGTAGAAAACGTACATACACACACACTCATACACACACGCACACGCACGCACACACACGCACGCGCACACACACACACAACATAAGCACACAGATACAGATTTATACTTCATATAAAGCATAGGTTCTATCTAAAGTCAATCACAGATGCATTGTTATTATCTATGACTATGGCCGCGTTCCAGAAGACGCTCACAAAGCTCCAAACGCCTAAAACTTCGTTCCACAAGACGACCACGGCCGTTGTGGTCGCGGCGAATACATCACTCATGACGTCATGACTTACGCGCGACGCTCACGGCGACCCATCTAACAAGGTGGGTCAAAGTGATCGTTCCAGTAGAGAATACGTCAGTAAAGCTCACAAGCTAATGGAACGGAAAACTGCGGTCGTGAGCGTGCGCTTCGTGAACGTCTAATGGAACGCACCCTATGACTAAGAAACAAAGAAAAAAAGACAAACCCACTGAGTTTCTTGCCGAATCTTCTCAGTTGAGGTCGTGTTCCGATCCGGTGGTAGTGTAAGAAAAAAAATGTAACTGACAATCGTAAGTGCCCCTGTAGGCCTATGCAAAATAAAGACATTTCATTTCAACTCAGCGGGTTTGTCTTTTTTGGTTATTTATATCCATTTTTTTAATATAATTACAATAATGTTTTTTTACATGGTAATGAAAGTTAGCTCCAGTATCTTGCCTTACAGTTCAGTAAAAAAGAGCCCCGTTTGGCAAGATACGCTACACTTTGACATTTATTAAATATAGTAATGTATATTATTGCTCAGTCTCAAGCATTTTTGTCTTCTATGTAATCAAAAATTTTATAATACGCTTTACGGCAGAGTTTAATCTTAATAATATAACACAATATTTATTTACAGAAGACGAACTAGCCCTAATCAAGAACCTGAAAGTAGAGAACCAATTACTAGGAGAGAGAGACGGCACACCAGCAACCGTCGCCGAGAGAACCCAGGACAATAAACTAGTGTTGCACAACCAAGAAACTAGCCATGCTAACAAAGTGGCCTATAGTTTCTTAGTAATACTCGCTTGTGTGGCGATTGTGTTAAAATAGACAATAGAGTTGGGTTCGGTTGGGTTGCTTGAAAAGGAGCTGTCAAATGCTTTTAGTTTTAAATTTCTTGGTGCTCGAATTCAAGGTAATGTTGAGTTTCAAAGCCAATAAAGTCATATTTTCTAAATAGAAACTTTTAAAATTGAAATCATACATTGAAAACTGAAATTGAGTAAGTAAATAATAATAATACATACAACCTTACTAATAAGTTTTGACGAAATATAAAAATAACATTAATAGGTAAATAATAATATATACTTACTACGTTAAATAGGGTTAGATTAAATATAAAAATAACATTGAATTTGATTATTGTAATCACCATCATTAGACTTTTAATATAATTGTGAAAAAATGTAGTTCATTCCTAAAAAACAGTGTTTGTCTATGATTTTGATAGCTTCTTTTCAATTTGGTACAGGTCTATATTTAGAATTATTTTTACATGACAATAACAAAACAAACCGTTTTTTTAGTGCATTGTGACATTTTCTAACAAAAACTATTATTACATCTAACCATGGATTTTAATTAAAATTATTACATATTTAAGGGAAGAATAAATCTGTTAAATTTAATCTATTTTGACGCTTTTAAATTGACAGAAAAGAAAGTAGTGCATTAAATTTTTATCTGTGGTTTAGGTGAAGATTATTTCCCGCTAAATCCATTTTTTATGTGATCACAACTTTGTAATTGAAACAGCCATGTATGTTTTAACAATTGTCGATTATTTTAATTTTAATGTCACAATATTTTTATAATAATAACTGATTACCACACTCTTAGGTCTAAGTAAATGGTAACTTAATATTTAAACCATTCCAAATCATTATTTTTAGCTCTGATTTTTATAAATAAGAATCATACAGTTCCAAGAATTTTTAATATCGAAAAATTATGCAAAATTTTAAGATCAATATCCGACTAGGTACAAAACAATGTATCTTTCGATTTCGAACGGCTTAAATATACATAAATAAATACGAACCATAAAAATAAGGGTTAAAAAGAATAAACTTGAAGGTTTATTTTAGTACCAATAAAATAAATCATTTAGTTATAAGCGAGGTGATTTAAATAACATATAATAAGTGCCTACGTAATTATATAATTTAGTTTTAAACATTTAAGCTCACTAGTCTTAAAGTAAATAATTACAATAAGAAGAAACCTATTATATACGTCTTGACTCCAGAAAATTCATCGCATTTACTTTTATTAGTAACGTGTTAACTTTCAACAACTCACCAAAAGATGGCGTCACTGGTATCCTAAAACGCGCTGTTAAAGTTTTATAATATTTTGCAAGAGCAGAGCCTAATGGTTGAAACTTGCCCTCTCAATCGGGAGGTCCGAGGTTCAAACCCAGGCACGCACCACTGATTTATGTGCGTATTAGAAATTAATTATCACTGCTTTTCGGTGAAGGAAAACATCGTGAGGAAACCTACACACTCGAGAGTTCTATAAAAAAAGTTCTCGGAGGTGTGTCAAGTCCACCAATTCGCACTTGGCCAGCGCGGTGGACTATGGCCTATAACTCTCTCATTCTGAGAGAAGACCCCTGCCCAGCAGTGGGACAATAATGGGTTGTACCCCGATATCTTGCATGAGTATTTTATAGCAGTAGATCTACATATGTTTCCTAAGCCATACTTATTTCTGTCAACAACAATAATGTTTACTATTTTCGGATTAGAAGGGTTTCATTTGTGGACAACTTAAGTTAGATTTCTAAATGAAAAAAGATACTTTATAGTGGGACTCTACAAATACCAAAAAATCTGACTAGTGTATTTCTATGGGCCTTTGTAGCCTTAATAAATAAATAAATGAAATTATATTTTCCATTTCTACTTACATACTCTATATTAAATTAATTTAATTAATTTAATTAAAAAATATTAAGATTTTAAATTTAAATTTAAATTAATTAATTGAATTAAATAAAATAATTAAATTTAAATTAAATTAAATATAATAAATATTAATTAATTAAATTAATTAAATTTAAATTACTTTTTTTTTGTGCTGTGTAAAATCTAGACGTATATAATAGCTTTTGAGAAATATGTTGCAAAAAATAATGTGAATAATGTTTATACTTTTCATCCATATTGTCATTTTAAAATCAATTTTAAGAATATTTCATGCTTTCCAAATACTCAAGTTCTGAACTTTAACTACATTTAAACTGTGCAAATAAATACAAAATATTCGACGACCCGTGAGTCGGAGCGTTAATAGTGTGGACCACACAGAGGGTCTCAGTTCGATCCCCGGCCAGACAGGTATCTGAATGATAGTTTTATATTATTACTAGCTATCCCGACAAACGTTGTTTTGCCATATAAAAAATAAAAAAAAATGTTAAGGGTGGACAACCCTTAAGAGGTATGAAAAATAGATGTTGGCCGATTCTCAGACCTACTGAATAAGCATATAAAATTTGGTAAAAATCGGTCAAGCCGTTTCGGAGGAGTATGGCAACAAAAACTGTGACACGAGAATTTTATTTGTTAGATTCCGGGTCTTAGTTTTGTGTATTCGTCTTTGTGTGTGTAACATTACACCCACAACAGGAGAAAACCGTAATTCAGTGTAAAGAGCGTCATTATCCATCACACTTTTTACCGCCAAAAAATAATGAAAATTCTTTCTTTGACAACCCGCGTGGCGGAGCGGTTACCATAGCGGTCTGACGCGCAACGGTTCCCGTTTTCGATTCCCGGCCAGACATCTGATGAGTATAGATTCCTGTTCTGGGTCTGGGTGTTTGTATATTCGTCTTGTGTGTAGTACCCACGACACAGGAGAAAATCCTACTGTGGGACTATGAGTGTAGATTTTTTTTTTTCTATTCTCATTAAAATAATCACGAAAAGTCCTGCGAATAACTTGTAAATCAATGACGAATATGATAACCTTGTACGAATACGCAGATACATATTCCGATCAGACTGATACATGCATTGGCATCTATTCGCCTGTACTCGTCGAACATTATATATTTGTTTGCCCAGTTCTTACTGTTTTTACTGCCAGTATGAATTATACTCATTTTCTTTCAGTGATATATACTTTATATTGTACTAATGTTATCGCGCAATTAATCTATTTTAATATGAAACGGGTACGCTCTTTTTTCACAATACAAAATTTGATGTGTAAGGATACGATTACTGTGTGTCTTGGTATGGAACCGAAACGTATGGAGATACATAGATTAACGTCCCAATGCTTGTTAACTGTTTCTTCACGCCATCGCGACCACGATTCCTGTTTTCGTGACCACGATCCACGTTTTCGTGTCCACGATCCACATTTCTTTATCACGATCTACGTTACGTGACCACGATTCACGTTTTCGTGTCCACGATCCACGTTTTCGTGTCCACGATCCACATTTCTTTATCAAGATCCACGTTACGTGACCACGATTCACATTTTCGTGTCCACGATCCACATTTCTTTATCAAGATCCATGTTACGCAACCACAATTTACGTTTTAGTGTCCACGATCCACGTTTTCGTGACCACAATCCATGTTTTTGTGACTACGATCCACGTTTTCAACACCACGATCGTTGTCCTCGTGACCATGATCCACGTTTTCATGACCACGATCCGTGCAATGGATCATGATATCGGCAGTTAATTAAAACCATGTATCATAAGTACCCGTTACATATTAAAATGGAAACTACTTAACTATTTAACATTAAATTGGCCATATGTTTAATTATTAGTCTTATTGTGGTACGCAGTAGTTAGTAATGGTGCTTCTTAATCTTTGTAAAAACTACTTAGTAGGTTAAGTTAAAAAATTAAAAATTACAATAAACCTAATTCTTTCTAATAATGACTTGTTTTATTTACTTTGACACCCTTAATTCCTTGCTTGTATAACGCTGTAAAATAAGACACCAGAAAAATGCTTTTAACCAACATTTTATTCTCAATTCTTTTTCAATAATGACAGCTCTGCCACGTCAATCATCGCACCTCTCCGCACCTCACCCCCTCGCCTCACCGCACCCCCTGCGTCACCACACCGCACCTCCTTTGTCACCGCACCACGCCACATTAAAGCATCTCATCACTGCTGCGTTACACTTGTGTTACATGTTGAAATACAATTTTACGCGTATTTGCAAAATGTTGTTTTAAGGTATACGTTTAAGCGTTTTCTTTAAGCGTTTGAAGGTGGTAGAACCAGTGTAGTTCGTGTGTAAGTACCACCGCCACACCGTCTAGCGTGAAGCATTTCTTGCGCGAGATGGAAGGGTGTGGTTGCCGGTACACTTTTATATGAGGTGACCATCTTAGTCATCGGGAGTGGCAACGCTTCTGTGATTGACTTCAGATGGAACCCATGTTCTGTATGAAGTTGATTACAGATTTCCAAGGGCGGCAGTGACCACTTACCATCAGGTGGACTGAATGCTCGTTTGCTACTTCAGTCAGATAAAATAAAAAAAATGTCTACTTCACCTCAATGATATTGCAGTTAAAATATATATCTGGTTTGATAACCAGAAGTTTTTTTTGGAAAAATCACGTAAATGCTGTATTTTATCGTTATAAATGAGGTGTATTGCATTAAAGTTAATAATAACCAAATAACAAATCAACGGACCTTAGAACAAAATCATATATGAAAATTTACCAATGAACAGTATAAAGCTTGGAAGTTTTGTGGACATACAAACATTACCTGCAGCAAAAAAGACGATCCATGGAAAATCATTGTAATAGCGATTTAGGAACTTATTAAATAAGTTCCTAAATAGCTATTACAATCAAATATTGCAATCAACAACTTCATACTGTAAATTGGTAATTTTTCATATACGATTTTGTTCAAGGGGCCCGTCGAAATGTAGCGCAAGTACTGCATTTTTCGTTAAGTTTTCATCGACTTCTTATTAAAAAAACTTCCTTTCAAAAACTTCCTTTCAAAAATGAAAACATTTTTTATATATAAAACTTTATTCGAATATCGATTTTTTATTAACAAACTATATAATTATAACTTAGTAGTAAGCACCACATCCACATGCGCCGATACCAGGTCCGTAACCGACAGGACCAGCGAGAGCAGGTCCGTACCCGAGAGGACCAGCCAGTCCAGGTCCATAACCGATAGGTCCAAGACCGGCATAAGCAGCGGCGTCCTCAGCAGTGATGCCAACAGCTCCGTTGCCGCAGCCGTAAGCGACAGCACCAGCACCGGCGGTGGGCAGAGCGCCCTCAATAGCCACAGTCCCGAGGAAGGGCAGAGCACCCCCTACAGCTAACGCTCCCTCGTACGCGTTCTCGGACAGAACGGACACCCCAGCAGGGATGAGAGGGGATGCGGTGGAGATAGCTAGCCCAGGGCCGTTGGACGCGGAGAGGGCTCCGGCGGGAGCGTACGCCCAGTCAGCGAGGGGCGCGGCGGCGTAGGGCGCTCCGGCCCACGCGGCGGCGCAAGGGGCAGCTGCCAGGGGAGCGGCAGCGAAGGGCGCAGCGCCCCATGGAGCACCAATGCACTGGGCGGCGATGCTCTGAAAGTAATAAAGTTCTTTTTAAACTATGTGTCAACATGGGCGAAATGAAAATATTGTATTCCGCCTTCCGCCTATTCCGCCTTCGATTTTTCTGTACTTCCCAAAGGTTGGCTGGTAGAGAATGCTTTTTAGCATTAAGCCCGCCTATTGTACTACAATTTTTTATTGGTGCAATAAAGTGTAAATATGGTAAAGTTAATGGATATAAGATAGCAGAATCCTTTATAGTTTGACTTCTTTTTATCTGACTGAAGTAGCAAACGATATCCTCGTTTGCTACTTCAGTCAGATAAAAAGAAGTCAAACTATAACTGTCCACCTGATGGTAAGTGGTCACTGCCGCCCATAGACATGGATCAACTTCATACAGAACATGGGTTCCATCTGAAGTCAATCACAGACGCGTTGCTACTCTCGAGGACTATTATGGTCGCCTCATGTGAAAGTGTCCCAGCAGCCACACCCTTCCATCGAAACGCAAGAAATGCTTCGTTAGGAGGTACCACCGCCACACCTATTCGATGGAAGGGTGTGGTTGCCGACACACTTTTATATGAGACAACCATCCTAGTCCTCGAAAGTTCAGATAGAACCTATGTTCTATGTGAAGTTGCTTACAGATGTCTATGGGCGGCGGTGACCACTTACCATCAGGTGGACTTTATGCTCGTTTACTACTTCATAATTATAAAGATGCGTTGCTTCTCCCGAGGGTGGTCAGAAATTAAAAATGAGCCGTCAACTACCCCCTACCACAGAGAAACACGCTTTCTACACGCATAGCCCCACAGTAGGATTTTCCTCTGTGTCGTGGATACCATGGACACACACAAGACGAATACACAAACACCCAGACCCAGAACAGGAATCTTAACTCATCAGCCAGATATCTGTCTGGCCGGGAATCGAACCCGGGACCCAGTGCGCGTCAGACGGGTATGGTAACCGCTGCACCAGGCGGGTCGTCGAAGAGAAAGAACTGATTCGCGCTAGAAATAGGTGTTCTGGTGGTATCGGGGTCCACCCAAACTCGTTCTAGTCTGAAAAAATATTTACCTGAAGCAAAAGAGCTTGAGCGCAGACGAAAATAATAGTTTTGGTAGACATATTAGAATTGTTTGAATCTAACAAAGGAATGATTTCTGAATATCGTATATTAGTATTTATATGTTCTTATCTAAATATATAGCAATAATTAATTCACAATTTCTTGAAGTTTACATGTATGATTAGGAAAAATATGTTACGTTAAAATTTACACATTTTATTACATTAAAAAAGTAGTGCGTAATTATCTTAAGTTGCATAATTTTTACAATGGCTAAGCGTGAATAACATTTAATTTGTTTTTACAAACAATATTTTCTTTAGTTTTTATTTATTTTTATTGCATAACTTTTATCGCGGGCTTTGAGCGCAGCGATGGAATAAAGAAATTCCGTAACGGAAAATCCTAACACCCCCGCTTCGAGCGTTCGTTTAACGTATGTGTATATGGTACGACAGTACGAAGCTTGCACGGATCGAGACGAGCTGCTCGGAAATCGGGCGAATATGTAAGCAGCTGTTTGTGCGAAACTATATAGTATCAAAGAAAAAAAACTTGAATTAATATCAAAGAAAAAAATACTGGATAAATAAAAAAAAAAAATTACAATTGCATAAGTTGATAAAAAATTCTGTGCCATAGCTTTACCGCGGCAGTCCCCGAGTGCCGCGCATTTCTTTTTAATTTTTACCATCAGCTAGTAATAAGTTCAAGTTAAGTTTCCATCTATTGCGATTTAAGAGACGGAAAGACGAAGGCTTAGTTTACTAATAGGCTTACGTTTTTACCCTGTGATTACGGAACCTTTAAAAAAGTAGCTATGTTTAGTTCCATATTGAATACAAATGTTATTTAATATAAATAAAAGTAATTAACAACGTTAAGTAAAACATGTACCGACGCTTTTAATCTCGTTTTTACCAAAATAATGAAGACACATTTCCTCTTAACTAATTAATTATCGATATTATAAAAAAGACCTAATTGATATCCGCCTTTTTGTATACTAGAGGCAAAAGCTTTCTAAAAGTACGCGTTGCCATTTGAAAGCGGCAAATTATGTGGGACTCTTATCCATTAAAGTCCTCTCGGTGGCTGTCCTCGGCGCTGCGAAGAGGACTCCGTGATCTCCAAGAGAACACAACCGGAGTCCTCTTAGTGCGTTGCCTCGTCAGGCTCCTCCCAGCTGGGCAAACAAGTCCACCGCACCTGATGTTTATGATTGTATGAAACCATACATGCCACCATACTCCTTGGGGTTGCTGGTTCGGCTATTCTAGCCCCCTACAACCCCAGACAGACAGGGGATTTGGCAGACCTATTCTGATCATAGAACTACAGAAAAAAAAATCCTCGCTCTGGTGACTTCAGCATACTGAATTACTCTTAATAGTCTAACCACACTGTGGAACGGTGTGGTTGCCATTTTCATATGAGGCGACCGTGTTAGTCCTTGGGAGCAGCAACATATATTAGATAGAACACTTGTTCCCCATGAGTTTGATTATGATTATATTCATGGGTGAAAATTACCATTTGGCATAAGGCGATGTAATCCACCTTATGCTCGTTTGCTTCTATATCATGAAGAAATATAGAAGAGAAAGGAAATCTGTAAAGAAACCTTTTTTTTTTTTTGTTTTCGAGGGGGAAACCTTCCAAAGGTACCCGACGCCGTGGGAGCGACGCAGGGTTATGTGGGATTTTTACCGCACTAAAACCCCCCCGGTGGCCGTCCTCGGCGCTGAAAAAGAGGACTCCGGGATCTCGAAACGACTTCAACCGGAATCCTCCGAGCGCGCTGCCCCATCGAGCTCCTCCCAGATGGGCGGCTGGGCCCACCGCTCCGTCTAGTCTTTACGACGGTATGCTATGCGACCACACATACCGCCGTCCTTCCCGGGATTGCCTGACCGAACGGTTCGAGCTCCCACTCTAGCCGTCTGCAACCCCGGAAGCCCCTTTTAGTCGCCTCTTACGACAGGCAGGGGATACCGTAGCCCTATTCTGACCCCGAGGCTACAGGGACCTGTAAAGAAACCTAATGTACACAATTACATACATTGCTACAACATACATAGAAATGATGTGAAAGAAATGTTTTCAAGTACCGATAAAAGTGATTGCGAAATATACAATTACATGAAAAGATCACGTTCAGTTAATTTCAAAATATGTCACAAATAATGTAGGTTACTGTTATAAAAGGCGGTGGTATCCAAAATTAACCATTCTGGACCCTTCCGTAGAACTAACAACAAAATGAACTCCTTCACCGTCGCTCTCCTCTGCCTCCAGGCTTGCTTCGTGCAGGTAAGTTGGAATTATTCAAGTTTTTTGTATCAACGATTGCTGCCCTCGATCGGGAGGTAGAGCAGTGATAGCCTAATGGTTAAAACTTGCCCCCTCGATCGGGAGGTCCGAGGTTCAAACCCAGGCACACACCACTGATTTATGTGCGTATTATACATTAATTATCACTGCTTTTCGGTGAAGGAAAACATCGTGAGGAAACCTACACACCCGAGAGTTCTTTAAAAAAAAATAGTTCTCGGAGGTGTGTGAAGTCCACCAATACGCACTTGGCCAGCGCGGTGGACTATGGCCTAAACTCTCTCATTCTGAGAGAAGACCCGTGCCCAGCAGTGGGACAGTAATGGGTTGACGATGATTGCTACTCATTGGTTACTCGAATTTTTTACTGTCGTGGAATAGGGTTACCACCTGTATAACAAGGGGTCCAACTAGTGTCCGAATGAAGTTTAATTTGTGGCTAAAGCCGAAGACGAAGCTGATTATTCTGCTATCGCTACAACCTCAAGGTGGTAAAACCAATGTAGTTCGACCGTGGATGTACCGCCGCCACACCTATATCTAGCGTGAAGCATTTCTTGCGTTTCGATAGAAGGGTGTGGTAGCTGGCACTCTTTCACATAAGGCGACCATCATTGTCCTCGGGACTAGCAACGCATCTGTGATTTACTTCAGATGGAACCCATGTTCTGTATGTAGTTGATTACAGATGTAAATGAGCGGCAGTGACTTACCATCAGGTGGACTGCGTGCTCGTTTGCTACTTCAGTCAGATAAAAAAAATTACACGTACCACCTTAAAAACATGAACAAGATATACCAGAACGGTTATACTTAGACATCTGTTATCAACCCCAGATAATAGTCTTATCTGAGACTAGTCACAGAATGACAGATGCCCTCAAGACTAAATTGGAATGCCTCGAATAAGTATGCATTTGCACCTTCCAGACCAGACCACGACAATGCCTTACACGACTATTATTAGGCAGAAATAGGTGTGGTGGTGGTCCTTCTTGAGTCCTGATCCTGAGTCGAACCACGAAGAGTTCTTCCACCTTAAAATGAAGTAATGATAGTAATCTTAAGTCTATTTTAAATTTTATTTGACTCTCGGCATTGAACTTTCACAGAATGTCTTCAGCCAGTGCATTGCAGCTCCTGCATTAGCTGCTCCTTGCGCTGGTCCATTCGCCGGTCCTTATGGCCCTGGTCCCTTCGCTGGACCATACGGTCCCGCGGGTCCTCTAGCCGGTCCCCTCGCTACCGGACCTGCTGGAGCCTACGGCGGTGCTGGCATCGGTGAGGTCGCCGTCGCTGGCGAGCTGCCCGTCGCCGGTACCACCCTCGTCGCTGGACAGGTGCCCATCCTCGGCGCTGTGGAGTTCGGAGGAATCGTCCCCGCTGCTGGCGCCGTCTCCATCGCTGGCTCCTGCGCTTGCGGCTGCGCTGGTCCCTACGGAGCCGGTCCTTACGGAGCTGGCTACATCTACTGAGTGATTTTTTTTAAGTTTTAATGACAAAATAAAGATTACATTGCAATTTTATTAAATTTTCTTTTACTGTCCCAATAATGTCCACATATTTTAGTTTTTTTTTATATTACCTGTATTGCATTGCTCTTTTATGGTAGTGAATAGAAATTTTTAATCAGATCAAGTCATCAAATTGAATTGTCATCATTTTTGGTATCATCAACCTCCATCCATCAACCTTTTGAAGCTCTGGACATAGTTATCTCATCATGTGGGCTTCAGCCAATAGCTTACATATCTGGCACCCGTGTTTTTGCCCATCTCCTTTCTTTTTCGTTGGGAAACCCTTTATGAGTTCCTCTCTGCGCGGGGGCAGCTGAAAGGATATGCCGGACTCCTACCGACTAAAACCTCACGGTGTTCCTCTGTTTTGACAAAAGGCTGTCCGGACTGCGGGTACGCCAGTCATCCGCGGTCCCAGCGGCACCAGGAGCCATCTCTTTCTGGGATGGAGCTGGAGTTTCTCTATCCCATCATCTTTGAGGTGCACGTAGGAACACCGCCCGCGCTACCTAGAGGCTTATTTACTACCTAGAGGCTTACTTTGGCACGGGATACCCCCGTACCAATGCCTCTGTTAGGGCAGGAAATGGGCGTGAGGACCTCCTACATTCATCTCCTGGATTACCCTTTCGTTGCTTTCTCTAACGAATGGTGCTATTTAAAAATTCACACCACACTGCATAAAAAAAAAAAAAATTTGGAAAAGCGTGGGGTGCATGGTGTCAATGGTAGATATTTTATTGACAGATATGAGTAGAGTGATCATCATTTCGATAATATCTTAAAAAGCACCCCACGCTTTTATTAAAATATTATTTTTTTCACACTATTATTAATTTATATTCATTGAAATTTTTAACACTATTTTCTTAATTTAAATTCATTTAAATTTATTTTCTATTTTTTAGTTCGGTTTTCTATAAAAAGCGTGTTTTTTAGTTTTTTTAAACTATTATTTATTTTCTACTTTTTAGTCAAATTAAAAAATGAATAATTTTATCAAATTAGTATATTGTCATCGGTCCTCAATAAATCTACAAAGTTTTAACGAAATCTGGCCGTTTAAAGTGGGTTAAAATCGCGCCCAAAGAAGTCGGTTACAAACAAACATACAGGTGAAGCTAATAAAAAGCTAATAAAAACAGTATTAGGCCATAGTCCTTCACGCTGGCCAAATGCTGATTTTAAACGTACATGGGTGTAGGTTCCTTCACTAAGTTTTTTTTCACCATAAAGCAGTGATGCAGTATGCTCATCATTTTAGAAAAATGGTCCATGCCTTGGATTTGAACCATGAATCCTTGATTGAGAGACCGTGCATAACCCATTTGACTATCATTGGTAGCCTAAACAAGATAGAACCATTTTTCTATAAGTTGTTTACAGATGTTGGCAGCAGTTACCACTTACTATCTGGTGGGCTGCATTGTCGTTTACTACTTTAATCTATATATTAATACGTGAAGCAAAAAATTGTGATTCGTTTTTAAGATACTTGCCGCAGACGGAGGAGTATGAAATTACGCAGATTAAAAAACACATTACAAACAAATTACATCAAAAATGCCAGATGTATTATCAATTGGCTTTTAAATGCAGCGTAATAAACATCTTTTTACCTTTAACGGGGCCGCTTAAAATAACTTGGAAATTATAATAATTTATTTAAATTAAAGAAATATTGGTGTTAATTTGAACAATATCGCTAAGTACTCACGGAGCGATTTTCTCCCGCGGCCGCCGCGGTTGCGGGCCCGCAGCTTCTGTAGCGGCGGTTTGCGCCCGCGCGCTCTGCGATCAGTTGACGGGCGAGTGCAGTAGTCAAGACCTCAACTGATCGTAAACCGCCCGTCTTGCGGTTTTCCCCCGCCACGTTTGCGGTCGATAATCGCAACCGCGACGGCAGCGTAACCGCTTAAATAACCGGTCTCGTGAGTTTCGCACAGAAGCTGCGGGCCCGCAACCGCGGCGGCCGCGGGTGAAAACCGCTCCGTGAATACCTATGAAGTTTGGTTTTTTAAATTAAACGTGACTAGTTAGGAAATATTTATACAAATATAAATACATCAATAAAAACACTGCTCTAGTCGATGGTCTACGTTATATAATAAGTAGATTTAAGTAATACCGAAATACTACATTAACAATTTACTGACTTTTTTCCAAAAATTGGTCCCTATCGTTATCAATGTGCGATAAGTTTTACAAGAAAAAGAAGTTTTTTGAAATCATGATAAGGAATAAGTAATAATGAAACATTGCAAATGTCTGCAGGCTGACTGCTTCTTATTAAATAGCCTGGCTTATCTCATTTCCTATTAATATTATAAATGTAAAAGGTGTGTGTGTGAATGTGTAATAATATGCATTACTATAGTATATTTAATAAATGTCAAATTGTTGCGTATCTTGCCAAACAGGGCTCTCTTCTACTGAACTGTAAGGCAAGATACTGGAGCTAACTTTCATTACCATGTAGAAAAAAGACATGATTGTAATAATATAAAAAAAATGGATATAAATAAGAAAAAAAGACAAACCCGCTGAGTTTCTTGCCGGATCTTCTCAGTTAAGGTCGTGTTCCGATCCGGTGGTAGTGTAAGAAAAAATTGTAACTGACAATTTGTAAGTGCCCCCGCAGGCCTATACAAAATAAAGACATTTCAATTCATTTCATTGTATTTGTGAGTGTACTCTTTCACGCAAAAGGCATCGGTCGAATTTCACAGAAATTTGACATACACATTGTTTATGTCATAAATCAATACATACTCATTACCTTTTTTATCTGACTGAGGTAGCAAACGAGCACGCAATCCACCTGATGCTAAGTGGTCACTGCCGCTGATGGACATCTGTAATCAACTTCGTACAGAACATGGGTTCTATCTGAAGTCAATCACAGATACGTTGCTACTCCCGAGTAAGGCGATTCCAGCGACATTAACTGCTGAAAATTTATGACAATAAAAGAAAAAAATCAAGACAAAATCCGAAATGTTCCATAAATTTTGAAAATTTATATCCCGATGAAAAATAAATGCAATTCAATATATCGTAATTATAACAAAAAAACTTGACTGTTTAAAAAATAAAAAAAATGTGTGCGTGTACTAGCGTACACTCGTAAGAAGTGAAACTTCTTTATGACGTTATTTTTCAAAAAATAATATACTATATGCAATTTTACAGAAATTGGTTAAATAAAGTTAAATTAGATAAAGTTTAATAAAAGCCTTTGATTAAACTTTATCTAATCTAATCTATAATAATCTATCTAATATCACGCGTGGTAGGGATAAGAAAAAGATGGCGCGTAACAGAAAAAGATGGCGCGTAACGAAAAAATATTACACTAAATTTTTTTCCAACCCCGATAAAGAAGTTTCACTTAAATAAATTCTAAGTTTTTATAGTGTTTTGCGATTTTTTCTATTTAGTAGCTTTTATTTTATTTCTATATTGTTATTACCTGACCAGGCATAACGTATGCCGGGTCAGGTAGTAACAAGGTTTTGCCATATAAAAATTTAAAAAAAAGTTAAGGGTGGACAACCCTTATCACTAAGGGGTATGAAAAATAGATGTTGGCCGATTCTCAGACCTACTTAATATGCTCAAATAATTTCATGAAAGTCGGAGGAGTACGGGAATGAACCTTGTGACAGGAAAATTTTACATTTTTTATATTGTTAAAGTAAAAAATCGACGTCTTCTCCTGTAATTTCTATTTATTTAAAATATACTCTTAAAAATACACGCTTTCTACACTCACAGCCCCACACTAGGACTTTCTCATGTTTCGTGGGTGCCATGGACACACACAAGACGAATACACAAACACCCAGACCCAGAACATCTAAACTCATCATTCAGATACCTGTCTGGCCTAGAATCGAACCCGGGACCCATTGCGCATCAGATGGTAACCGCTCCGCCACGCGGGTCGTCCGTTTGTAAGCGCCCTAACGTATAATCGTTATACGGTCGAATGGACGTCGAATTATTTCCATTTCATAGTTCACGATATGGTATACTTTCGAAAATTTGTGTCCCTGCAACTTTTTATTTTGTTACCATAGAAGACTTTTATCTCATTACCCTTGCAATCTAAAAGGTTCTTTAAAAGATATTATTGGTAGTCTTAAAATATTTGTGACCCTAACTAATTAGTTGTGGAATGAGCTTCCTCCTGAGGTATTCCCGGAGCGCTATGACATGGGGTTCTTCAAGAAAGGTGCGAAAAGAGCTCTCCTTCAAAGCCGGCTATGCATTGGCCTCTGGTGTTGTGAATGTCCATAGGCGACGTTGACTACTTTCCATCAGGTAGCCCGTCTGCCTTATCGTTAGGTCAAACTATAACAAAAATCTAACTAATTTTATACACTCAAAAGTCTAAAGCCTCGTCAGGAAGTTAACGCACACTAAATCTATATTTGTTAATCGTTCATGAAAGAAAGAAAGAAAGATCTTTATTTAGTCAATTTTTGGGTTACAATAATATTGATTACATAAGATGTTTAAAAAAAAAAAGGGCGCCAAAAATTGAATACGCCGGTTAAGGCGTTCTAAATGTATGGCACTCACATACTCGTGTTTATCATTAAAAGACTTACAATTAGACACTATATTACAATGCTGATAACTATAGAAGATTAAATATTTTTTGTATTTTATATTTTTAAATCATCGTTTAAGAATTCGTCATACGTGTAATAGCATTTTCCTATTAATATATTTTTAATTTTCTGGCACATATGTGGTTTTTCTTTATGTAAAATTTACTAATCGGATTTGGATGAAACTTAACACATATAAATAGTTTATAATCTGAATTAAAACATGGGTGTTTCTACTATAGGCAATATCATTCAATCAGGCAAAGCAGTAAAAAAAAATTAGTCTACTGTTTAGTAAAAATCAGGCATAATGAATCAATCATAATTTATTTCTTTGCTGCATTTCAAGTCGATTTCGAATTTCGAGATTTTCGAGAGGTTCTCAGTAGATGGCGCCGCATCCGCAGCCACCGTACCCAGCGATACCAGGTCCATAGCCGAGGGGACCAGCAAAGCCAGCGGGTCCGTAGCCGAGAGGACCAGCGGCACCAGCAAAGCCGTAAGCACCAGCATCCTCAGCGGTGATGCCAACAGCTCCGTTGCCGCAGCCGTAAGCGACAGCACCAGCACCGGCGGTGGGCAGAGCGCCCTCGAGAGCGACAGTTCCGAGGAAGGGCAGAGCACCACCAACAGCGAGGGTACCTTCGTACGCGTTCTCGGACAGGACGGAGACGCCAGCAGGGATCAGGGGAGAGGCGGAGGAGATAGCGAGGCCGGGGCCGTTGGAGGCGGCGAGGGCACCAGCGGGAGCGTAGGCCCAGCCGGCGAGGGGGGCGGCGGCGTAGGGAGCGTCGTACCAGGCAGCGGCGCAGGGGGCAGCGGCCAAGGGAGCAGCAGCGAAGGGAGCGGCGGCGAAAGGAGCCCCGATGCACTGAGCAGCGATGCTCTGAAACAATGGTCAATAAAAAGTTAAATCTATGTAGTTGAATTTATCTGAACTTATAAAAGGTACCTTATCTAAAATTTGTACTATGTGCAAAAAAATATTTTTTATCTCAATTTAGGGAGAGTTTCTTAAAGCCCACGATAATTAAAGAATCATTTGTTACAAATCTTCTAACATAAAATCATCACTTTTTTTTTACTTTATAATTTGCTTACTTATCGACTACGTTATTAGGAGTACTTTCACATTATTAGGAGATATTAGGAGTACGGCACACTTTCACATGAGGCGACCATCATAGTCCTCGAGGGTAACAACGCATCTGTGATTGATTCAGATGGAACCCATGTTCTGTATGAAGTTGATTACAGATGTCCATGAACGGCAGTGACCACTTACCATTACGTGGGCTGCAGTGGTTACTACAACCGGGTAAAAATAATGCTTGAGGTAAAAAATTAAGAGTAAATTAAACCCATCACAGCTGTCGCAGGGCGGCAGTAACCACTTACCATCAGGTGGACTGCATGCTCGTTTCTTCAGTCACTTTATACAGAACCCATGTTCTGTATAAAGTCACTTACAGATATCCATGGGCTGCAGTGACCATTTGCCATCAGATGGACTGGATGCTTGTTTTTTATATGAAGTTGCTTACTGATATCCATGGACGGCAGTGACCACTTACCATTAGGTGGTCCAGTGTTTACTACAATCGGGTAAAAATAATGTTAGTGGAAAAAAAATACCTGGATGAGAAGCGCCTGGGCGCAGACAGCAAGGACGATCTTCAGAGACATGTTTACTTCAAAATCTAATTTGAGAATGATTCACATGGTGCTACCAAGGTTTATATAGTAGAATACATATCAAACAATGCAATAGGTTTCGTTGTTTTGGAAATATCTACGTGACTTTTAGGTTAGTTGTTTTATTGCTTTGTTATTGTTATCTAGAAAAATAGTGTGGTAAAACTTCGTTTGACAAAAACTCTACTGTTTCAGCTATACATTTGTGGAACTCCCTGTTTCAATCCGTTTTGCCCAATCCCTATACTCGTTTAAAAATCTTGTGAGGTCCCATTACCTTAAGCTCTAGTTTTCCAATCCTCTCCTTACGCTTTTTGCTATCCTTACAACCAAGTACGCCAGCAGTACAGTTTTATATCGATCCTGTAATTACTAAAACACCTACAAAGCGTTGACCCATTCAGCAGCTCGATTGGTGTTTACAAGAGTGTACGACAGGTTATGCGAGACCTTTTTTTTTTTTTTATTTGTCTGTAGTAGCAAACGAGCATGCAGTCCACCTGATGGTAAGTGGTCACTGCCGCTCATGGACATCTGTAATCAACTTCATAGAGAACTTGGCTCTATCTGAAGTCAAACACAGATGCGTTGCTACTCCCGAGGACTATGATGGTCGCCTCATGTAAAAGTGTGCCGGCAACCACACCCTTCTATCGAAACGCAAGAAATGCTTCACGTTAGAAATAGGTGTGGCGGTGGTACTTCCCCGGCCGAACTATACTGGTTACTACCTTAATTAGTTATGTTTTTTTTTATATTCTCTGTTATTATTTTCTTTCATTCTGTAAATTATTGTTAAGTATCGCTGGTTCTATTAACATTTGTTATGTTTTTACGTAATATATAATAGTGGAAACTATGTTATTCCTAAGTGTAATATTTAAGTAAGATTATTTTTATAAAGTGAATTTTTCGTTTCCCAAATAAATAAATAAATCCATAAACTGTATTATTTTCACAATTGTTGTTATTAAAAAAATGTGTGCGTGTACTAGCGTACACTCGTAAGAAGTGAAACTTCTTTATGACGTTATTTTTCAAAAAATAATTTACTATATGCAACTTTACAGAAATTGGTTAAATAAAGTTAAATTAGATAAAGTTTAATAAAAGCCTTTTATTAAACTTTATCTAATAATCTAATCTATAATAATCTATCTAATATCACGCGTGGTAGGCATAAGAAAAAGATGGCGCGTAACAGAAAAAGATGGCGCGTAACGAAAAAATGTTACACTAATTTTTTTCCAACCCCGATAAAGAAGTTTCACTTCAAAAACTAGTTTCTCTTTTACTTTTTTCTTAACCTGTACGTTGCATAAATTTCATTAACCTGATTTTTGTACCCTACCTATTCTTTATTTTCATCTTAATTTTAACTCCATAACCTTAGGTTGCCTGGTAGAAATCGCTGTTGAGCGATAAGGCCGCCTTTTGTATTTTAATATTAAGATTTCATTGTATTATTTTCCTTGTTGGGTACAATAAAGTATATTATTATTATTATTAAAGGTTAAAATGCTTTTAGTAAATGATTATGTTTTTAGGTTTAGGTTTAAGAACTTTATTCTCATAAGAAATAACATTCACTTATAATGAGAACTTATCTAATATTAAAATTAAATACAATATTCGGCATACGTGCTAATATTCTATCCTTGGTATGAACACAATGCTTAAGATTACTTAAGGTTTTCAATTACGTGTTTTAATTTAGTAATCTGTTGAAGTAAAAACTCGAAGGTAACATAGCCGAAATATAAACCATATCTATGTCGTCGTCAACCCATTATTGTCCCACTGCTGGACATGGGTCTTCTCTCAGAATGAGAGAGTTTAGGCCATAGTCCACATAGTAATCATTTATATTAATATGTGAAGAAAAAACTTGTGATCCGGTTTTAAGATACTTGCCGCAGGTCAAAGAGTTTGAAATTACGCACGGTTATGGTTGATGTAGAGCATAATTACGCAATGCTAATATTATTTTCAAATAATGCATGAAACACAAACAAAAAGGGAATATTAGAATGAAAATTCGTTACTTTTGGTAATTTTATCAGCATAGAAAATAATCGAAGTCACGAACAATACTTACGATGTTAGATTATTGCAGAAAATTTCAAACTTACTGTTAATTTTGAATGTTATTACGATCTTTTTACCAACAATTAAACATATTTTGATAGGAAATGAAAAAGTGAAGTTCTTAAAAGTATTTCCAAAGGACGATATCATGTTTCAAAATTAAATGGCGTAAGACAATTTACTTGTTATAAAAACGTGGACAGAGACTGACAAATCATTCTTGGAACATTACTTCGACCAACCATGTCTCTTGCTTTCTTGATCCTAGCTGTCCAGGCTTGCCTGCTCCAGGTAATTAGTTTCTAGATATTTTTTAACTGACTGAAGTAGCATTCGTGCTATCAGCCCATCCATCCATCAACCTTTTGAGGTCCACTGCTGCGGTGAGTGAGGTGATGCAAACGAGCATGCAGTCCACTTGATGGTAAGTCGCCGCCCATGGACATCTGTAAGCAACTTCATACAGAACATGGATTCTATTGAACGCACAGATGTGTTGCTACTCCCGAGGACTATGATGGTCGCCTCATGTGAAAGAGTGCCGGCAACCACATCCTTCTATCGAAACGCAAGAAATGCTTCACGCTAGAAATAGGTGTGGCGGTGGTACTTCCCAAGTTGCACTACATTGGTTCTACTGCCGTCAAAATAATATTTTTTAAATACTGAAGTCGCATTCGAGCATTCAGCCCATCCATCAACCTTTTGAGGTCCACTGGACCTAGTTCCCCTAAATGGCACCACTCCAAACGATCCTGTGCTTTGAATTCAACGGTCTCCCGCTGTCTTCTTAAGGTGAAGGTTATGAAGTTATCCATGAGCGAAAGTGACCGCTTACCACATACTGGAGTGCATGCTCGCTTGCTACTTCAGTAATGAAATTCATTAAAAATTTAGATCTCAATTCTGTTATTATGTTATCATTCAATTTGTTCATTTTTATATATAAATCTATTTCAAGATGTCGATATATTATTGTTATATCACATTCTTTTAAAACTTTGAGATTCTTGTATACTTTCTTGAAATGCTAACAGCATTGCAACGTCTTAATATAGTTTTAAAAGTCAAATGATTTTCTATAATATTTCCAAAAAAAATCTAATTGATTAGCCATTATATTCCCGGTTGTTTTAACAACATTGCCTTTTGTTCTACAGAATGTTTTCAGCCAGTGCATTGCTCCAGCCATCGCTCCTTGTGGAGCAGCTCTGGCCGCTGGTCCCTATGGCCTCGCTGGCCCCTACGGCCTTGCTGGACCCATCGCTGGTCCCTTAGCCGGTCCTCTCGCCACCGGACCTGCTGGAGCCTACGGCGGTGCTGGCATCGGTGAGGTCGCCGTCGCTGGCGAGCTGCCCGTCGCCGGTACCACCCTCGTCGCTGGACAGGTGCCCATCCTCGGCGCTGTGGAGTTCGGAGGAATCGTCCCCGCTGGCGGTGCCGTCTCCATCGCCGGCTCCTGCGCTTGTGGCTGCGCTGGGCCTTTCGGACCTGGCCCCTATGGACCCTACTACTAAGAACCTAAATCAATATTTTATAAATAAAGAGATAATATTGCATTTGAAATTTATTGCCTTGTTATTTCCATTTCACGCATGAAAGATTCATATTTATAAGAGATCCACGCTCACACAAATTCATTCTTTAAATGGTAACATTCCCTGTAAAATCTCACTATATTATTTAGAGCTCAAATTAAAAATTAAATTAGAAAACATCAAAAGATACGTGTGTACTGAAGTTATACTTGGCACCGTATTTTTTAATATACTTTTTTCTGCAATATTATTAATCGTAGAACCAAAACTTAGTATAATTAAACCAAAAAGAGGTTTAAGAGTAAGATGAATAAAATAAATCCCTTTAAAAAACGTAACGAGGTCATTCATCAGCAGATTTTACTCCTCACATTTTTCTCATACCGGGCTCTTATATATACAAACGGATCCTTAAGGAGTTAACTCCAATAATTGTTTACCTCCTCTATCATATATATATAGGGGATATAACTATATCACCCTGAAACTTGCAATGCATATTTGGGAATCCAATTTAATTATGAATACTTCATATATTATTATTTATTTATAGGTGGTAGAACCAATGTAGTTCGACCGGAGAAGTACAACCGCCACACCTATTTCTAGCGTGAAGCAGTTTTTGCGTTATGATAGAAGGGTGTGGTTGCCGACACACTTTTATATATGGCGACGATGTTAGTCTTCGGTAGTAGCGACGCATCTGTGATTCACTTCAGATAGAACCCATGTTCTGTATGAAGTTGCTTACAGATTTCCATGGGCGGCAGTGACCACTTACCATCAGGCGGACTGCATGCTCGTTTGCTACTTCAAGCTTATAAAAAAAATCACAAATACACTACAAGTAATTAAGGTACAACGCCATCTCTGTGATAAGCTGAATTCGATTACTATCATACAAAGTAGTTTTCTCGCGGCATACTAGATGGCGTTGTGCACTCAGCTGTATCACGTTGTAGAGATAGTTTCAACAACTTTATGTTTTCAAGTTATGATTTTTTTGGGAGTTAGGATAAGGGCACGGTTTGTTCATCTTTATTGAGTTGGATCTGTCCTATATTGATGGAACCAGACTTTTGTTTAAATGATTGCTTACAATGACAATGATCATTACCGGTATTGCAAGCAAAGAATTTTACAAAATCGAAAAGTTTCCGACGTTGGCAACGTTCTGTTCAACGGGTTATTCTATATCGATGTCTTCAACGGATGCAGTCCTTTTGGTAATAAGTGGTTACTTAACATGCCGCTGTCCATGGATATCAGTGATCAACACTAGATATTAAATCTAGGCTAGCTCATCAGCTAGCCTAGATTTAATATCTACACAGCAGCGCACCATAAAACTGGAGTTAGGCAAGAATAGGTGTAGAGGTTCTTAAATGACCAACCTTTCAAAATTGACTTACAATATTTTTCTCAAACACCTCAAGAAAAATACTTCAAAAAACAGCAAGTATTTTATGGAACTAATAGTCCACCAATTTGGACTTGGCCAGTGCGGTGGACTATGGCCTAATACTCTCTCATTCTGAGAGAAGACACACCACCTTTTTTTAAAGAACTTCGGGTGTGTAGGTTTCCTCAAGATGTTTTCCTTCACCGAAAAGCAGTGATAATTAATTTCTAATACGCACATAATTTTAGAAAAATCAGTGGTGCGTGCCTGGGTTTGAAACCTGGACCTCCCGATCGAGAGGGCAAGTTTCAACCATTAGGCTATCGCAGCTCCTTGGTGGATTACACGGGGATCAATTCCCACATACCATCGGGTGAACTGCATCCTCCTTTGCCATTTCTAATAATATTATTAGACAGAAAATTAGACCGACAATGTTTATGTCCTGGCCATCAACCTAAACGACACCATGCATCCATCAGCCCTTTTAGGTCGACTGCTGGACGTAGGCCTCCCCTAAATGACGGCACTCCAACCGGTAGTGTGCCTTCTGATCCAACGGTTTCCCGCCGTCTTCTTCAGGTCATCGGCCCACCTGGTAGGGAGGGCGACCTGTACTCCTTTTACCTAAACGTGGTCGCCACTCGAGGACCTTCCTTCCCCATCGGTTATCGGTCCTACGAGCGATGTGGCCAGGCCATTGCCACTTCAGCTTACTAATTAAACTAAAGTAAGGGACTAAATAAGTTACGAAAGATTGTTAATACGTGCGTTTAAAGTAGGTTAGGTTAGTTTAGGTTATTACATAAGTAAAGGCTAATTTATCACTAGACCTGTAAATTATGTCGAAATATTACCGAAGATGAGTTTTGAAAGAGTACGTGACATTATATTTAGGTTATGGTTTGAAAAAAATATAAAATACGTTAACTATGTGTTGCTAGGTTAGGTTTTATTGACTTATATATTTATTAGGATTTTTATTATTTTCTTCTAACAAGATTGCAGGAGCAATGCATATACGTTTAGGGATTTATATTTTCGTGATGTTTTCAAGTTTAATAAAAAGATACATATAGTTGTCACATCAAACAAATGCTTATTTTACATGAGACGCAGCTAAAAATTAAACAATACATTGTATCCTACCTTTTTAATGAATGATGGTAAAATTATAAAAATAAAAATAATAAAAGGTCATAAACCATAGTAGAGCGAAAGCAAGTTTTCAATCTGAATTAATATTTATAATAAGATAAACACTAAATATACTAAATATTATAACAAAAATGCAAAGTTAAAATCTGAGCCGCACTACTAAAAAAAAAATAGAATTAAAAAAAAAAGATGTTTTTAAGTTTAGAAGGCAATATTAGTTGTTGCGTGAGTTTTGAAATTGAAATGTTGCTGTTAATATTATGAAAAAAAGAACATAAATTTCTCCTTTTTCCTATTTGGCCAGATTTATGCCAAGGAAATAAAATGTGTTTCTCACGATTATGATGATTAAGATGTAGAAAATTTCTTTAAATTTTTATTCTCTTATGTTCTATGCAATCAGTGATTGCCGAGATATCGTCGATAAAGAGTCCTTGTTGATTCTAATTTTGATATTTAAGTCAAAAAAGATTGAACTGAGGTCAAAGAAAGCAAATTATATCTTCAACAAGCTTTGCGGCACACATTATGGCTTAATTAAAAAAGAATCAACCGGTAGCAAAGAACACCTAGGTTTAATTTTTTTCTAAGTAAAAACAGAAATTTTTCTTGTTTCTTGAAAAAATTCCTCAAAATGCTTGACATTGACATTGGGTCCTCTGCCCGAGGACAGCTTCAAGCCTTTGATGATCAAACTGCACTCGATAAGTGTTTCCGAAAGGTGTTTTTTCGTAAAATAAAATTAATGTACATGAAGTAAACGAAGATGCAGTCCAGCTTATGGTAAATGATGGCTGCCGCCCATGCACATCAGTAAGCAATTCAGGAACAGGGCTTGTATTTGAAGTCAATCACAGATGCGTTGCTATTTCTGATGGCTGAGGAATGAAAGTAAGCGAGGAATCACGTTCTCCCAACATAATACAAAATTTGCTTCACGCTAGAGATAGGTGTGACTGTGGAGCCACGAACGAACTACATTAGTTCCATTACCGAAATAAGATTATTAAATAAGGTTGATACCAATAAAATACCTCCAATATTCCTTAAGTCCATGTGCCTCTGAGAGATACCGTTAAAACCTTAGGTATCTGCATGGATAGCACTCT
This sequence comes from Spicauda simplicius, assembly GCA_949699795.1. Taxonomy (NCBI): domain Eukaryota; kingdom Metazoa; phylum Arthropoda; class Insecta; order Lepidoptera; family Hesperiidae; genus Spicauda; species Spicauda simplicius. The sequence goes on from OX453085.1 coordinate 2,819,555, forward strand.
GTCTTGGGCTCCTCAGGTCAACGAGGTGAGTAGGAAAGTGTTTTTAGCTATGGGTTCACGTCGGAGGCTTCGCAATTTTTTACTTATTTCAACAAAAAATACACTTGCAATGGCTTTATTGCATCCTATCCTTGACTATGCAGATATTTGCTATCTCGATCTAACCAAGGAGAAGCTAAATAAGCTTGAGCGTATTCAAAACTTATTTATAAGATCCATATTTGGCATTCGTAAATATGATTACATCTCTGAACATCGTAAGAAACTCAAATGGCTCTCAATCCGTCTTCTGCGTTATACGGCATCTTGTTTAAAACTCAAATACTCCTAACTAGTTCAAGAAGAGATTTCAGTACTTGCACTTCTCTTACAAAACTCACTTCGCTCGAATGAAAATCATGCTCTTCTCCTGCTTCTTCTTCATTTTTCTATAGTAAATCCTTCCCTTTAGTGGCTGTGCGCTATGGAACTTCTGACTGATTTATATCCGCCGTGCGCAGTCATTGAACTATTTCAAACAGCAAGTGAAGGAATTTTACTTGACACAATAATATTACTTATTTTATTTTATTGTGTTCTTTTTGAATTTCCCTCATCTCTGTATTTTTCTATTAACTCTATCCTGCAACTATCTACTTTAAGTTTAATATTTTTCGCTTCTATTAGTTGCTGACTATTTAAATTGCTTTGTTATCATTTTTTTACACCCTAGCCTCTTTCGTATGCGATATTTTTCCTTCTGTGATTTTAAGGTTGTCTAGAAGAGATCGTTACTTTAATGATAAGGCCGCCTCTTGTACCTTACATTATGTCTTTTTTTTTTTGTTAAATATATCTATCTGACTTTGGTGGACAATAAAGAGTTTATTTTTTATTTTATTGTATAAGTTCCTGAAAATAGGTCCTAACAAGCTCCCCGAAGACGACGCGAGGAAAGTTACGGAAAGAGTGATTTCAACTAGCCCATAATACTCTACTACTCTTCCAATTGCCCTACTCGTACTCTTACGTACTCTACTACTGCAACTGCTAGGCAGGGGTAGGCCGCTCAGATATGATAAAGTTTGAGCCAAATTCACCGCACAGCCTAAGTGCCAATTGATAGAGTTCACATGCCTTTGAGAACTGTCTTTAAAAACTCTTAGTTGTGAGTTTACAAATATCTAAAAAACATTTCTCTTGAAACTCATTTGTATTTGGAGTAACTTAAATTTTAGGAAATGTACAAATAAAATCCAGTGCGAGAAAACAACAATTTCACACGCACGTTTGATAAATCGAAAGACAAATATTTATTTGTAAATACTTTTGAAAATATCCAAGAAAAGTGCACGCTTCAAGATCACGTACTGAGGATAATATTACAAAATCACGCATAGTAACCGAAAATCAAACGCATCTATAAAAGGATGTTTATTTCAAAATATTTCATTGTAGTTAGCACAGATCTCGCAATGAGTCCTTTTGTTTTCGCTCTCCTCTGCTTCCAGGCTTGTTTGCTGCAGGTATGATTTGATCTTCAGTATTAAAATTACCTGTATTAACTCTATCAAAGAGCAGTGATAGCTTAATGGTTGAAACTTGCCCTCTCAATCGGGAGGTCCGAAGTTCAAACGCACGCACCACTGATTTATGTGCGTATTAGAAATTAATTATCACTGCTTTTCGGCGAAGGAAAAAAACGTGAGGAAACCTACACAGCCGAGAGTTCTTTAAAAAAATCTCGGAGGTGTGTGAAGTCCACCAATTCACACTTGGCCAGCGCGGTGGACTATGGCCTATAACTCTCTCATTAGACGTATTAGACCCCTAACCAGCAATGGGACAATAATGGGTTGACGAGAGAAACGTCTATCAACGACCAAGTTGTAGAACCAGTGTGCTTCGATCGATTAGGTATCACGTGAGGCAATTCCAGTGAAGGATTTGGTTTCCTAATTAATTTCAAATGAGGTGACCATCTTAGTCCTCGGGAGTAGTAGTAAAACATCTGTAATTAACTTTTAAAACTTGGGTTTAATAAAAAGTTTTTTGTTTCATGTTCATACGAAATTACTAGCAGATGTCTTTGGGAGGATTTAAACACCATCTGATGGACTTGATGGAGATTAATAAAACTTCATTATACATTTTCTGTGGATTAATTCGGCTGATTCTACCATACTCTCAATACTCCTCAAAGATTTGGAGACTAGAAATAAATTGAATCCACAATCTTTGTAAATTTTTATTGCGGATGAATTCCAAGGACGTAATAGGCGTCGCTACGATTTGATGATTTGATTCTACCGTCCTTTAAATTTGATAAAATATTTTGAATATCGAATCATTACTATCGATTGCAGATATTTTTTTATGGACACTCGCTTGCGAATTGTAAGCCCCCATATTTTTAACGCCAACAGTCTACGTTGTCGTGAAAAAATTGGGGGCTCCCGTTGTGTCTCTCGTAGCCCGATTAAGGTCTACCTTTGGAAATTAAGGATTGATAATCTTATCTCTTCGTGTCTATGTCTAACTTATATCTGTTTTAACGTCTTCAAAATTCTCTTTTCTAGAATGCCAATGGATTCTGCGGTGAAGCTTACCCCTATAGTGCTTACCCTTACGGTGCCTATGGATACGGAATAGGACCTTGGGATGCGCTTTATGGTGCATATGGTTATGGTGGCTTTTATGGAGAGTCCTTCCCATATGGCCTTGGCTATTTCGGATATGGAGGCTTGGCGCCTTACGCTGGAGCATTAACTGGCCCTGCTGGTGAATACGGCGGTGCTGGTGTCGGTGAAGTCGGTGTGTCTGGTGAGCTACCATCAGCCGGTACCACCGAAGTCGCTGGCCAGGTGCCTATCCTCGGCGCTGTGGAGTTCGCAGGGCCCGTCTGCGCGTCTGGGACGGTCACCATCTCTGGCACCTGCGGTTGTGGCTGCTCTTTCTTCTGATATGGTTCTAGCTTAATTATTAATAAATTTACTAATTGGCTAATTGTTTTGAGTTTTATTATTTGCCTCCCAGAAGTATATGCTTACAGTTTACCAGATGGTAAGCTCTTAAAGCCGACCATGGAAGTATGTAAGCAATTTTATCTAAAACAGGAGTTCTACCTTAAGTCAGTCATGTGCTTTTGAGAATTAAGCTGTAGGTTACCAGTTTACTATACCGCTAACTACACCCGGGAGTTCTACCCTACCTAAAGTTACTTACGTGCTCTTAAGAATTAACCTGTAGGTTACCAGTTTACTATACCGCTAACTATACATAGGAGTTCTACCTAAAGTTAGTTACGTGCTCTTGAGAATTAAGCTGTAGTTTACCAGTTTACTATACCGCTAACTACACATAGGAGTTCTACCTAAAGTTAGTTACGTGCACTGAGAATTAAGTTGTAAGTTACCAGTTTACTGTACCGCTAACTACACATAGGAATTCTACCTAAAGGTAGTTACGTGGTCTTGAGAATTAAGCTGTAGGTTACCAGTTTACTATACCGCTAACTACACCCGGGAGTTCAACCTAAAGTTAGTTACGTGCTCTTGAGAATTAAGCTGTAGGTTACCATACCGCTAACTACACACTTCCATCGAAATTAAAGAATTCAATCACTCTAGAAACAGGTGTGGTCCCAGTGTACCTCCTTGATCGAACCAAACTTATTTTTCCTTAGACCTACAATGGATTTTTAGCCATCACGCTGGACTATTGCCAGCCTCACACTCTGAGAGAAACTCGTGCCCAGTAGTAAGACAGTAATGAGTTGACGAAAAGTTTATCATAGCATTGATAAAGTAATAGTTGGAAATCGGTCTCTTAATGCCTCATTACAGAAATCGAATCCAAGAATAATTAGTTAAAACTAACGTTACGTGAAGCTAACTAGCATTATGTGAAGGAAAACATCGGGAGGAAACTTACAGGTCTGAGAGCTCTCCAAAAAAGTTCATTAAGATGTTTATTGTCCAATTCGCACTTGGCCAAAGCGATGTTCTATGGCCTATGTCTCTCTCATCCCCAGAGGAGACTGGTGATGGGGAATGATGGGTTAAGGTCAAAGAATAAATGCCATGATTTTATTAATTACATTTTAGTCGACCTCATTTTTTTTATCTGACTGAAGTAGCAAACGAGCATGGAGTCCACCTGATGGTAAGTGGTTGCTGCTATCCATGAACATCTGTAATCAACTTCATACAGAACATGGGTTCTATCTGAAATCAACACAGATGCGTTGCTACTCACGAGGACTACGATGGTCATCTCATGTGAAAGTGTGCCGGCAACCACACCCTTCTATCGAAACGCAAGATATGCTTCACGCCAGTTCACGCTAGGAATAGTTGTGGCGGTGGTACTTCCGCGGTGGAACTACACTGGTTCTACCACCTTGAAAATATATGAAACACTAATCACCATGAAATTTTGTAATTCCGACCACTAATTATCATAGAGCCTATCTCATAATCATGCATCGAGCGATTGATATTTCTACAACTGTATTTTTGATAAGTTCTTATTATTATCATGATTAAGTAACGTTACCCTATTTGCTTATGTTATTTTCATAATAGATAATCAATGTCATCATTATGTACTATATAACGTCAACTCGATAATACAATAATTATTCGTTCTTAGAATTTAAACATCAAAAACACATCATGCGTACATCCGTTGCAATTTGTATTTTTGCTGTACTTCAGGTATGTTTCATAAATACTGATATAAATACAACGCCATCTGTTGTCACAAGGAAAAAATTAAATAATAAGGTTACAAACAAAGATCATTAATAGGTATATAGGTAATAAGTATATTTTTTACTAGTTGTCCCGGTGAACTTAGTTTCGCCTAAAAGTCAAAAATCTAAAATTATCAGTGTTCCTCCGCTATATTATGCATGTATTATACATAAAAACCTTCCTGTTGAATCACTCTATTTATTAAAAAAAACATTAAAATCCGTTGCTTTGTTTTAAATATCTAAGCATACATATGGACAGACAGCTGGAAGCGACTTTTTTATACTATGTAGTGAAGTATCAAAATGGAGTTTAATCTTACAATTATTAGTACGACTCAATTTTGATTTTGCAGGTAGTAAAAATAAACCTGTCGCAAATAAATGTAAAACCGATGATAAAATTGCAGGAATACTAGGGGTAGATACTAATTTTTATGTAGTTGTACGGGAATTAGAAAATGCATACATAGTCAATTGAACTCAAAAAACCTTAATATGTGTCTTAATTTTTTTTCAGACTATTAGCAGCCAATACGTAAGTCCGTTTGGACCAAATGCATTGGGACCAAATGGTTTTGGATATGCAGCAAATGGGTACTATGGACCTCAGAGTCCATCCCTTGGACCCTACGGGCTCCCTAGCGCCCCTCTTGGACCTGCGCTGTTTTCTGGACCTTGTCTCTCCCTCTGCGAGATACCGTCTTCGAACGGAGGAGGATTTAGGATCACCAGCTCTTCATCTATAATCCCCAGTGGTGTCACAGTGCAAACAGATGGTATGTTAATCGAAGGACCACTGATTGTCAGTGGTCAGTTACCATTCTTAGGAGTGGTAGCCTTGGAGGGACCATTACCAGTGCTTGGTCAAGGAGTGGTGTCATATGGATGTGGTGACGGTTACATTGGGATTACAAATGAGGTGATACCAGAAGTCCCAGCCCCGGTCTACCCAGGTCCTGGATTCCCTGGCTATGGCTACAATGGGTATCCAAGATGTGGGTGCGGTGTATACTAATAAATTGTTGATATTAGAATAAATTATGTTATGTATTGACTTTTTTGTTTTTTTTCGCTTACAAACTAAATGCTTTGGACACACCACAATGCTTTGGAAAAGTTATGTGGGATTTCATATCAAGGTGGTAGAACCAGTGAAGTCCGACCGGTGAAGTTCGACCGGTGAAGTACCATCGACACACCTACTTCTAGCGTGAAGCAGTTCATGCGTTTCGATGGAAGGCTGTGGTTGCCGGCACACTTTCACATGAGGTGAACATCATAGTCCTCGGGAGCAGTAACGCATCTGTGATTGACTTCAGCTGGAACCCATGTTCTGTATGTAGTTGATTGCAGATGTCCTTGGGCGGCAGTGACCACTTCCCAGCAGGTGGACTGCAGGCTCGTTTGCTACTTCAGTCACATAAAAAAAACTATCCTTTTCTTTATTTTTTGATGGGTGAATATCATCATAAAGTACCACAGTACTTTGGATAAAATACGATGTTATGTGGGATTTTTCCGCACTAAAAACCTCTCGGTGGCCTTATTTGGCGCCATGTAGAAAACTCAGCGATCACCAATGGAACACAACCGGTTTTCTTTGAGCGCATCGCCCTCGTAGAGCACTGCCGGGAAAACCAGTTACTCTTCCAGACCTATTGAGGCTTACGACGGTATGCTACACATACGTCTTTCCCGGAATCGCTAGCTGAAGAGCTCCCATTCTTGCCGCCTGTAACCCCGGAAGCCCCCTTTTCATAGCCTATTAAGACAAGCAGTGGATACAGTAACTCTATTTCCCAAGGCTACAGGAACAAAAGACATAAGTATGCTATCCTTACTAAAACATTAGACCATTAAACATTGGGACCAAAGAGATACAAATGGTTGCGGTCACGTTAAAGATTAACAAAGTATTCAATGATATCATTGACTTTCTAGAGTTCAGACCTAGGCTTAGAGTGTCAGAAATAAAACTGCTCTAACACAAAAAAGAACTACAACAATACATCTACAGTCCTATAGAGCTAAAACTAGAAATATGCTATTGACGACCGTAGTGGCATAGCAGGTTACCATACCGGTTTGACGCGCATTGGGTCCCGGGTTCGATTCCCGGCCAGTCAGGTATCTGAATGATGAGTTTAGATTTTTTTTCTGGGTCTGCGTGTTTGTGTATTCGTCTTTGTGTGTGTCCATGGCGCCCAGGACACAGGAGAAAATCAATTTTTTTTCGAGGGGGAAATATTCATAAGGTACCCGACGCCGTAGGAGCGACGAAAGGTTATGTGGGATTCCGGGACCTCAAAAGGACTGCAGCCGGAATCCGCTGAGCGCGATGCCCCATCGGGCTCCTCTCAGATGGGCGGCTGGGCCCACCGCTCCGTCTAATCTTTACGACGATATGCGACCACACATACCGCCGTCCTTCCCGGAATCGCCTGGCTAGACGGTTCAAGCTCCCACTCTAGCCGCCCGCAAACCCGGAAGCCGCGGATACCGCAGCCCTATTCTGATCCCGGAACTACAAGGACGACAGGAGAAAATCCTACTGTGGGGCTATGAGTGTAGAGAGCGTTTTTATATATACTATTTATTTATTTATTTATTTATATATTTATTCCACCATTACAAAGGTTACAATAGGGCAAACTTAATGCCTGATGGCATTCTCTACCAGTCAACCCTGGGTGGCTGGAAAATGAGTGGCAGGTGTTAATTTTAACCGCGAGCAATAGAAATATTAATATACCTACTTAGCCATAAATACATATACATATATCATAAATAAATATTTATATTATAAATACATATAATACACACAATAAATATATAAAATACATAAAATTAATATATAAAAATAAAATAAAATAATAGATGATTAGGAGACAGTAGTAGTGCTCAGATAATGCTCTCGGACAAGCTTTTTGAATATACACTTACTGGGCGCTTTCCTGATATCAGCGGGCAAGGCGTTCCATAACAATACCGCCTGAACAGTGAACGAGAAATGAAAGAAACCGCTAGTATGCGGTGGGATGTTTGCTCTAAAGTTATAAGACGACCGAAGCATTTTGTCATGAGTTAAGAACCGATATTGGAAAGAATCCTTTAAATAAGAAGGAGTATTGGTATAGGTATATATATATTTTTATAATATAAATCTTTGAATAATCACGTGAGCACCATTTGTCTCCGAGTAGTATTTTGACGACTTTATTCATTTCTTGTCATAGATGTACGAGACAGAATTCAGAAAATTGGCAGCAACGTCTTTCCGTGTAATATCAAAACATATAGCCAATAATTGACTGAAACATAACTGCGGAAGGCGAAAATTACGCAATTTTCGGATTTTGTTTTGTTCCTTTATTACTTTTTTTGTAGTGAATTAAGTATACGCATTTTCATTCTATATATATTTATACTTTACATAAAGTAACTACGTTCATACATGCTGATCTGGGAAAACACTTAACCGATTTTAAGAAAATTTTGTTCATGAGATTGGATTCAAATTGAGTTACGAATCTGAACCTTTCTTTTTTTTAAGTGGGTAATCCTCATGGACACCCAGCCGCCCGGGGCAGCAGCTGGGTTATGCCAGACTCTTACCGGCTAAAACCCCACTGTGTTTTCATCTCTGCACCGTTTGGCGGGAACACGGGCGCGCCTTAACATTCATCCGCGAACCCGCCGGTGCCTGGTCGCTTCCGCAACCCCCTCGCGTGAAGCATGGAGCTCCCCTCTAACAGGAAGGCGCGCCAGAAAACACAAAGGCGCGCCTTACCTCCAAGGCTCCCACCCGCAAAGGCACCGACCTCCCACATCCAGCGGCGGATCCGATCCCTGGTTCCGCCGCAAACCACCAAAAACAAAAACGAATCTGAACCTGATTCAACGTTATGACTTGTTACTTGTTTATGTGCCCACTATCATTCTCAGTATAAGATTGAAGTAGCAAAAAAGCATGCAGTCCCATGCCAGTTTAAGCCAGCGCGGGACCTGTAAAAATTCTAACAGGAGACCCATAGTTTGCTTTAAGTAAGGCTATTTAATAAAACAAAACTGTTACAAGTAATCTTTTCTGGATTTAATCTGGGAAAATTTAGAGGTGACACTTTCTATACCTACTTCTTTGGAACGAACCATACGCCTTCTACCACTGTGAACTGGAAGACTTTATGATTCTGTGAATTTCCAGGACCAAAAAGAATGTGGATTATATTTATACATATTTAGTAATAAAAAACGCTTAAACGCTTTCTAGATAAGATGAGATAACCATTTATTCGTTCAGTTTATACAAATTTAACTATTACAACAAAACAATACTTACAAAGAGAAAAGAAGGTGCAAATCACTCATAGCTCCACAGTAGGATTTTCTCCTGTGTCGTGGTTACCATGGACACATACAGAGATGAATACACAAACACCCAGACCTAGAACAAGAATCTAAACTCATCGTTCAGATACCTGTCTGGCCGGGAATCGAACCCGGGACCCACTGCGTGTCAGACCGGTTTGGTAACCGCTGCGCCACGCGGGTCGTCTTATTAAAAGTAATTAACTAAAGTATTTGTTTTATTAAAAAAAAAAATCTAAAGTTTAAAATACGTATTGTATTTATACTCTTTTTTATATTTTTTGTTATAGGTAAATATATAAATTACAATTACAAAACCATTATCATTTGATTTAACGTGAAGTAACATACTGTGTAATATTTTACGAGAAAATTATGTCACTAACAATATTTGTAAGAACCACGCAATGTGACAGCAGCGCCATATTGTTTACGGTTAACACTGCCATCTAGTGGCAACGTTTAAAACTATTTAATCATTACATGGGGTGCAAAGATTAGGCGCCCCTTTAACGAATCCACCACTAGACAGTGGAAACGGTAATACTTTGAGATTTGTACATAATTTAACCAAAAGTGCAGTGATAGCCTAATGGTTGAAAAGAGCAGTGATAGCCTAATGGTTGAAACTTGCCCTCTCAATCGGGAGGTCCAAGGTTCAAACCCAGGCACGCACCACTGATTTATGTGCGTATTAGAAATTAATTATCACTGCTTTTCGGTGAAGGAAAACATCGTGAGGAAACCTACACACCCGAGAGTTCTTTAAAAAAAAAAAGTTCCTGGGATGTGTGAAGTCCACCAATTCGCACTTGGCCAGCGCGGTGGACTATGGCCAAAAACTCTCTCATTCTGAGAGAAGACCCGTGCCCAGCAGTGGGACAATAATGGGTTGACGACGACATAATTTAACAATGTTTTATTCCATCCATCCATCTATCAGCTCTTTGAGGTCCACTGCTGGACATAGGCCTCTCCTAAATGACGCCACTCCAACCAGTCCTGTGCCTTCTGAATGCAACGGTTTCCCGCTATCTTCTTCAGGTGTGTTCCACCTGGTGGGTGGCGACCTGTGCTCCTTTTGCCTATGTTTTATTACCATTGTATTAATATGCATAAAGTATAATTATAGCCTGGAGAAGAGAGAACTGAAAATCCTTGCCCATAACCTTTATGTTGACATAGCCGTAGCCGACCCGACGTCCCACTAAAGTGTAGTACTTGATACAATTGGTTAAACTATATAATAATTAATTTTATTTCATAGTTTTTTACATATTTTTAGATAAGAAGAGTTTGGATTTATAATAGCAAGATTTATAAGTTGCAAACGAGCCTATCTGATACTGAATGACCAAAACCGCCCATAGACTATAAACAGCCACCAATAATGTTTGCGTCCATTTAATATCAAACTTTTATCAGATTTTGTCCATCCATCTCTCTCATCAACCCATTATTGGCGCACTGCTGGGCACGGGTCTTGTCTTAGAATGAGAGAGTTTAGGCCATAGTCCACCGCGCTGGCCAAGTGCGAATTGGTGGACAATCCATCCGTCCATCTATCTACCAGCCCTTTAATGTCCAATGCTGGACATAGGCCTCTTCTAACCTACGCCAATGCGACTGGTCCTGCAATATCTGAATCCAGCGGTTCGTCTTCTTCAAGCCATTGGTCCACCTGGTCGAAGTGCGGCTTACACTTCTTTTGGCTTCTCCAACGTGCAATCGGAGTCCTTCAACGCGATACTTCTTACGGGCTCTACCGCAATAAGCATTTGCGCTCACCATGCCTTTTGATGTTTACGACGGCATGCGATCACACATACCATCGTTCTTCCCAGTGTCACTTGACTGAACGATTCGAGCACCCACTCTTACCGTCCGCAACCCCGGAAGCCACCTTACGCCTCTTACGACGGGCAGGAGATACCGTAGACCTACCGTAGACCGTATTCTGGTCACGGAACTACTGGGCCTACCAATTACCAATCCCACGGACGAAAAAAAAGCTAATAACTGATAACTTTATTTCTCTATTAGGTAATATCCTACTTAGCTACATGAATACGTGGTTTAAGTAATACATAATAAAATTAAATTACATCAGATTTCTACATCACATAATAATTCCATAAATTTGGTAATAGAATTACGTATTTTATTACGCGTTGTGTGACACATTGATCTTATTGCGTTAAAACCCTAACCTATCTTTAACACGTTCCAACTGCCTCGTTTTATGTAATTTATTACTTAATATTGTTAGAATCTAAATATAAAGAGGTATATATACTTAATGTAGATTCCAGGAAGATCATTCAAAAGTTGGATCGCGCTGAGAATCGATATTTTCAACAATGTCTTTAAACGCTGCTCTAGTCTTTTCTGCGCTTTTTGTCCAGGTATTATAATTGTATTTATTATCATTAGATTTTCTGTTTATTACTAACAAAATGTCATTCCACTTAATAATAATTATATCCATGGCAACTTATCATTAAAATTTGCCATAAGACCTTTTAGAGTGCTTATCTAAATCAATGACAGATTTTTTCTAATCATTATTAATGAGCATTCTTCCAGTTAATTATGATCATGTTTATTGACACCTGGAATGTACTAAGACTTTTTTGTTTATCGAGTCCTGCCTTATCTATTTACTAATGTTTATAGGTGGTAGAACCACTGAACCAGTATAGTTCGCACGGGGAAGTACCACCGCCACACATATTTCTAGCATGAAGCAGTTATTGCATTTCGATGGAAGAGTGTGGTTGCCGGCAAACTTTTATATGAGGTGACCATCTTAGTCCTCGGGAGTAGCGACGCATCTGTGATTGACTTCAGATAGAACCCCATGTTCTGTATGAAGTTTCTTACAGATGTCCATGGGTGGCAAGTGACCACTTACCATCAGGTGGACTGCATGCTCATTTGCTACTTCAATCTTATAAAAAATATTTTAAAGTCAGTAACTAACAAACTTTCTACATCTGGTATCAACTCCAAAATCTTTTATTATTAATCAATTGGCCTACTGCTGGGTACGAGTCTTCTCTCAGAATGATAGATTTTTAGTTCACCGAGGTGGCCAAAAGCGACTTTAATTATTGTCTAGTCCTTTTTAACCTCAATTATATTTGAACTCCTTTGTTGTTGCTTTATTTGCTTCTCGTCTTGGGATCATATAGGGGACCACGAATGTTAAAGGTTTTGCAGCTTTGGTTAACCTAGAACTAGCCGATTCTTCAGCAGAAATACTTCAGACACTTTGGATTATTGCATCAAAAGTGTCTGAAGTATTTCTACTGCATTGCATTATAAGTATTAATATACAAATTTCGTTCTAATGAGCAGATGAATTTTCAAATTTTCGAAAATCAACTCTTATCGTTTATCGGCATTATTTCTGGAATTTTGGGGTAAAATTTTAACTCAAAAGTTTTGCCGTGCCGTTAAATATCTTGCCGTGTTCTTCTCGTATGGTACCACTCTCTCTTCCGCGGACGAACTTCGTTCTTAAATTAACAAAATCTTTGCTCCTTATTGCAAATTTTATTTAAGATTTATTTTTTTACAGTGCATTTCGGGACAATGTATCGGAGCCGTTGACGGCCGGGCTGGTCCGGCGTGCGGAGCTGAACTGGGCCTTGCTGGCGCGCCCATCACCGGTCCAATAGCTGCTGGCCCCCTTGCTGTCGACTGGGCTGGCATCACCGCTGCGAACGGCGGAGGATTCGCTGTCTCCAGTGCGTCACCCATCGCCCCAGTAGGAGTTTCCGTTCTTTCTGACAACGCCATTGAAGGTGCTTTGGCTGTTGGTGGAGCGCTGCCCTACCTTGGTGCTGTGGCGTTAGAAGCAGCTCTACCCACCGCTGGAGCTGGTGCTGTCGCTTACGGCTGCGGTAATGGCGCTGTAGCGATAACCACTGAGGATGTTGGAGCCATTGGCTTCGCTGGAGTCGCTGGGCCAACTGGCTTCGTGCCTGGTATCACCGGGCCGATCGCGCCCGGCCTTGCCGGACCTCTTGCCTTAGGATGTGGTGCTGTCTTGTAATTTTAATTTTACTGTATAAATAAATTCTTTTTTTTCTTTTTACCTTTGTTATTATTCTTGACATCTATATACTAACACGTTATGCAAAAACGTATGTTTAGTTTTTAAGATACTTACCGCAGATGGAGGAATAGGAAATTACGCACGGTTATAGTTGATGTAGAGAAGGATTGCGCAATGCTAATATTTTTTCAAGTGCGAGCAAGTCGCACTTGAAAAAATCAGCAAGTCGAAATTTTACGGCAAGTTAAATTAAATAATTAAAATTTCGTATTGTACAAGGTAGGACCTATATTTCTGTAATAAATTGTAATAATTTCCAAGTTATTTTGAACGCACCCGTTAAAGGTAAAACGAGGTTTATTAACTAAGCTGCATTTAAGAGCAATAGCGGGTATTTTGATAAAGACATCTGAAATTTGTGACGTTACGTGTTTTCATAGTATTATGACATTGAATGTTTTATTTCGTTTATTATGTATGTGTTTGTGTAAAATGCAAGGTAGTGAGTGGTGTGTTTTAGTTGATTTTATGTATGTTATAAGCATTATTTGAAAAAAATATTAGCATCGCGCAATCCTTCTCTACATCAACTATAACCGTGCCTAATTGCATACTCCTCCGCCTCTAAGTATCTTAAAAACGAATCACAAGTTTTTGCTTCACGTATTAGCATATAGCATGTATTACAATACGTCAATACGTTTGAACTGTGGCGTGTGCCAAAGGTTATAAATACAAATATACATACATACCAAGAGCAGTGATAGCCTAGTGGTTGAAACTTGCCCTCTCGTTCGGGAGGTCCGAGGTTCAAACCCAGGCACGCACCAATGATTTATGTGCGTATTAGAAATTAATTATCACTGCTTTTCGGTGAAGGAAAACATCGTGAGGAAACCTACATACCCGAGAGTTCTTAAAAAAAAAAAGTTCTCGGAGGTGTGTAAGTCCACCAATTCGCACTTGGCCAGCGCGGTGGACTATGGCCTAAACTCTCTCATTCTGGGAGAAGACCCGTGCCTAGCAGTGGGCCAATAATGGGTTGATGCTAATACATACACACATACATACACACTCGAAAAACACTACCCTCTTTCAGATGAAGTCGGGTGAAAACAAAATGGACGTACAGAATGTCGATTGACGACCCGCGTGGCGGAGCGGTTACAATACCGGTCTGATGTGCAATGAGCCTTGGGTTCGATTACCGGCCAGACAGGTATGTCAATGAGTTTAGATTCGTGTTCTGGGTCTGGGTGTTTGTGTTTTCGTCTTGTGTGTGTCCATGTTTTTTTTTATCTGACTGAAGTAGCAAATGAGCATGCAGTCCATCTGATGGTAAGTGGTCACTGCCGAACTGTGACATCTGTAATCAACTACATACAGAACATGGGTTCCATCTGAAGTCAATCACAGATGCGTTGCTACTCCCGAGGACTATGATGGTCGCCTCATGTGAAAAAGTGCCGGCAACCACACCTTTCTATCGAAACGCATGAAATGCTAAACGCTAGATATAGGTGTGGCGGTGGTACTTCCCCGGTCGAACTACACTGGTTCTACCACCTTGTAAACCCACGACACCCTTGGTACTCACGACACAGGATAAAATCCTACTGTGGGGCTTTGAGTGTAGAAAGCGTGTGTGTGTTTCAATGTGACCTTTGTATCTTCATTATTGATAGATATGATCATAAAGAACTAAAATATAAACGTACAGTTTATTGATTGTTTATTTATAAAACACCATATTTGTCACAATAGCAACGAAAATACAAACAAAAAGATATTTTAGTAATTCGATAATAAAGTGATAAGCCTAATGGTTGATACTTGCCCTTTCAATCGGGAGGTCCGAGGTTCAAACCCAAGCACCACTGATTTATGTGCGAAATTAATTACACTGTTTTTCGGTGAAGGAAATCATCGTGAGGAAACCTACACACCCGAGAGTTCTTTAAAAAAAAAGATCTCGGAGGTGTGTGAAGTCCACCAATCCGCACTTAGCCAGCGCGGTGGACTATGGCCTAAAACTCTCATTCCGAGAGAAGACCCGTGCCCAGCAGTGGGACAATGGGTTGACGATGACGATAGACGATACTGAAGATGATTTTATTAAGTCCTTAACAATATTTATAATGGTGGTCAAAATAAAAACGACGAGTCATAGTCGAAGCATCAATCAAAAACAATTTAATTAATTGTAATGAATTGAATCTATATATATAGTTCACTTCACCCGGCGAACTTCATTCAGCCTAAAAGTCAAAAATCTAAAATTATAAGTGTTCCTCTACATGTATTATATATACAAACCTTCCTCTTGAATCACTCTATCTATTAAAAAAAACTGCATTAAAATCCGTAGCGTAGTTTTAAAGATCTAAACATACATAGGGACAGACAGCGCGAAGCGACTTTATTTATTACTTTGTAGCTCTCTCATTCCGAGAGCAAACCCGTTCCCAGCAGTAGGACAATGGGTTGACGACGTTTGTTAGTATGTCGTTTTGAAAAAAAACTTATTAAGTTAGCGAGCAATAAGAACCGAACTGCATCAAAGGCTCGTTAAAAACTGAGAAAAGCTGATTTGAAAACATTTTTAAATATTAATGACTTAAAATTCAAATTGTAGCATGATTATGATATACGTAGTACAGATGGAAATAAACTTAAGTATCAAGCTGATATCGATAGAGATGATCCCGCAGACTTTGAACCGAGGCGGTCGTGTTTGTATGAACTGCACTGTTTCATCCAGTATGTCACGAAAACTTTCATCTGAAATCAAACCCGAATGGTAATCATTAGAGATGGACTAGAGAAAACTAGCTAATTAGCCTGGTGGTGTGAGGACTGTGGTTTGACCGGGGAGGTACCACCGCCACACCTATTTCTAGCGTGAAGCAGTTCTTGCGTTTCGGTGGAAGAGTGTGGTTGCCGGTTCACCATTACATGTGGCGAATATCTTAGTCTTTTTTTATCTAACTGAAATAGCAAGCGAGCACGCAGTCTATCTGATGGTGAATGGTCACTGCCGCCCATGAACATCTGTAAGCAACTTCATATAGAACATAGGTACCATCTGAAGTCAATCACAGATGCGTTGCTACTCCCAAGGACTGATGGTCGCGTCAAAAATAATATGCCGGCAACACCCTTCCATCGAAACGCAAGAAATGCTTCACGCTAGAGATAGGCGTAGCGGTGGTACCTCCCCGGTCGAACTACACTGGTTCTACCACACTTGGTGGTGGAAGGAGTGTGGTTTGAGTGTGGTTTTACCTGGGTTATGACAAATAAATAGGTTAATGGTTACCAATAGTACTTTAGATCTACTATTATCCACAAGATTCTTTTTTGTTCTCGAGGGGGAAACCTTCAAAAGGTACCCGACGCCGTGTGAGCGACGCAGGGTTATGTGGGATTTTTACCGCACTAAAACCCCCACGGTGGCCGTCCTCGGCGCTAAAAAGGAGGACTCCGGGATCTCGAAACTACTTCAACCGGAATCCTCCGAGCGCGTTGCCCCATCGGGCTCCTCCCAGATGGGCGGCTGGGCCCACATCTCTGTCTAGTCTTTACGACGGTATGCGACCACATATACCGCCGTCCCTCCCGGGATCGCCTGACCGAACGGTTCGAGCTCCCACTCTAGCCGCCTGCAACCCCGGAAGCCCCTTTTAGTCGCCTCTTACGACAGGCAGGGGATGCCGTAGACCTATTCTGATCCCGGAACTACAGGGACGAAACATTCTTACGCCTAGATAGTTCACGTTATGATACAAATAACTTAGACAAGAGAACTTACCTATATTTACAAAAATCAATTGACTTCCAAGAATATTCTTCACCTTATCAAACTCATTCAAAATCATCTCAGCAAATATAACAGTCACTGTTAATAACATACATTGCAGAAACTGATCTGCAACTAAGGACGCCATCTTCGTTGATTGTATACCCTGAAATTAATTAAAACTCACCCGTCGCGACGGTCGAAATTCTACCGTAATTCAACTCAAAAATTAAACATGATAGCGTCCAAAGTATTTTCCAAATTCAATATTTATTAATTTTCAATTTATTTTAATACATACGAAAGGTGAAAAGAGGTTTAAGTGATAAAGCTGCTTTTAAAAGCAATAGCGGGTATTTTGACAAAAACACTGACATTTCTGA
Source organism: Spicauda simplicius (assembly GCA_949699795.1). Classification (NCBI taxonomy): domain Eukaryota; kingdom Metazoa; phylum Arthropoda; class Insecta; order Lepidoptera; family Hesperiidae; genus Spicauda; species Spicauda simplicius. The sequence goes on from OX453085.1 coordinate 2,836,906, forward strand.
CGTCAATTGTTTTCATAGTAAGACATTGAATGTTCTATTTAGTTAATTAGGTGTGTATGTGTTTGTTGCAAATACACGGTAGCGTGTAATAGATAAGCTATAAATTTAATATTTAATAAATATGATATTATTATATAATATCATATTTATTAAATACAGTTGCATATTTACAAAACTATTACATAATAGACACAATTTAAAATGAAGACAAAACTGTTAATATTCAAAACACCAGTTGTGACGTCACTTGTTTGTTCACTACTATAAAAGCCCTTGACTCGACCGAAAGGGGACACTCCTGAATCGACCACCGAGCTGTACGGATCTCCGCCTTGTCACTAAAGTTAAGTAAATACAATTTATTATTTACTAAGGTAACTAAGGTAATTAAATTAATACATTTATATCATGTATGTGTTTGGTCCAAGTATATAAATAAATAATTATTACATAATATGGATATTGATTTATTATAAAATATAAGTAAATAAATATAGGAAACAGATCTTAATAAATGTGAATAATGAATATAATGTTTGTATTTATTTATAACCTTCCATAACAAGGTTATCTTTCTTTTGAGGAAACATAATTTTAGGTAAGTATATATTATATAACCTTATATAGTCATGTATTCTATTACGTGTGTAATGTGTTTTTAGTTGATTTTATGTATGATATATGCATTATTTGACAAAAATATTAACTCCGCTATAACCGTGCAAAATTTCATACTAATCCGTCCGCGGCATATTAGTTAAAAATGCACCACATGTTTTTGCTTCACTATTAATTAATAATTATTATTATACTTACCACATGTACAATCATAGAAATGTAAGAGTAAATGGACAATATGCTCTTGATTAAATTATATAATAGGGTAAAAAACATCTGAAAAATAAAGAATGGATAGGTTTACAACAATATAAAGTATCCAGGAAAAATGTTGTAAAGAACATTAAAGCGATATTGATTTGTAACCGACCGAAATAGGTTTTTTTAGAAGAAACCGAAAACCTAACTTTACAGACTTCTGAAAATGGAAAAACAATGCTAGAACTTTTCAAAACTTACACTTACTGCTCGAAATACATAGTTAAAAACGCGTAATGTAATGTAGCAAGAAGTCAAAACGAGAAAAAACTGAATAAATCAAATAGGAAATTTTATGCAGTCCGCAAGAATACAAAATAAATACAGGTTGAAAATAATTAACAATAGCCATCATAGTTATTTCTTCATTTCTTTAAAAGAAAAGTCAGTAATCATACTAATATTATTACGGCAAAGGTTTGTGAGTGTGTATGTTTGTTACTTCCTCACGTCTAAACGGCTGGAGCGATTTTCATAAAATTTTGTAGGGAGTTAGTTGACATTTTGTATTAATATATAGGCTACTTTTTACTGTGGGAAAATATCTTACTCCCACGGGACGGTCGATACATCAATTTTTTTAACGCGGGCGAAGCTTGTTATTTATATACCAAAAAAGAAATTGAAACCCGTTTACTACTACTACTTATAGTAACAACTTCAATTAAATAGTCCATTTAGATTTTTAATGTTACATTCTTTATAACTATCGAGGATGACATAGAGAACTTGTTACTACTTAAAATTGATGTTTAATTGGTTTAACAAGAACGTTTGAAAGGAACTACTCAGTGAATAAGAAATAAAGAAAAATAAAGACGGTCATGGTTCTTGGTTACTGACGAGATGCGACGGAAACGACCGAGTACTGCCGAACGTAAGCCGAGAGTTCTCGAATGTATGTTTCGGCCGTACTAGGTTTAGTCAATTTCTGGCCGAAACCGAAATATTTTTGGCCAAAACCGAAACCAAATTTTCGGTCGATCACTATTATTCACTAGAACTTACTATTACTGAGATTTGCAATCGGAAGGTCTTCATAATATCCATTAGAGTTTTGTATGCGAGTAAGAATTTCTTAGTCGTTTCTATTTTGTGCTCCCAGGACCCTATGTTTTTAATCCTACTTAGAAACATTCTGAAATGCTTCATTACCTTGTAAAACAACTCAAATGCTATTACTACCGGTATTATATTCAATAAGCTGGTTATTGTCATAACCATTCCAGATAAGAGGTCCAAATACACAAATGTCGATAGACCAAAAAATATAAACTGACAAGAACATTTAAAAACTACAGTAAAAAATGTGAGAAACAAAGATACGTTCAAATTGATTGGAGTTGTTTGCCATTGAATACTGCTATTAACATTTTGAATAGCATCGTAAAATTTGAACAAATCACATCTGGAACACGTATTTAGCAGAATTATAAGGAGAAACTGAAATACTATGATAGAAAGCGAGACATGTTGTAACATAATGAACTCTATTTGTATAATATAGACGAAATATGTGTAAGAACAGAACAAAATGTACAATATGATATAAGATCTACATAAAACTCGAACTAGTTTAGAAGTACTTATATCCTCATAAAATCCAAAAAACATTCTTGTACACACAATGATATTAAAACTGTTGAAGTTATTCATGTTAGGAATGAAATTATTCATTTATTGAGAATTTTAACGGACACGTCAGTAGCCTTCTTTCTTCAATAAACCATACTGATAGTATGAAAAGAGTTGTATTATATACTCGCATAGCACCTGGTTTCACCCGCGTTAAAAAATGTAGAACTTCTAACTATTTCTGATTAATAACAGGAGTGTTTGGTGAATGTTGGTCATTTCTAACATCAAAGGAGTCGCCAATGCATTGCCTGTATACTTATCATTATCTTATTTGGGGTTACTTACATTTCCACAGGTGGCAGTGACCACTTACCATCAGGTGGACTGCATGCTTGTTTGCTGTTTTTTTATAAGATTGAAGTAGCAAAGGAACGGTCTACCTGATCCTTAGTGGTAACTGCCGCCCATCGACATCAGTAAGGAACTTTACATATAAAATAGGTTCATCTGAAGTCAAACACAGATGCGTTGCTACTCCCGAGGACTAAGATGGTCGCTTTTTATAAGCGTGCCGGCAACCACGATTTCCATTGAAACGCAAGAAATGCTAAACGCTAGAAATAGGTGTGGCGGTGGTACTTCCCCGGTCGAACTACACTGGTTCTACCACCTGGTCAATTTATAAAAAAAACTTGAAGTCCAGATTCACGGGGCATTACATAACATGACATAGTAACAATTAATTCATTTTACAATAATATAGCTGCTTGGATGAACGGTAATTTCTCAGAGGAGACATAAAAATGAACAATGGTTTGTACTTACATCTCTTTAATAACTTAAGTTAAATTAATAAAAATATATTAAAAAGCCATTGATTGCAGTATATCGGTAATGCACGAAGTTTTCAATTCTAGGCCTGATTTGTATAAAATTGTAGATTTAAATTGATGAATTTTAAATTATGCGGTTATCCATGTGAAGTAAAGTTCTTTATAAAGTTTTTTTTTATGGTAGTGTTTTTGTTTATATGTTTTTGTTTTTCTTTTTTGTATATATGTACATTTTGTAAATAGATTTTTTTTTTAATTTTGTTAAATCTAATTAGATGAACCGTATTGTTAATTGTATTAAAAAATTGGGATGCGTGAAGTAAAGTATATATTTATACAAAAATAAAAAAGTTATTTGCTAAAAATATATAAAACTAGTTGAACCTTCGCCCGCGTTAAAAAAAAATGGATGTTACGATTGTTCCCTGGAAATAAAATATTTTCCCATAGTAAAAATAGCCTATATGTTAATCCAGAGTGTCAGCTAACTTCTTACCAAATTTTATGAAAATCGCTCCAGCCGTTTAGACGTGAAGAAGTAACAAACATACACACTCACAAACTTTCGCCTTTATAATATTGATATGATAACATCTAAATATTGTCCCAAGTACAGCTCTACATTATATACAAATAACTTGATACAGTAGATGTATTTTAATGAAATAAATACTAAATCTCTCAAAAACCATTTCTATGTTTAAAAGACGAGTCAAAGAGCACTATTTATCACTTTCATAATATCATATTGTATGTATATATTCATATGTATGTATTTGTATATATATTATATATTTATATTATATATTTATATCATATTTTAACTATAAATATTAATTTCCAGTTGTGCACACCTAATTTGCCTTACAAATGCACACTCCGATCCCAGGGCTGCTGGAAGAAATTTCATCTTGAAATAAGTAGTCCTTTGTACCTTAAGTTTATAATGTCTGTTTTTTATGTATTGTTTGTGTACAAAAATTATAAAATAAAATAAAATAAATCATATATCCAAGGTACAGCCGACGAAATCATTTTCAATCCTTAAAATTAAGTTTAAAGGTAGTTTTGATGCTATTTCAAATACCAAAAAACTGAGAAAAAAAAAACAAAAAAAATACAGTATTTTTATTGCATATGTATGCGATGTACAGACTGGGGGACTTTCTTTTAATATATGTAAAGATATATGAATTTAACATTAATGATAGTTTTAGGCTTTAACAGATTGGCGATTTTCGAATGTACTTGCTACAATACAAAATGGTAGAACCAGTATCGACTGAAAGGCATCACCATACCACAAACATATTTTTGTATTACATCGTAATATAGTAGTAGGTGGTAAAACCAGTGTAGTTCGACCGGGGAGGTACCAACGCCACACCTATTTCTAGCGTGAAGAATTTCTTGGGTTTCGATGGAAGGCGACTATCATAGTCTTCGGGAGTGGCACCGCATCTTTGATTGACTTCAGATAGAACCCATGTTCCATATGAAGTTGCTTACAGATGTCCATTGGCGACACGGACCACCATCAGGTGGACTGCATGCTCGTTTGCTACTTCAATTAGATAAAAAAAAGATATTAAATTTGAAATTTTAATTCTTATGAGCGATTTATATATATTGTTCTATTTAACGGTAATGATAAATCATTAAAAAATCAAGTAATGAGTATTAGATTAAATGAGTAGAGATTAGTGCAATAGAGCCTCAAGTAATCATTTCCTTTTAATAATAATGATGCTATCCTTAACCAAAAATAAACAAAATTTGGTGATACATAAGATCGCGTTAAAAATTATGTACGAGCTTAGTCCTCGGGAGTAGCAACGCATCTTTGAAATTAAATGAAATGTCTTTATTTTGTATAGGCCTACGGGGGCACTTACAAATTGTCAGTTCCACATTTTTTTTACACTACCACCGGATCGGATTGATTGACTCTAGATAAAACTTTTGTTCTTAGGAAGTTGCTTAGTTGCCACTCATTATCAGGTGGATCTCATGCTCATTTGATCTTTCAATCTTAGGTCAGATCACCTTAGTAGAAAAACCAGCCTTTTTGGCCTTTTGTTGACATACTTCACCAATTTACTCCAGACCTCTCCCCACCTTAAACTTAGATAAGAAAATTTTAAGAGTCTTCCTGACCTCTTATATTTATGCCGTTCTCCGCTACTGGATTCTGCCCTACCTACGTATACCTATATCTACGCTCACGACTGCGATCTTTTAGACGCGAGTGCGGAAACGTCCTTATTGATTTAACATGATAAAAATGTCAACGTTTGTCTTGATAATGAATAGCTATCGCTTAGTAATTTAATCTATAGCTGTTTGTTGTCTGTATGTACATGGAAAAAAATGTGTGCGTGTACTAGCGTACACTCTTAAGAAGTGAAACTTCTTTATGACGTTATTTTTCAAAAAATAATTCACTATATGCAACTTTACAGAAATTGGTTAAATAAAGTTAAATTAGATAAAGTTTAATAAAAGGCAATTAATCTTTATCTAATAATCTAATCTATAATAATCTATGTAATATCACGCGTGGTAGGGATAAGAAAATGATGGCGCGTAACGGAAAAAAAGATGGCGCGTAACAGAAAAAGATGGCGCGTAACGAAAAAATGTTACACTAAATTTTTTTCCAACCCCGATAAAGAAGTTTCACTTCAAAAACATTGTAAAATTACCATGTGCACATAGGGTAATTTTACGATGTTTTCTATGGTATGTAAAGGTATGTTAATATGAAGGTATGTAAAGATCTCTTCGTCAAACCAATTGTCAATTTCGTCAATTCTCTAAATTTTTTTGTTAAATGATCGAAATAGCAAACGAGTGTGCAGTCCACCTGATGGTAAGTGGTCACTGCCGACCATGGACATCTGTAATCAACTTCATACAGAACATGGGTTCCATCCGAAGTCAATCACAGATGCGTTGTTTCAAAATATGCAGATAATTTTAAAGTACCCGGACTAGTAGCGTAACATTACGCATTTGATAAAAAATCGCTTATGCAATTACAGAAAACGCACACATGTGAAGAAATTGTAATGTCACACAAAAGAATTGCGTGACTGCTTATTAAAACAAAATTGTGTTTACGAAATATTTAATCAATAATTTAAGCAACTTATCTAATAGAAAGGTCCGCGCCTACAGCCATTAGGAACAGATCTTGTATCTGGGTATCCAAAGGGTCCAAGGGATGGTCCAACTTCGTTCAAAATCCCCACGTTTCCTCCACAGCCATATGAGACTGCTCCTTGACCAATCGCTGGTAAAGGACCTTCAAGGGCCACTACGCTGAGGAAGGGCAGTTGACCTGATACCGCCAAAGGACCCTCAATAGCCAAGGAGTCTGTTTGCACTTTCAGTCCCCTGGGTGAAATTGATGAAGAGCTGGTGACGCGGAAGCCAGCGTTGGACGTGATTCCAGGAATAGGTCCACAGCCTGGTCCATATGCTTCGAGGGCAGGACCGGGACCTACTAATGCGGGGCCAGAGAACCCTGGACCGTAAGGTCCAATACATTGGCCACAGATAGTCTGAAAAGATAATATTTAGTATTAGTTTAAGGATAGTAATGGTAGGTTTTGCCAGGTAATAGAACTAGTGTAGTTAGACCCGTCCCTGTAATTCCGGGATCAAAAGGGCTACGGTATCTCCTGCCTGTCGTAAGAGGCGACTAAAAGGGGCTTCCAGGGTTGCGGGCGGCTAGAGGGGGAGCTCCAACCGTTCGTTCAGACGACCCCGTGAAGGACGGCGGACATCTGTAAGCAACTTCATACAGAACATGGGTTCCATCTGAAGTCAATCACAGATGCGTTGCTACTCCCGAGGACTATGATGTTCGCCTCATGTGAAAGTGTGCCGGTATGTACTTTGTATGTTATTGTTATATTTGTATGTGTTTATAGCTTGCAATAAAGAGTATTATATTCTACTCTAAACATACCTGAGCCACAGCAAAGAGGAAGAAGATTACAGTTTTTACCATCTTGTTTTGGAGGTAAAAAGTGAAATAAAAGAAAGTATAATGATTGCTTTAGATAAAACATAGCCTTTTATACTAGTAGACACTATTACGTAAGGATTTATGAGCAAAGGCCTAATTGCAATAATAGATGACGGAAATTAATTACAAATCGATAAATAACGCGTTTGCTAACAAAATTGACAGTAACTGGTTTTTCCTTAATGTTTTATGCCATTGTGATGTTATTTTTTACAAGTCTGTTAGGTATTTCTTTCTTTTTTGTTTCGTAATTGTAAGAACTAAAATGTATTCTAAGTAATTTGGGGGACCCGTAACTTTTTCTCCCGGTTAATACCATAGGGAGGAGGGGGTGACTGAAAATCAGCGCTGCACAGGATCACGATCCTCGTCAGCAACAGCTGAGTCACACCCTTTTGCCCAGTACTAATAGTCTAAGCTTCTGTTGTTGTATTTAAATTATATGTAATCTTTAAGGCAATAAATTTATTATTATTATTATTAAATTTTGTTAGCAACCGCGAAAATTATCGATTACGCGATATTTATGGATGGATGGATGGCGTAAATACGGCTATTGATAAAATTACTGATAATTTGTAGTAGAAACGCTTTCTCCAAACGCTTTCTACAATCATAGCCCCACAGTAGGATTTTCTCCTGTGTCGTGGATGCCATGAACACGCACAAAGACCTATACACAAACACCCAGACCCAGAACAAGAATCTAAATTCATCATTCATATACCTATCTAGCCGGGAATCGAACCCGGGACCCACAGCGTGTCAGACCGGTAAGGTAACTGCTGCGCCACGCGGGTCGTCAAATAGCATTTAAGGCGACGATCGACCCGCGTGGCGGAGCGGTTACCATACAGATTTGCGCAATGGGTTCCGGGTTCGATTCCCACACAGGTATCTGAATGATGAGTTTAGATTCGTGTTCTGAGTCTGGGTGTTTGTGTATTCGTCTTGTGTGTGTCCATGGTACCCACGACACAGGAGAAAATCCTAGTATAGGGCTATGAGTATACAAAGCGTGCTAAAGCGTGTGTTATTTTTTGTTTTTATCTGGCTAAAGATGGTAAGTGGTGATTGCCGCCCATGGAGATCTGTAATCAACTTCATACAGAACATGTGTTCCATCTGAAGTCAATCACACATACGTTGCTACTGCCGAGGACTATGATGGTCGCCTTATGTGAAAGTGGTTCACTGGTTCTACCACCTTGAAGTTAATTTAAGGGAGAGGGGTGGTCCGCTCCAGGCGGTGGGTCTTGGAGTGATCTTTTTTGTCCTCACTTTGCAGAAAGGTGGGTTTCAAAGAGTAAGTTGGGGTCGTGACATTTTTTTCGTTGATAAATGTTTTTTTACCAAATAAGTGGTAAATTCTACTTCTGTTGAACCCACGAATACATATCTTCTAAATTATTCATTGTAATTACTTATTATATGAATTCAATTTATTAGACGCCAGAATTTTTGAAATATTAATTTTGTAGATTATTAGTTGGTATCTGTTAAACCGATCAAATAATTACTACTTTAAAATATTTCAAACATACAAAACTGATTGCAGGTTAAACATATAACATAGATCCTTAGTTATAAGTGCTCATTATTAAGACAAAAATAGAAATGTTTACCGTAAATCAATAAGGACGTTTCCGCACTTGCGTCTGGACAATAGTCGCAGTTATTTTTATGTAGCGTGAGGGGAATGTAACGGCCTATTCACGACCTTGCCGCTGTGCGCGGCGGCTTAGCGCGGAGCGGCGGGCGGTAAAATCAAAATCATACAAATCTATTAGGCACGCCACGAGATGCCACTCATAGCGAAATCGCGCGCGGTTTTCTCTGAGCGAATCGCTACAGCGGCGCGAGGTGTGAGGAGCGCAGAGATGGGCATAACTAGTTACTTAACCCTTAATCGGGCCGAACCATAAAATCAGTTTTTTATGGCTTATGTAGATGTTCTTGGGTCATGTTGGATATTAGTATACATAAAATCATATATAAATTACTGAAACTGAAAATAATGATTGTTTTACGGATGGGAAATTATTTCCCTTTGCCTGATTATGAAGAGCCAAGGTGGGAAATAATTACCCTTTGCCCGATTACGTCTATAAATTTTAATAGACTAGTAATTTACCCTGACTCTAGTTGTGAATTTATTTTCCTCAATAAATGAGAACAGAATTATTTACAAAGAAGTGAGGTAAAGTGTCATTGCGCGAATAAATGATCCAATAAACAAATGAATCTTTAGTTGAATTTATCAGGTTTTATAATATTAGTAAGTTTCTAATATTAGTAGTAAATATTTTCTAATATATTTTTAAGCTCGTTATCATTAATTGAGTTTCTTATAAAAAGACATGATCTAAAACAATTGAAACACCCATTTAAAAAAAGGAAGACAAAAATATATCCCCACTTTTTATATATAGTGACGCAAAGTGGAAGTTGGGAATGGATAGAGGGAACTATTTTCCCACTTGCAAGATTATATTTCAAATGAATCAAAACCACACAAATGCTACGTACAGGCATTGAATATCATAACTAGGTTACACAAAATATAAATAATTAGTACATAGTGAATCAAATATCTACTTATCAGAATCTTTTTTGAATAAACTTTGCAGATATATGTGTCCACTATGTGAAAATCGCGCGGTTTTTTTCTAAAATGACATTAATTTGATTCTGACATTGCAATTGGAACTTGAAAGGGTGGAGTTGCCAATTAAATAATTCTGTAATTATCTTATAATAAATTTGTGTAAAAAGTACAACGTAAAAGGTTGCCATTTCAAAAATATTCGGAATTTTAGCTAGATTGAAAGGGTGGGAAAATAGTTCCCTGTGCCCGATTAAGGGTTAAGTAATCTAATTAATAATGAAATTACAAAGTAATTAAATTAAATGTAATTAAATTACACAATAATCAATTACATTGTAATTGAGTTACTACCAACGTGAAATGTAACTGATTACAATATATTTAATTACAAAATAATTTAATTACAACATAACCTAATTACCTAGTAATCTGTTTAATTGTAACCTTAACTTGGCATATGAAATATATTTATTTGTTCTATCTGTAATGTTTTTTGTTTATAATGATAATCAAAACAAGATGTATTTAATATTTCAACAAAACATCTGATACACATGTTTTTTTTAGAAATGAGCGTATATAACTTTTTTTATTTTTTTTTAAATATTAAATAAAATAAATATATAACATCTTCGCTTAGTGTAGTAGCGTATATAGGATTGTAGGTAAAGCAGGCACGGTCTGCAACTTCGGCAAGTACGAATTTAAGTGCAAACGTTCCAGTCTAATACTGATTTAAATAATAAATAACTTTGTAACAAATTACTTCTGTTATAATGTAATTAGATTAACTTGTAATTAAATTATTTGTAATTAGTTACAGTAAATACTTATTGTAATTAGTTACCTATGTAACCTGTTACAAATTATTTTGAATACTAATTACAAAGTAACTATAACTTGTAATTGTTAATTCAATTACTTTTTGCCCATCACTGGAGGAGCGGCGGGAACAAACGTACGAGCGAATGAGCGCGACGCCACGAGACGGAGCGGCACGGACAGCAGCGTGTGAGTGACGTATTTAGCGGCGACGTACAGAATAAAATATTTTAGACGATTTTTGTAGCGATTTTGAACACGGAGGCGTTTGTAGCGAATATGAATGTAATCGAATGTCGTCACGCTCATTCTTATGTACTCTTAAAACTTGTCTGGATATTTTCTATAATCTTCGTATTAATTGTAAGGGACTCATCACCATTTGAATATCGTTTCTTATCACCATTTGAATATAGTTCATGCACTCCTTCCAAGATATTAAAAATATCTTCTTTAAAAAATGTGTTGCCTTCAAATCAAAGACGGGATATTTTAGATAACGCCATAATATTGGGCAAGTTTGAATACATCCACCTTAGCCGCTGCCGCTAATCGTTACTGTAGGTACGTGACGTGCACAACGCTTCCCAACCCTGCTGCCGCAGCCGCACCCCGCTAAGCCGGCTTAGCCACACACACTATATTGTCGCAAGCACATTCAAAAATCGTTAATCTGTTAAAGCCTAAAAGCTATTATCAAGTAATTTCACATATCTATACATATAATAGAATATAGACCCGTGTGTCACATATAAATATTTTATTTCCTCTCTTCTTTTTTATAAAAATGAATGTTTGTCTGTATGTCCTCTATAGAATCGTAAACTATTATTCATTTGATCATGTGATGATCTTTAGCAAAGTTGTTATTCATGAGCTCGCGAAGGGTCTAGTGTATTTTTTTGTGATGGCGTATTTTTTTTTTGCGCCCAGACAAAGTGGAAAGGGCTACCCTCCATGGGGGAAGCGTGGTGGTGTATGCTCATCCATACCAAAGCAGCCGTCCACATTGGTTATGTGGGACTCACGAGACCTACGTGCCTACCCACTAAACACCACCAGAGGTTGTCTTTGGCCTCTGAGGCCTTCATCTGATATTGGCCCCAAGGGGCAGAGCAAGGGACTTTAATGTGATGGGTAACGGGTTAGCAATGCGCGCAGGGTTACTAGTTAATATTATAAATACAAAAGTTTGTGGGTAGGTATTTGTTTGTTATTTTACGCAAAAACTTCATTTCGCTGTAATTTGGCACGCAGATATTCTATGTCCTGGATTAACGCATAGAATCATAAACTTGATCAAAGGGGAAAGCCGCGGGCAAAATAGTATGCAATTAACATTAACTGAGTCTAATAGAAATATCTATATTTTCTTCGAAGTTTTTCCTGTTTGTAGGCATTTGAAATCGAATGAAAACAATACTACTTAATTTAAATAATAATTGTTGTTGTCTATACATTGTACGTTTACGTTTCGGTTTTCAGCCAAGCATTGTTCTTTGCAGTGATATTTAATTGGATATTTTGTTATTTGACTCATACATTTATAATTTTATATATACGATTATAGCATTAAATTTGATTCATCCATCTATCAGCTCTTCGAGGTCCACTGCTGGACATAGGCCTCCCCTAAATAACGCCACTCCAACCGGTCCTGTGTCCTGAATCCAACGGTTTCCCGCTGTCTTCTTCAGGTCATCGGTCCACCTGGTGAGGGGGCGACCTGTGCTCCTTTTGCCTAAACGTGGTCGCCATTCGAGGACCTTCCTTCCCCATCGGTTATCGGTCCTACGAGTGATGTAGCCGGCCCATTGTCATAGATTTGATTATGTCATACTTAAAAACGCACCATGAATTTCGATATAAAGTTTATTTATTTATTAAATCTTTATTGACCATAGAAGACAATGGACAATAGGCGGACTTAATGCTTAGTAGCATTTTCTGCCAGTCAACCTTAGGGAAGTGCAGAGAAAATTAAAGGTACAAAAAAGAATAATAGAAATTAATATAAAAGATAAGAATACGTAAGAAAGAAAGAGAAAAAAAAGGTAAAGTTCTAGTGCATTTAAATGCGGGGAAAACCAAATGACGCAACTAGTTTTAAAACCTTTATTTCATGCGATGTTTATCAAACCACCATTCAATATTTGTTGAAGGAGGCAGGCTAATGTCCATTATTTTTAATAAAATGAATAAATTCATTCGTAAAATGAAAAAAATTGACAGTTTTAATATCATTATGTGTACAAGAATATTATTTGGTTTTTACGAGGATTTCAGCGCTTCTATTAAATTTCGAGTTTTATGTAGATCTTATGTTATATTATACTTCTTGATTAGTAATTATGTATATTTTGACCGCATGTTAGGTATAAAATACTTTAAATTGGAACAGATTTCATATTCTTTTATACTTATTCAGTTTATAATCATAAGTTTGCTGAATATGTGTTGCAAATTTAGTTTATTTGAATTTCATGCCGGTATTCAAAGTGTAAATAATAATATTCATTGGCAAGCAACACCGGTGAATGTGAAAATTTCTATGTGGCTTACGTTTTTTATTGTCATATGGAAATGTTCGAGCCAGTATATGTATTTCGGTGTAGCATCATTCATACGTTATGATCTTATATCTGGAATGGTAATGACTATAACTGGCTTCTTAAATATCATTCCGGTGATAGTAGCTTTTGAGTTATTTTACAAAGAAATAAAGCATTTTAGAATGTTTCTAAGTAGTATTAATAACGTACGGTCTTGGGAGCGTAAAATGCAAATAATTAAAAAATTCTTACACGCATACAAAACCCTAATGGTTATTATGAATAAGATCGGATTGCAAATCTCAATTATAGTAAGTTTTAGTTGCTATTAGTGATCGACCGAAAATTTGTTGTGGTTTCGGCCAAAAAAGTGTTTGGTTTCGGTCAGAAATTGACCGAAATTGTGATTACGGCCAAAACATACGCTCGTTAATTCTCGGGTTTTTTCGGCATTAGTCGGGTATTTCCGTCGCAACTCGTTACTTTTTCTTTGAAATGAATTAAGTATTTGACTCGGCGAATGTCGTTCCGCTTAAAAGTCAAAAATCTTTAATTATCAGTGTTCCTCCTCTATATTATGCATGTAGTATACATAAAAACTTTCCTCTTGAATCACTCTATCTTTAAAAAAAACTGCATTAAAATCTGCTATTAAAGATCTAAGCATACATAGGGACAGACAGCAAGAAGCTACTTTGTTTTAGTATAAAACAAATTAGTGTAGCGGAGTCTTAAGTTAAAAAGTTACGATTTCGGCCGAAACCGGAACGAAACCAATATTTTGGTGTCTTCAAAAAAACCATTCAGTCGGTCACTTATTAAGTTTGTTCTGTCTTGTACCATATCTTAGCCGCAAATTAGACATTATTCAAAAACTACCCTGTTTTTTCAGATGTTCAATACCCTACTATTTAACTTATTAAAAAGCATTTTGTCTCTCTACTCCTACATTTCAACGGCCTTACGTATGGTATGCTATATTATTTAATTTACATGCATTTATTAGGTACTAGAAGTGATTAACGACTCCCCCCCCCCCTCCTGATATAAAATAGAATAGCTAGAATAGGGCTACGGCATCCCCTGTTTGTCTTAAGAAGCGACAAAATGGGCTCGTGGGGTTGCGGGCGGTAAGAGTGGAAGCTCGAACCGTCCAGCCAAGCGACCCCGGGTAGGCATGTGTTGCCGTCGTAAACACCAGGAGGCGCAGCGAGTACAATTGGTCGCTAGGAAGAGACCGAATGGGACATCGCGCTCGACTCCGGTTGTGTTCTTTTGGAGATCCTGCAGTCCTCCACGCAGCGCTGAGGACAGCTACCGGGGAGGGTTTTAGTGAGAAAAATCCCACATAACCCGACATTGCTCCTACGGCGTCGGGTACCTTTTGAAAGTTTCCTCCTCGATAAGAAAAAAAGTATGACGTAAGACATGCGTGCCAGGAAAGGAACCTTAATCCTGACTGACGCTAAAATTGATTGACACCCGTGATTTGATGGTTAATTAAAGGGTTTTCTAAAGAATACGAAAATCCTGTTTTTTATTTGACTGAAGTAGCAAACGAGCATGCAGTCCACCTAATGGGAAGTGGTCACTGCCGCCCATGGACATCTGTAATCAACTTCATACAGAACATGGGTTCTATTTGAAGTCAATAACAGATACGTTGCTACGCTCGAGGACTATGATGGTTGCCTCATATAAAAGTGTGCAACCACACCCTTCCATCGAAACGCAAGAAATGCTTCACGCTAGAAATAGGCGTGGCGGTACTTCCCCGGTCGAACTACACTGGTTCTACCACCTTTAACTTTGCTTATTTTTGGATAGCCTTAGAATAGATTAAAAACAAAATGCTTGACTAAATATTGGTTTTAGCAGTCGGGTGTTTTATCTTCATAATTATTTCGTTCTAATACAATTTCAGGGAAGCAGTGCAATGACGCTATCCTCATTAGTTGCAGATCAATTAGTGCAATGCATGTTATTAATAGCGACTGTCGTATTTGCTGAAATGATTCTGCATGAATTTGACAAGGTGCAGCATATTCTCGGAAAACAATTTATTTTCGAAAATCCAGGTGAATGACGCTTTAATGCTTTTTACACTCATGGCCTCACACCAGGATCATCTTTTGTCCCATGGGCGCCATGGACACTCATATAGAAAGTGTATTTTTCTAAACACCCAAACCAGAATTAAAAACTAAAATCATTCAGAAATCTGTTTGGCTGAGAAGAACTCGGATCACCTACATATAATAGCGTGAAGCAGTTCTTATGTTCCGGTGGATGGGTGTGGTTGCCGGCTCCCTTTGTTTTCGATTGATGTAAAAAACGAGCTTGGAATCCACCTGTTGGTAAGTGGTCACTGCCCATGGACATCTGTAAACAACTACATACAAAACATGGGTTTAATTTGAAGTCAATCACAGATGCGTTGCTACTCCCGAGGACTATGATAATAGCCTAATTTCAAAGTGTGCCGGCAACCCCATCCTTCTATCGAAACGCAAGAAATGCTTCACGCTAGAAATAGGTGTGGCGATGGTATTTCCCCGGTCCAACTACACTGGCTCTACCACCTTGAAGTTACAAATGCGTTGCTTCTTCCCCAGGACAAAGAATATGAGCTGGCTACCATAGATATCCACCGAAACGCCAGAACTGCATTTCTTTCTTGCGTTTCTTGCGTTTCGATGGAAGGATATGGTTGCCAGCACACTTTATACGAGGCGATCATCATAGTCATCGGGTGTAACAACGCATTTGTGATTGACTTCAGATAAAACCCATGTTCTATTTAAAGTTGTTACGGGCAGCAGTAACCACTTACCATCACGTGGACTGCATGCTCTTTTGCTGATTCAATCAGATAAAAAAATCGGTTGCCTGCAAAGCCGGTTTACCGACGATAGTTGAACGTGACAACGTCATAATAAAATACTGATGGAATGGTTGCATTTTTCAAAAGAAAAAAGAAGAGAGACAGGTGTCGAACGCTGCCGAACGCGGAGGCCGATTGGTGCCTCTTTGTCGCTCGTTCCGCGCTCTCGCTTGCACTTCAAGCCTTGAATGGAACGCCTCAGAGCGAAGTAACGCCGCATGAGTCATGTTTTTGCGTGCAGTCGGTTTCATCGAATTATATGACGTTGTCACCAGAAATGTGTAGCGATGATGCCTCCGCATCACATCTTACTCGTTCCAGCATACCGGCTTTCTGTAGTCCATCTCTAATGATTACCATTCGGTTTAAATTTCAGATGAGCGCTTTCGCGTCATACTGGATGAAACAGTGCAGTTCATACAAACACGACCGCCTCGGTTCAAAGTCTGCGGGATCATCTCTATCGATATCAGCTTGATACTTAAGTTTATTTCTCTCTGTACCACTTATATTATAATCATGCTACAATTTGAATTTTAAGTCCTTCAAAGGTGTTTTAAAAATCAGATTTTCTTTTTCCAAAGAACTCTTCACATTTGGCCTCTTATTTCTCACTAGCTGTGCTCTGCGGATCCGCTCGCGTTAAAAAAATAGAGGTTTCAAGGGACACCCGAATGGAATGAAGTTCCTTTCGCTTTTTAGCGAATTTTTCGAAATTATTTTCGTTATTATTTTCTAGAATTATAGAAAATAATAACGAAAATAATTTCGAAAAATAATAGAAAATAATAACGAAAATAATTATTACTTTCTATTATTTTATTATTTATTTATTATGTGCTAAAAACTTAATAAAACAAAAATAATCGTCGCGACACTACACTGTTCAAAGCAAAATAGAAACGAAACGAAAATAATTGGCTTGCTTTCTATGAGAGAGACAGAGAAACATGCGCACGCCGCGCGGCTTACTACACTATAGCAAAAAGTGTCGTGGCACAGAGGAACATGCGCACGCCGCGCGGCTTACTACACTATAGCAAAAAGTGTCGTGGCACAGAGGAACATGCGCACGCCGCGCGGCTTACTACACTATAGCAAAAAGTGTCGTGGCAACTTTTCGTCTGTTTTTTTTTTGTCTAGCCTCCTTCCCAACGCGCGATAAGGAACTTCGTTCCAATATCATCTGTCAGACTGCTGTTGTTTTAGGCTGTAATTTATCACGCTAGAGCAGTGATACCCTAATGGTTGAAACTTGCCCTCTCGGTCGGGAGGTCCGAGGTTCAAACCCAGGCACGCAACACTGATTTATGCCCTTATTAGAAATTAATTATCACTGCTTTTCTTTGAAGGAAAACATCGTGAGGAAACCTACACACCCGAGAGTTCTTAAAAAAAAGTTCTTGGAGGTGTGTGAAGTCCACCAATTCGCACTTGGCCAGCGCGGTGGACTATGGCCTAAACTCTCTCATTCTTAGAGAAGACCCGTGCCCAGCATTGGGCCAATAATGGGTTGATGAGAGAGAGAAAGCCAAGTGCAAATTGGTAGACTTCCAACAACTGCGAGTAATGATTTTTAAAGAACTCTTATGTGTGTTGGTTTCCTCACAAAGTTTTATTCCACCTTTGTACATAGAAAATTAATAAATAATCTAGTCAAAACAAGAAGTTATTATAATAACAAAAACTCGACTGCTAAAATTAAATTTTAGTCGGTTGTTTTTTTGTTTTTTTTACTAATTTATTTCACTTAATTTCAATTAACACTTTTGAAAATATGTCCCAAAATAGTAACGTAAAAGTGTTATAACATTTTATAACGGTCTATCTATCCACTTTTGTGTTTATAATAATTTATTCAATAACTTTTTTGATAATACATTTTAATTTCTATTTCGGTATTTCACTGTTTTTGGCACGTGATAATGTTATAACTGGTTTTATAGTTTCTGATGCACATGTGTTGAATTTTGCATTCCATTAAAGCTGTGGCCAATAACAATACTGTGCTGTGGGCAATAACTGTACTTATAGAAGATTTTTACTTTCATTACACTAAATCGTATATTGTGCAACTTTTAAGTAAAATCTGTAAGTCTAAAGAGTGTTTATTAATGTAAGAGAAATAAATAGTTGATAAAATCGAATTTCTTGTCTTTTTTTCACGTTTTTCGATTTCAAATCCTTAAGCGGGCAATAACTATATGCTTTACATTATAGAAACTACATTTACTACTTACTAAGTTTGATTAGATATGCTTATTATCTTAAAAGCCATTTTTTATGCAAATAATTAGTCCGCAATATGTAATACTAGCTGAAGCCCGCAGCTTCGCCCGCGTTAAAAAAATCGATGATTGTCTCGTGGGTATAATAAATTATCCCACAGTAAAAAGTAGCCTATATGTTAATATAGTCAGCTAACTCGCTTTATATGAGCAGTGATAGCCTAATGGTTGAAACTTGCCCTCTCGATCGGGAGGTCCGAGGTTCAAACCCAGGCACGCACCAATGATTTGTGTGCGTATTAGAAATTAATTATCACTGCTTTTCGGTGAAGGAAAACATCGTGAGGAAACCTACACACCCGAGAGTTCTTAAAAAAAAAAAGTTTTCGGAGGTGTGTGAAGTCCACCAATTCGCACTTGGCCAGCGCGGTGGACTATGGCCTAAACTCTCTCATTCTGGGAGAAGACCCGTGCCCAGCAGTGGGCCAATAATGGGTTGATGCGAACTCGCTTTATATAAACGGCTGGAGCCATTTAGACGTGTCATACACACTCACAAACTTTCGCCTTTATAATATTAGGATAATTCGAAATATTTTTTAAACCATTGATCCAGACTCCATGTAACAAAAAGAAAATAGAATCTGTATGTAGATGTGTTGGTTTATTTTTGGTAGATAGTTACTGGTAGTTTGGTAGTTACTGTAGATGGTAAATTTTTCTGAAAGTCTCTAAAGTTACTCGATATTTTTAATTGATTTTTTTAAGATAAATGTAATTATTGTGAGTTACCCATAAGAGATAGAGACATGCTACCGCGGACTTATTTATAGTATTTTCGTAGGTCTACAATTCTCTAGAACTTTAGTGTTACACTGCTGGGCTACACGGCGCGAGCAAAGCTCGCGGCCTTTTCAACATGAATCCTTATGCTTGACGAATCTTTTTTTTAAAAAAGTGGGTAATCCCAATGGATACCCAGCTACCCGGAGCGGCAGCTGGGTTATGCCGGACTCTTACCAATTAAACCCCTACTGTGTTTTCTCCTCGCACCATACGGCGGGAACATAAAGCTCCCCTCCAACAGCGAGGCGCGCCAGAAAACACAAAGGCGCGACTTACCTCCAAGGCCTCATCCACACGGCGACGGTCCACCATGCTTGACGAACCACCCCGAACCATATTGTTCTACCTTGCAAGAAGTTTGTCAAAGACACCTGAAGTAGGTAAGTATCGATAACGAAAGTAGAAACAGATGTGTCTGTTTCTACCTTCGTTATCCTTACGCAGACTTAGTCCACGAATTAGATCAAGATTACCTTTTTCGAGGGGAAACCTTCTAAAGGTACCCGACGCCGAGGAAGCGACGAAAGGTTTTGTGGGATTTTTACCGCACTAAAACCCCGCAGTGGCCGTTCTCAGCCCTACAAAGAGGACTGCTCTGAACGCGTTGCCCCATCGGGCTCCTCCCAGGTGAGAGGCCGGGCCTACCACTCCGTCTGGTCTTTACGATGATATGCGACCACACATGCCGCCATCCTTCCCGAGATCGCCTGACCGAACGGTTCGAGCTCCCACTCTAGTCGCCGGCAACCCCGGAAGCCCCTTTTAGTCGCCTCTTACGATTGGCAGGGGATGCCGTAGCCTTACTCTGATCCCAGAACTACAGGTGTGGCTGGACCTTTTTGTTTCTTCAACCGGAATCCTCCGAGCGCGTTGCCCCATCGGGCTCCTCCCAGATGGGCGGCTGGGCCCACCGCTCCGTCTGGTCTTTACTACGATATGCGACCACACATGCCGCCACCCTTCCCGAACGGTTAGTTAGGTCTAAATTAGATCTAGGAATAATGTTGCATAAACAGACAGATTTATATACCGCTAATACAGTTTCAACACTTAGCAACAAGAGTACGTGATCGAATTGCTACAGTTTGATGCGATGGTTACTAGGTGAATTGTTCAAGGTTTTATGAAACAAATCGATTCATATTTTCATTCTGTGCTCCTCATAAAATAGACTCTGTATTTGACAAATTGAAATTAAATGTCTTTATTTTGTATAGGCCTTTTTTTCCCTCGAGGGGGAAACCTTCAAAAGGTACCCAATGCCGTGGGAGCGACGCAGGGTTATGTGGGATTGGTACTGCACCAAAACTCAGAAACTCAGTGGGTTTATCTTTTTTCTTTGCATATCTTTTGTTGGACATATTGTTTTTACTTATTCTAATAATTTTAAAATTGTTAGATACAGACCTTTAGAAAAATCTCGTTTTAAAAAAAAAGACTTAAAACTTAAGGATAGATTTTCGATTCGGTATAATTATGATACAAGAACTCAATTCGGACTAGGCTTGACGCTTTCAATCATATTCCTCGTCGTATTTATAACACAACACCAGTGCTCTTGCTCCAAAAAATATCGCTCATTTAGAACCTTACTAGCTCTTACCCGCGGCTTCGCCCGCACGGTCAAATGGAATTAACATTAGCATTTGATAGCGTGATTCAGAACTTGCAAATGAATTTTACTAACGCCATCTATTAACAACGTCTGGAACTACCAAATATGTATAGACTAACAAAACATCGATATTTACATGGGAATAAGCATATAAACCATAATTATCATATAATAGCTATGTAGTGACGTGAAAGAGGAACAAACAAACACACTTTCACATTTATAATATTAGTATGGAGTATAGTATGGATTTAGAACAACCCTTTGTTCTGATGATGACGTCATAACCTAGCCTTAACAACAGGTGGCCTCATTTCAGATCCAAACTAAAAAAATAGCACGTTCCGTCACATAGTAACGCGAGAATTGCACAAGACATCCTAAGATAACCATAGAGTATTGAATATATAAACCTGACAGCTTCTCCCAACATTATACTCGTTTGAGAAACCAACCAACAATGTCTTTCAAGTCTGTTCTGTCTCTTTGCGTCTCTGCTCTCCTGGTACAGGTAAGAAGTAATTTTACTTACTGCATTATCCTCTAGGTGGTAAAACTAGTGTATTTGAAACGGTAGTACCTACCATCGACTCCTTTACCGGAACCAATGTAGCACACCTTTTTTTATATAATTTAACGTAACGATAAGGCAGACGGACTACCTGGTGTAGTCGTCACCGTCGCCTATGGACACTCGCAACATAGGAGAAGTCGCCAATGCATCGCCGGCTGAAAGTGTGTGGTTGCCGGTACACTTTTGTATAGCGAGAGCGTCTTGAAACAGAGAGTAGCAATGCATCTGTGATTGATTTCAGATAGAACTACTTTAAAGTTCTTACAGATGTCCATGGGCGGTAATGATTACTTGCCTTCGGATGGACCATATTTTCGTTTGCTAATTCAATCTTTTACACAGAATTAAATCATAGATCATAAAATAGGTCCCTGAAAGACTCCAAAAAAAAAATGCTGAAGTTTGTAAGTAATTATGTGTATTCGTACTTTACATATCGCATTTCGCTAAAATTTGGCATACAGGTGTTTATGACTTGGATTAATATACATGGTATACTCATTACTATAGTAAACGTGATCAAGGCATCTTTTACAAAATGTTTTTGATGATTAGATCTAATATAAAATTCTCGTGTCATAAGGTTCGTTCCCGTACTCCTCCGAAACGGCTTGACCGATTCTCATGAAATTTTGTGAGAATATTGAGTAGGTCTGAGAACCGGTCAACATCTATTTTTCATACCCCTTAGTGATAAGGATTGTCCACCTTTAACTTTTTTTATTTTTATATGCCAAAACAACATTTGACGGATCAGTTAGTAAAACTATAATATTTAATGGTTTAAGTCTGAAGATACCACCGTTACATAAATTTCTGTATACTGCTCGATAAACTTTATTATTTATATTCTAAAGTCTTTAGGGAAGCAACGCATATGCAATCATGACGACCTGTGTGGCGAAGCGGTTACCATACTAGTCTGACGCGCCATGGGCCCAGGTTCGATTCCCGGCCAGACAGGTATCTGAATGATGAGTTTAGATTCCTGTTCCGTGTTCTTCCGTGTTCTGTTCTTGTGTTTATCCTTGGTACCCACGATACGGGAGAAAATACTACTGTGCGGCCGAGCGTTCGCTTAACGTGCATGTATGTATATGGTAAGACAGTACGAAGCTCCCAAACTTGTATTAATATCAAAGAAAAAAATACTGCATAAATAAAGTTCTGCATGTTACTTCCAGAGCATCTCTGGCCAGTGCATCGGAGCATGGGACGGCGCTTGGGGAGCTGGATGGGGTGGCTGGGACGCCGCCCCTTGGGGGGGCTGCGCTGACGGCTGGGGTGCATGGGGAGCTGACGGCTATGGCGCGTGGGGTGCTGCTCCCTGGGCTGCGGGCTCCCTCGCGGCCTCCAACGGCCCTGGCCTTGCCGTCGCTTCCGCCTCTCCTCTGATCCCTGCTGGAGTCTCCGTCCTCTCCGAGAACTCGTACGCAGGAGAGCTCGCAGTCGGTGGTGCTCTGCCTTTCCTCGGAACTGTCGCTATTGAGGGCGCTCTGCCCACCGCCGGTGCTGGTGCTGTCGCTTACGGCTGCGGCAACGGAGCTGTTGGTATCACCGCTGAGGACGCTGGTTTCGGTTATGATGGATTCGCTGGTCCTTACGGCTACGGCGCTGGTTTTGCTGGTCCTTACGGCTACGGTGCTGGCCTGGCTGGTCCCTATGGAGCCGGTTGCGGATGTGGATGCGGTGCTTTCTACTAATTCGGCAGTTTTTGAGCCCTAAACGACAATTCCTATGATTTCCGTTCTTCAACAACCGATCTTTTCTTGAATATATAAATTGCATTGCATTTCTGTTGTTTTCTTGTACAGTTCAATTGTCCTATTAACCTTATTAACTAGAATCTTGAATATAAATCTAATTCTTTCCAAGTGCTATTTTATACAAAAATCGACACCGGTGACAGTCTTTTAGTATCTCGAATAATGCAACATTATAGCAACAGTAAAGTCAGGTCAGGTTCAGGTCGCCCCCTCACCAGGTGGACCGATGACTTGAAGAAGACAGCGGGAAACCGTTGGATTCAGTAGGCACAGGACTGGTTGGAGTAGCGTCATATAGGGGAGGTCTATGTCCAGCGGACCTCAAAGGGCTTATGGATGGATGGATGTATATATCCAGCAGTGGACCTCAAATGGCTGATGGATGGATGGATGATCGCAAAAGTATAGTACTAAAAAAAATACTTTTAGATTAGGTGGTCTAATAGTAATATATGTTGTAAATAATACATCTTATCAGAGCAGTGTTAGCCTAATGGTTGAAACTTGCCCTCTCGATCGGGAGATCTGAGGTTCAAATCCCGGCACGCTCCACAGATTTCTAAAATTAAGTGCGTGTTAGAAATTAATTATCGCTGCTTTTCGGTGAAGGAAAACATCGTGAGGAAACCTACACACCCGAGAGTTCTTAAAAAAAAAGGTCTCGAAGGTGTGTGAAGTCCACCAATTCACACTTGGCCAGCGCGGTGGACTATGGCCTAAACTCTCTCATTCTGAAAGACCACTCGTGCCCAGCAGTGGGATAATTATGGGTAGACGAGAGAATACATCTAATCCATGAAAACATTCTAATGACAGTGCGACTATACATATAAATTTTATTTGTCTAAATAAAAAAATAATAAGTTCGTATATCTTTGTCGATATGTTATACTAGCTTTTACCCACGGCTATGCCCGTTTATATTTCACGTTTAAACGAGACATATAAACGGGCAGTATTCTAAAAAATACAGGCTTTCTACGCTCATAGCCCCACACTAGGATTTTCTCCTGTGTCGTGGGTACCATGACGAATACACAAACATCCAGACCCAGAACATGAATCTAAACTCATCATTCAGATACCTGTCTGGCCGGGAAACGAACCCGGGACCCATTGCGCGTCAGACCAGTATGGTAACCGCTCCAGTATGGTCATCAAAGACTTTATCAAGGTCATAAACTGCCATACTTCTACATGCCACTGCTGTATGTGCCAAATTACATCCATTTGATTGAAGGTGGTAGAACCAGTGTAGTTCGACCGGGGAAGTACCACCGCCACACCTATTTCTAGCGTGAAGCATTGCTTGCGTTTCAATGGAAAGGTGTGGTTGCCGGCACACTTTTATATGTGGAGACCATCACAGTCCTCGGGAGTAGCAACGTATCTATTATTGACTTCATATAGAACCAATCTTCTGTATGAAGTTGATTACAGGTGTCCATAAGCGGCAGTGACCACTTACCATCAGGTGGACTGCGTGCTCGCTTGCTACTTCAGTCAGATAAAAAAAACGATCATACAAACGCTTTCTACTTTCACAGCCCAAAACAAGGATTTTTGTATTATGTTAATTGTGTTTATAATTTTGCTTATATAATTATGATAAAGTATGTATTATACGTATATTATATTCAATTACATGATTATTTCCTTTTTCACAATCTCACTCAATTGTTCAACACATGAACTCTTTACTAATTATTTCATTATTCACTATCATATAAATTGCATTACACATTGATAAGGCTATATGATTTTGTATAAAAGCCTTTATTTAATAGGTCACCATTCAGTTTATATTTGCTACTTACATTATTACAATATGTATTTTAAATCTATTCTCTTGTGTGCTCAAATTCTGCTGATCCAGGTAAGAAGTAATATCATTTTTTTTTGTTTTCGAGGGGGAAACTTTCATAAAGTACCCGACGTCGTGGGAGTGACTCGAGTTATGTGGGATTCTTACCGCACTAAAACCCCCCCGGTGGCCGACCTCGACGCTGCGAAGAGGACTCCGGGAACTCCAGTTGACCGCCGCCGGTGTCCTCAGCGTGTGCCCCATCGGGCTCTTCTCTGGTGGGCGTGAACTGCTCACCACACCTTCTGGTTTTTACGGCAACATGCAACCACACATGCCGCCGTCCTTCCCGGGGTCACTTGACCGGACGGTTCGAGCTCCCACTCTTCCCGCCCGCAACCCCGGAAGCCTCTTTTAGTCGCCTTTTACGACAGGCAGAGGGTACCGTAGTCCTATTCTGGTCCCGGAACTACAGGGACAAAGAAGTAATATCATATACACGTCTTTCTTTCTTTTACTCACTCTAACTTCTAACTAACTCTGACGTCTTTTCTTAAACTCTTAACTCAACATTATTTCTTCCCAAAAAACTTGAATTAGAATTCTTTCTTCCTTTTACGGCTTTCTATCAATCGATCAATCGATCAATCAATTTCTATCAATCGATATGTTTAATGTTTTATTTTTCTCAATCAAATTTACTTTTTTGTACAACTTATAAAATAATAACTATAATTTCTTCCTTTTCATCGATTTCTGTAAACGAATCTGTAAAACCGTTATTTATTATTCTTAGCAAATCTTACTTTTTATTATAATATCTTCTTTTATTATTTCATATCGATGTTCATAAACATAATTATCTGCTAAAGTTATCAGCATTGTAATATAGTGTCTAATTGTATTTTATTGATAAATACGAGTATGTGAGTGCCATACATTTAGAACGCCTTAACCGGCATATTCAAACGCCAAAAAAAAAACCAAAAAAAACGCCAATTCAAAAAATTTTTGGCGCCCAATTTGTAATCCAAAAATTTACTAAATAAAGATCTTTGTTTGTTTGTTTGTTTGTTTGTTTGTTTGTTTGTTTGTTTGTTTGTTTGTTTGTTTGTTTGTTTCTATAACTTAACTAGGTTATAACACTTTTCTTATTCCTTTCAGTCTATCAGCAGCCAGTGCATTGGACCATATAATCCATTGGCTTATGACACTCCTTATGCACCAGCCGCACCCTTAACTCCCTGGGCCCCAGGTTTCACCCCAACGAACGGAGGCAGCTTCGCCGTCTCCAGCTCATCTCCTATCGCACCGAGTGGGATTACAGTCTTCTCTGAAAATGCCATCGAGGGTCCTCTATCCGTCGGTGGCGTTTTACCCTTCTTAGGTACTGTGGCTTTGGAGGCAGTGTTACCAACAGCGGGTGCTGGTGCTGTGTCATATGGCTGTGGCAACGGAGCTGTTGGCATCACGGCTGAGGACTACGGTCTTCCTGGAGCTGGCTACCCAGGCTATGCACCCTATGGCTACGGCCCGTATGGCGCCATCTATTAAGCTAAGTTTAAGTAACGTTGTTAATAATAAATAATATGTAATTTGTAATCTGTGTTTTTGTCATCCCACTATTTTTTATCTATATACTAGCTGTCCCGACAAACGTTCTTTTGCCATATAAAAAATTTAAAAAAAATGTTAAGGGTGGACAAACCTTAAGGGGTATGAAAAATAGATGTTGGCCGATTCTCAGACCTACTGAATAAGCATATAAAATTTGGTAAAAATCGGTCAAGCCGCTTCGGAGGAGTATGGCAACAAAAACTGTGACACGAGAATTTTGTTTATTACGAGAATTTTATATATTAGATATTAATACGTGAAGCAAAAAGTGATTCGTTTTTAAGATTTGCCGCAGACGGAGGAGTATGTGATTACGCACGGTTGTAGTTGATGCAGAGAAGGATTGCGCAATTCTAATATTTTTTTCAAATAATGCATAAAACATACATAAAATCAACTAAAAATACATTACACACACTACCTTGCACTTGACATAAACACATACATAATAAACGAAATAGAACATACAATGTCTTAATATGAAAACACATAACGTCAAAAATGTCAGATGTCTTTATCAAAATACCCGCTATTACTTTTAAATGCAGCTAAGCTAATTATACCTCTTTTTACCTTTAACGGGTGCGTTCAAAATAGCTTGAAAATTATTACTTATTATTTATTTGAATATGAGAAATACTCGTGCTACTTTGGACAATATGAAGTTTAGTTTTTTAATTAAAATTATGGTCGGATTTCGACCGTTGCGATGGGTGACTACTTAGTTTTATTTTAAGACATACGGGCTATCTGAAAGGAGTTTTCATCTATGGACATTTGCGATACCAGAGGAGTCGCCAATGCATCGCCAGCTTTTAATGAGAGGTATCTGACCTTCTTTACATACACAGTAACTTACACGTTGATACGCACTAGCTCGCAACACATACATACCTTGAAATACACACATGCATACAAAATTAGATATACTAAGAAAATTGGCTCCACAGAATACCAGCGCTGCAGGTGACCTTGACTACCTGCAGCAATAAGCTGAGTGGAGACCCTTTCGGTCAATGTAATGTTACTTACATCATTAAGTATTAGTTAATAATAATAACACATGTTTGCTATTAGATGTATCTGTTTTTGTATAACCTTATGTACTGTACCGAATAAAGTATTTTCTTTCTTTCTTTCTTTAAGAGCCCCATGTCATAGCGCTTCGGGAATGTGTCAGGGAGATCTTCAAGTCTTCATTCTTACTACTTCTACTCTTTGGAACTACAAAAAGTGCGTTCCATTAGACGTTCACAAAGCTCACGCTCATGGCCGCAGTTTTTCCCGTTCCACTAACTTGTGAGCGTTACTGACACGTTACTGACTAATCTCTAGTGGAACGATTACTTCGACCCACCTTATTGAGATGGGCTTCGCGTGGGCGTAAGTCATGACGTCATGAGTGACGTATTCGCCGCGACCACAACGACCGCGGTCGTCTCGTGTAACGATGTTTTGGGCTTTTGGGGCTTTGTAAGCGTCTTCTGGAACGCGCTCAAAATACTCCGAAAATAAAATGTCTGTCTGTAATTTCAAAATCATTTAAGTTTAGTAAATAATTTGCAGATATAAATAAATGTGGTTTTAAGAATTAATATGGAAAACATAAAACTAAGATCTGGATAAATCTAATCTGAAGAAATACTCTCCGCAACATAATTATAAAACAAAACTTCGGTTGTTGAGTTTCACTACTACATACAATATTTTATTAATTTCAGTGAATCTCTATATATTAATACGTGCAGCAAAAACTTGTGGTGCATTTTTAAGTAACTTGACGAAGTCGGAGGAGTATGAAATTTTGCACGGTTATAGTTGACGTAGAGGAGTGCGGAATGTTTTATTTATATTTATTTTTATTTTGACGCAAACACATAGATACATAATAAACGAAATAGAACATTCAACATATGAAATGACAGAATGTCAAAAATGTCAGATGTCTTTGTCAAAATACCCGTTATTGATCTTAAATGCAGCTTTGTCACTTAAACCCCTTTTCGCCTTTCGAGTGATTAAAAATAACTTGAAATTAAATAAAAATTCAATTTGGGAAAAAAATTGAATTTGGGAGAAATTGGACAATATGAAGTTTAGTTGTTGAGTTGAATTACGGTCGAATTCCGGCCGTTTTGCGACGGGTGACTAATTAAAATAAAACCTTAGGTACTTTTTGTAAAAACTAAATTGTATCTGTTAATTTAAGGCAGAGTGATATTGTTTAGCTATAAAAACTTTTTAACAAAAAATATCTACCGACTTCCATGTCACAAAAAAGTAAAAAATAATTTAAATTAATTTTGGTTTAGAATATACTCAGTACTTAGTACATAGTTCCGGAGTCGGCGCTCAACATATTTCGCTGGATGACGGTGACGAAACTAGGACATCCTATATAAGCAGCATTACCCGTAAGTACTAAATTATTCTTAGCCGTTACGCTCTTGACTGAGCGGTCGTGGTCATCAAGTAGTCCTTTTTTGGTTGGCTGATGTAGCGTGCCTCACGATGTCTCGCCATTTTTCACGGTTAGCAGACAACCTGGTACACTCATTCAATGGGCCGCCCACAGCAGATTTGATTTGGTCGCTCCATCGCGTGGGTGACCTGCTACGTGCTCTAGTTCTCTCTATGCTTCCTTGCACGACCAAACGTTCGATGGCATCATCGTTTCGCCGGGAGACGTGACCGAAGAACTTAAGGATTCGACTTTACACTAGATTCGACAGACGTCGCTTAATGCCAAGCTCTTGGAGTATAGAGCCGTTTGTGCGAAACTCTGTCCATGAGACTCCAAGCATTCTTCTCCAGCACTAAATAGCCAACTTCTATGGTTTAAGCTTGAAGTCCCCTCCGTCATCAGGGTTGACGAGTTGAAGGTCAAATTTTTCATCTTATATTTTTGCTCAGTATTCTTATTACCTATACGTAAGCAGTACCCTGCATCATCAGGGTCGAGGAGTTGAAGGTCGAAATTTTCATCTTGTGTCTTTGCTTAGTAATTTTATCACATACCCGTAAGCACCAAATGACGAACTCCTATAGTTGAGGTTTGAATTACCGCTTCATCATTAGGATTGAGGAGTTGAAGGTCAGACTTTTGTCCCAAAAATTTGTTTAACAATCTTATTATATATCCGTAAAAACAAATTGATTCACCTCTACGGTTCTGGCTAACAGTACCCCTGCATCGTCAGGATTGTGGAGTTTAGGTCAATTTTTTTATAGTAAATATCTGCTTAGCAGTCTTATTCTATATTCTACACAATTGGCCTCCTACAGCTTAGGTTCAACCTATCGCTAATTTGGTTAATTTGCTTCAAAGAGTTGAAGAGTTCCATTACTTTGTTATGGATCCCATAGTCAGAACCTTATCAAACTCTCATCAGACTACCCCTGAAGTACATCCTTTCTAACAAAAAATAATCATCAAAATCGGTTGACTTTATATTGAGTTATTCGTCCTTTTGTGGCGCACATCGATAATGCAAATTTAAGACTTACGCGCTATTCTTATGGATGCCATTGTCGGAAGTGAACTAAAAAAAATGCGACCCCATGACACGCACATTTCTTTGAAATAAAAAAATCATCAAAATTGGTTCACCCAGTCCGGAGAAATCAGGTAACAAAAATAATTAAAAAAAAAAGAAAAAAATACAGTCGAATTGAGAACCTCCTCCTTTTTGAAAGTCGGTTAAAAATACTCCGCTGTCCGTCTGCCAGCCACCACGCTGTATCTCAAGAACCGTGATAACTATTGTTAGCCTATTGTTAGCCTATGGTATATGTTGCCATTTATATTTAAGTCTACCATAATTAATATTTTTATTATTATATAATACGCGAACAATGTATCGATAGCCATAGATAGAATAGCAGTATAGACAAAAGAGAAAAGTTGTAAATGGAACATTCGAGAAAAAACAATTGACGGTTGATAGTTCGAATGTTCACTCGCTAAATAAAAATTATAACGCAATTGTAACTGCGCAATTAGCTGGTGTTTTTAATGAATTATGTAAAATTGAAATACACATAGTTTTTTCCATTCAGACGATTTTATTTACAGTGGTAACTGTTCCTTGAGCTTATATTTTGCAAGAGGGAAAAATATTAATGTCATTCTATACTTCTGGGGCTATCCTAATACTATACAGTTCTTGTAAATTGAACGTTGTAACTACTTGGTAAATTATTAAAACCTTTTTATGAGCTTGTAAACACAAAAGTGTAGATAATTATTATATTTTTTGTAATAGCCTATTGACTCGCTTTCATTTGATATCTACCTATATATTAATATGTGAAGCAAAAACTTGTGATTCGTTTGTAAGATTCTTGCCGCAGGCGGAGGAGTATGAAATTACGGACGGTTATAGTTGATGTAGAGAAGGATTACGCTATGCTATTTTTTTTTTTCAAATAATGCATAAAACGTACAACATACATAAAAAATATTCAATGTTTTACTATGAAAACACATAACGTTAAAATGTCAGATGTCTTTGTCAAAATACCAGCTATTATTTTTAAATACAGCTTAGTCAATAAACCTCTTTTTACCTTTAACGGGTGCGTTCAAAATAACTTGACAATTATTACAATTTATTTAAATTAGAGAACTATTGATGCTACTTTGGACATTATAAAGTTTGCTTTTTTTATTTATATGTCCATATTATTGTAAATCGTGCCACTGAGGAGCAGACGACTCTTTTTTGACAAGGAGCCATACTTAGTCCAAGTCTAAATATTAGGACAACATTAAGTTAATAACGGATAACATCTAGTATTTTAAGATAAATAAGAAAAACATGACAATTCGTACTTCAAAATTAATTTAATAACTAAGACAACAACGATAACTCTAAACACGCAAACATTCAGCTGAAGAACTGTTGCGCACACCTGCAAGCGATGTCCAATACTTGACCACCGAAGAGTTCCGGCACCGCTGTCCCTGCTGACGGTACCCTACCATCCACAGTCACCATGCCGTACACGGGGAAACATCCTCGCACCTTGATGCTACCACTAATGGGTAGTTCTCCTCCCAAGGTGATGTCTCCGTACTGAAGAGACGGGACTATTTCGGTGATGATTGGCGTCACTTGCAGGTTATTGGCGAAGGCATTTGGCAAACTTGGGCCAAGGTTGGACGCGAGGATGCTGCCGGCGACCGAGTCGGCAGGGATGAAGCCGGTTTGAGTGAAGGATGGGAGATTGGCGTTGGCAACCGCTGGGATTGCGAATGCATTCTGAAAAAAAATGGAATTTGATTGGCATTTTTCTCAAGATTTCTTTTATAATATTGAAGCAAACGAGCATGCAGTCCACCTGATGTGTCAATGCTAACCATGGACATCTGTAAGCCAGATATAGAACACGTCTCGTCATCCCATTATTGTCGCACAGCTGGGCACGGGTGTTCTCTCAGAATGAGATTTTAGGCCGTAGACCACCGCGCTGGCCAAGTGCGAATTGGTGGACTTCAGACACCTCCGAGATTTTTTTTAAGAACTCTCGGGTGTGTAGGTTTCTTCACGATGTTTTCACGAGACACGTCTTCTACCTGAAGTCAATCACAGATGTGTTGCTTGTTTAGAGGACAAAGGTGGTCGCCTCATATAAAAGTGTGCCCGCAACCACAGCCTTCATCAAAACGCAAGAACTGTTTCATGCTTTCATCCGAGGTTCCAACTTAGACCCCAAGAGTAGCATCGCAGCTATGACTAATTTCTTGTAAGACTCTAAACTTATCTAGGGTTCATTGCAGATGTGTAGCAGCGGCCAGTTTCCGTCAGGTCGTCTCTGTACTTCCGGGATTAGAATAGGGCTACTGCATCCCCTGCCTGTCGTAAGAGGCGACTAAAAGGGCTTTCGGGGATACGGGTGGCTAGAGTGGGAGATCGAACCATTCGGTCAGGCGATCCCGTGAAAGACGGCGGTATATGTGATCGTATACAGTCGCAAAGACTAGACGGAGCGGTGGCTCCAGCCGTCCATCTGGGATGCCCGTGAGGAGCCCGATGAGGCAAGGCGCTCAGAGGATTCCGGTTGCGTTTCTTTGGATCCCAGAGTTCTTTTTGTAGCGCCGAGGCCGACCACCAGGGGGGTTTAGTGCGGTAAAAATCCCATATAACCCTGCGTCGCTCCCACGGCGTCGGGTACCTTTTGAAGGTTTCCCCCTCAAGAACAAAAAAAGGTGCCATCAGGTGGACTCATTTGCCGTTTTAAAAATAAAAAACTTACTTGTATTAACAGAGCCTGGAAACAGACGAGTAATAAAAAATACATTTTGATAATATCCTGAAATAATATAAATCACTCAACGCGCCTTCCTTATATACATTTTTTGAACTGTTATCACTAACTGTTGAACTTGGGCAACTGTTATCTTTGACTGACATAATGTTTCATAACTGTCACAAATTACGCATTGCTTTATTGTCTATGATTGGAATAGTTTTTGAAAGACATTGTCGTAATATTTAGCAGGTGGTAGAACAAGCGTAGTTCGGGGAAGTGCCACCGCCATACCTATTTCTAGCGTGAAGCATTTCTTGCGTTTCGATGGAAGGGTGTGGTTGCCGGCACACTTTTATATGAGGCGACCAATATAGTCGGGAGTAGCAACGCATCTGTGATTGACTTGAATGGAACACATGTTCTATTTGAAGTTGCTTACAGATGTCCGTGGGCGGCAGTGACTTACCATCAGGTGGATGCTCGTTTACTACTTCAATTAGAAAAAAAAATATCCAATTTTCCATGCATAGAGATGTATCAGGTATTCTATGTATAATAGGGGAAATATACGACTGCCTGTAAGCGGAAACGCCCGACGATTAGAAAGAGAAATAACAATTTCGTAGACATATCTGCAACGTAGCCTCGGGGTCAGAATAGGGCTACGGTATCCCCTGTCTGTCGTAAGAGGCGACTAAAAGGGGCTTCCAGGGTTGCAGACGGCTAGAGTGGGAGCTCGAACCGTTCGGTCAGCAAACCCGGGAAGGACGGCGGTATGTGTGGTCGCATACCGTTGTAAAGACTAGACGGAACGGTGGGCCCAGCCGCCCATTTGGGAGGAGCCCGATGGGGCAGCGCGCTCGGAGGATTCCCGTTGAAGTCGTTTCGAGATCCCGGAGTCCTCCTTTTCAGCGCCGAGGACGGCCGGGGACACCGGGGAGGGTTTTAGTGCAGTAAAAATCCCACATAACCCCTCGAAAACAAAAAAAAATATGACATATCTGCAAAAACAGAATTTAAATAAAAAGTTGTAATAATCCTGGATTGGATTGCAGCAGTAAATAGTCAGAACATAAGGTTTTAATTCACTTTTAGGTTTAATTCAGTAGTTTTCGAGATTTTCTCATCAGTTCGAAAAAGTTTCGAGAATAGCGCGTTTAAAATTTCAATGAAACAAACACCATAAAAACGAAGTTATTCTTATTCTGCTGTGCTTGAACCATTTATCATTCTATATGCTTCTTATAATTCATTACGTCTCGTTTCGTCTCGTCAACCCATTATTGTCCCTTGGGCATGGGTCTTCTCTCAGAATGAGAGAGTTTAGGCCGTAGTCCACCGCGCTGGCCAAGTGCGAATTGGTGGACTTCACACACCTCCGAGGAACTTTTTTTTTAAGAACTCTCGGGGTGTAGGTTTCCTCACGATGTTTTCCTTCGAACCTCGGACCTCCCGATCGAGAGGGCAAGTTTCAACCATTAGGCTGCTCTATATGATCATTAATTACTTCAATATGATACAAATTCATTATGATATAGCCTTACTTTGCTTTATTCTGTCCTCCCTAAAAGCGTTCAATGATTGTCCCAAAGTTGATGCGATGAATATCACGCGTATTAGGAAAATAATTCGCGCATTCGCCAATGTTTATGCCTATTATGCTCATTCCTTACAAAACTGATTGATAAGTGGCAATATGTAATGTGCAGTTGCAATATGCAATTTCGACGACATCTTGCCGTTGAAAGTACGTCTTGGCGCAATATTTTTCTTTGAAGGCAATCACACGCAAGACATCTTTGAAGCAGTTCGGCTCTCACCAAGTCTTTCTGGGCTTATCGACATCGAAGATCCTAAAGAGGTTGTAAAAGATCCTCATAAAATAGTCAGAAGAATTGCGTCAAATCATCGGCACAAGCCATTTCCAGATATTCAGAATGATGGAAAAGTTTAAAAAGCTCCACACCTTGGGCCCACAAGAGCTGATCGAACGATGTTACAACGTCATTAGATTTGTATTTCCTTCCTACCTCGTCAATTAGTCATATCTTGGGTACCTAATTACTCGTGACGAAAAATTCATCGCATAATAATTGTGACAGTCGACGTCGATCAGACCAATTTTCGACTTCATGACACAGATGAACTTTTTCAAATATGGCATTAAAAGTTGGTAAGTTGAAAATGTTAGTAAAAATTTTCTGAGAAATAAAGAAATAATGAAAACATCAAGTTTCGATTTTTTTTATTTATTTCCTGTAAAATCCAAAAAAGAATATTTCTAGTCGAACAATACAACAGATAGGTTCAAAAAAATTGAATACCTTCAATAAGAGCAAGAGCATGTATAATATTGGATGTAGTACTGCTGGCTTCGGCCTTTTTTATCTGATTGAATAAGCAAATGAGCTTGCAGTCCACCTGAAGGTAAGTGGTCACTGCCACCCATAGACATGTGAAAGCAACCAAATATAGAACGTGGGTTCTATCTGAAGCCAATCACAGATACGTTGCTACTCCCGACGACTATGATGGTCGCGTCATATAAAAGCCGACGACTATGATGTGATGGTGCCGACAACCACACACTTCTATCTCGCGCAAGAAATGCTTCACGCTAGAAATAGGTGTGGCGGTGGTACTTCCTCGGATAAACTACAATTGTTCTACCACCCTTGCGGTATTTACACCAATTCTCCGGACAATATGAAAGCGATTATCGGCGAACAGTAAACCTTTAAAAATACCGCCAAATACGAATCGGACACACGCTCGAAGAACTCCGTACCATTCTCATAAAAACGGCAAACAAAAATGCTGTTTGTTGTATGGGAGCCCTTTACTGTCTATTTTATTTATTTTAGTATTTACTCTTACACGCGGCTTCCCCCGCACGGTCAAAGAGAATTAACATTAGCATTTGATAGCGTTAATCAGAATGGGCAAATGAATTTTACTAACGCCTTCTATTAACAACGTCTGGAACTACTAAATATGTATCAAACAAAACATCGACATTCTCATGGGAATGAGAGAGCGCGGTAAAAAGTAGCCTACGGCACTCTACGCCCTCCTAACTATCTCCCAACATATAAACCATATCATATAATAGCTGTGTGGCGACGTGAAAGAGGAACAAACAAACACACTTTCACATTTCACTTTCACAATATTATATTAATAGTAATAATAGTATGGAAGGATGGATTGTTATAACAGTACCAAAAATAAATCATCTACGAGAATTTCAACTATCTAGCGTTCACGGTTGAGGAGATAGTCTGGTAACAGACAAATGGACAGACGAACAGATGGGCATTGGAGTCTCAGTAATAGAGTCCTATTGTTACGCACCGAGTACGGACTTTTGAATTCTTCTAAGATATTTTTGAACAAATAAAGCCTAATCATTCGATAAATGCAAGAAATAAAAATAAAAATAATGTGTGCGTGTACTAGCGTACGATCGTAAGAAGTGAAACTTCTTTATGACGTTATTTTTCAAAAAATAATTTACTATATGCAACTTTACTGAAATTGGTTAAATAAAGATAAATTAGATAAAGTTTAATAAAACGCTTTTATTAAACTTTATTTAATAATCTAATCTATAATAATCTATCTAATATCACGCGTGTTAGGGATAAGAAAAAGATGGCGCGTAACGGAAAAAAAAGATGGCGCGTAACGGAAAAAGGTGGCGCGTAACGAAAAAATGTTACACAAAAATTTTTTCCAACCCCGATAAAGAAGTTTCACTTCAAAATTCTAAAGTTTTGAAGTATATAGGCTAACATTATGATTTATTTTCTGTAAGTTACTGGCGCAGACTGGTACAAACAATAATCACGATCAAAACGATCTTTTCTATAAATGTATACTAGCTGTCCCGACAAACGTTGTTTTGCCATATAAAAAATAAAAAAAAATGTTAAGGGTGGACAACCCTTAAGGGGTATGAAAAATAGATGTTGGCTGATTCTCAGACCTACTGAATAAGCATATAAAATTTAGTAAAAATCGGTCAAGCCGTTTCATGTCAGATGTCTTTGTCAAAATATCCGCTATTGCTTTTAAATGTAGCATAACGGGTGCGTTCAAAATAATTCAAAATAATAATAATAATTGAAAATTCTTACAATTTATTTAATTTAGATAAATATTGGCACTACTTTGCACAATATGAAGTTAGTTTTTGAAGTGAAACTTCTTTAGGCGCATGAGGGTAAAATTTTTACAGATGAAACGTCACGCCGGTATGCAACGGAAGTGTCGGAAAAGAGAGAGAGAGCGATCGAGACCGATTGAGAGAGAGTAACACAGGGCGAACGTAGCATGAGCAACTAGCCGTGGAGTGAGAGTAGGGAGCAAGCGAGTGAGAAAGATTGAGAGAAAAGTGAGACAGAGCGAACGTCGTATCACGCCTTTTTCCCTTCCTCTTAATCTTGGAAATTTAAAGTTTCAGATTTGTATAAATATAAACAAGATTTATAAATTAGTTCGCCAAAGAAGTTTCACTTCTGACATGTGTGTACTTTGTACGCACGCATGTTTTTTTAATTTAAATTACGGTCGAATTTCGACCTTTATCATACTTATGCAAGACTTATCATGACATAATTAAATTCTCGAAAATGGTTTCCATTACATTATTATGTTTTGAAACGAAGATTTTGCTTTGAAATTTTGAAACTTGATTATGTAAGGAACTAATGTCACATATTAAGCATTTATTATCAGAAGTGCTACGAATATACGGAAATAATCAGTACTACGAATATTGTAATTATACTTCGCTTAGTAATGGAAGAAGACTATTCTCAAGGTGGTGGTGGTGGTGGTTCGACGATGCAAGTACCACCGCCACAGCTACTTCTAGCGTGAAGCATTTCTTGCGTTTCGATAGAAGGTTGTGGTTGCCGACACATTACCACATGAGGCGACCATCATAGTCCTCGGGAGTAGCAACGCATCTGTGATTGACTTCAGATGGAACCCATGTTGTGTATGAAGTTGGTTACAGATGCCCGTGAGCGGCAGTGGCTACTTACCATCAGGTGGACTGCATGTTCGTTTGCTACTTCAGTTAGATGAAAAAAAGATTTAAAAAACTTTCATGAGTCGACTTCTAAGGTGGTAAAACCACCACTCCTATAATACCAGTGTGGTGACCTCCCGCAACTCGTCAAGAGATGGCGCTACTAGTATTCTGAAACATGCTGTCGAAGTATTCTCAATACCCCGCATATATACAAGTTCCGAACAACGACTGTCGGAGCACGGCCGCTCCCCAGGCATGATCACCTAGCCTGGCGGGAGATCTCCCGCCGCCAAACCAGCAATGTTAAGCGCTACTGTATTGTGTAAAAAAGGATTTGGTAGTCCTCAGATTTGGAAATAATTCATTCGGAATTCGGAATTAACTCATCTTATGAAAAGTCTGGCAGATTTCCACGGGCAGCGTAGCCACTTAACAGCAGATGAACTACATGCTCATCTATATATATAATCGGCTGGGCTGCGTTCGGGAAATTTCGTAGTATCTTTTCGTCCACAATTCCTCAGTGCCTGAAGTCGAAATTGTTCGAGCAATGTGTGTTGCCAGTGATGACCTATGCCGCCGAAACGTGGTCCTTCACTAAAGGCCTCATTCGAAGGCTCAGAGTCGCTCAGCGTGCTATGGAGAGGGCTATGCTCGGAATTTCGCTACGAGACATGATTCGCAACGATGAAATCCGTAGACGAACGAAGGTTACCGACATAGCTCTCAAAATCAGCAAGCTGAAGTGGCAGTGGGCCGGCCATATCGCTCGAAGGACCGATAACCGATGGGGAAGAAAGGTCCTCGAGTGGCGACCATGTTTAGGCAAAAGGAGTACAGGTCGCCCCCCTACCAGGTGGACCGATGACCTGAAGAAGACAGCGGGAAACCGTTGGATTCAGAGGGCACAGGACCGGTTGGAGTGGCGCCATTTAGGGGAGGCCTATGTCCAGCAGTGGACATCAAAGGGCTGATGGATGGATGGAACTACATGCTCATCTATATATATAAAAGCGAAAGGTCACTCTCTCACTCACTCATCACAAAATCTCAGAAACTACAAGTGCTAGGAGTTTCAAATTTTGCATGCGGGTTCTTTTAAGGACGTAAGTGCTCACTAAGAAGGAATTTTATGAAATTCAGTCTCTAAGGGGATGAAATGGGAAAAACTTTGTGATACATTGAATTAAACGCGGGCGGAGCCGCGGTCATTGCTAGTTAGCTATAAATAGAAAACAAGCATGAGATGTTACAAAAAAACTCCAGAGGGCCCACCGCAATACCTGTTCGGTGTAATACATATTAATTAATACGTGAGTCAGAAACTAGTGCTGCATTTTTAAGTAATATGCCGCGGACAGTTTAGTATGAAATTTTGCACGGTTATAGTGGACGTAGATAAGGAGTGCAGAATGTTAATATTTTTTTCAAATAATATATGCATTAGTTGATGTACAGAAGGATTGCGCAATGCTAATATTTTTTCAAATAATGCGTATAATATACATAAAATCAACTAAAACACATAACGTGCATTTGTCACAAACACATAATAAACGACTTAAAACATCTAATCTCTTACTATGAAAACACAGAACGTCTAAAATGTATATTAACTATGTCAAAATACCTGTTATAGCTTTTAAATGCAACTTTGTCATTTAAACCTCTTTTTACCTTTCGGGTGTATTAAAATAACTTAAAAATTTATAAAATTTTATTGAATTTGGGAAATACTCTAGACAATATTAAGTTTATTTTTTGAGTTGAATTACAGTCGAAATTCGTTATAGTTTATTAAATTAAAAATGAGGTAAATTACAATGTAATCTAGTTAAACTCTCATAAATAAATCAACATAAAAATAATTACTTTACACTTTAGCATACATAGGTACTAATGTAAGATAAGGTAAGATCCATTTGAAAATACAAAGAAGCATACAGTCCAGGAAAATGCTTTTTGATTCAATTCCAAACGTGCTAATTTCTCGTACACATTAAAATTGAAAATACTCCCATCTAGCGGAATTCATGGTAACTACTTAAGTCAGTGTTGTATTAGATAGTCCTCATGAGATAGACGTCCTGAGTTCCGGGATCAGAATAGGGCTCCTCCCAGATGGGCGGCTGGGCCCACCGCCCCGTCTAGTATGTATAGGCCTACTGGGGCAATTACAAATTGTCAGTTACATATTTTCTTTTTACACTACCACCGGATCGGAACACGACTTCAACTGAGAAGATCCGGCAAGAAACTCAGTGGGTTTGTCTTTTTTGTTATGCTGTAATGATGTTAATACAATACAATACAAATTTCAACGGACGCGGTTGGAAATTTTGGGGCGTTTCATATTAAATTGAAAAACGGCTAGCCGCGCGGTAACCGCGCCCACGGTTAACCGCTACTGTGTAAGAGGACTTAGGGGATGACGACGATTTGTCAGATGACCCGCGTCGCGGTGCGGTCACCATGCCGGTCTGACACGCAGTGGATTCTGGGTTCGATTCCCGGTCAGATAAGTATCTGAATGATGAGTTTAGATTCTTATTCTGGGTCTGGGTGTTTGTGCGTTCGTCAATGTGTATGTCCATGGCATCCACGACACAGGAGAAAAACCTTCTGTGGGGCTATGAGTGTAGAAAGCGTTTTAACTTTGAAGTTTTGATGCACTGCGCCTCGACAGGAAGTCGGATGGATAGCCTTAAAATGTATTAATAAAATAAAATGAAATATAAATATATTGTATTAGAATATTTATTAGCTTCCACAAACACAACAAACATGAATTAAATCTAAAATGATTACACATTAATCAACAACTTAGCTACTTAATTTAATACGGTCCATAGGGGCCATACGGTCCAAGGCCGTTGTAGGCCATAGGGTTAGGTCCTAATGGGTACGCATTGGCAGCGCTGGGCATCTCCTCACTAACGATCCCCACATTGCCATTACCACAGCCGTATGCGACAGCGCCCTGTCCAGCCGCGGGCAACGGTCCCTCGAGAGCAACTGCGCCTAAGAACGGCATCTGACCACTTACGGCAAGCGGTCCTTCGAACGCCAGGTTCTCAGATTGAACGGAGACACCGTTCGGAGCGATCGGCGACGTGCTGGTCACTGCAAAGCCTCCCCCGTTCGCTGATAAGCCGGACAATGACAAGCCAAAGCCGCAGGGTACAGGGGCGTCGAATGGCAACGCATTGGCAGGGTATGGCACGCCAGGGCCGTAAGGTAAGCCGTTCGGTGCCAGTGCTGGTCCGTACGCGCCAATCGTCTCAGCTGCCAGACCGTTGCCGATCACGCCAGGGCCAAAGCCATTGTTGATTACTTGAGCGGTGATGGCCTGGGGATAAATTGAATAATTTATTCCTGTAATTTAAGTAGGTAAGCTATGGACTCCTAAAATATGATAGCATGGTTGAAACTAGACTGAATCGTGAGTCCGAGCTTCGAATCCCAGACACGCACCACTATTTTATAACATAAAGTCTCTCTCATCAACCCATTAGTGTCCCACTGCTGGGCACGAGTCTTCACTCAGAATGAGAGAGCTTAGGCTATACTCCACCGCGCTGGCCAAGTGCGAATTCGTGGGCTTCATACACCTCCGAGATTTTTTTTAAAAGAACACTAGGCTGTGTAGGTTTCCTCACGATGTTTTTCTTCACCGAAAAGCTGTAATAATTAATTTCTAGTATGCATAATTCAGTGGTGCGTGCCTTGGTTTGAACCTCGGACCTCCACACACTTAAACTACACACTTAAAACTTCAAATTACCTGAACAAAAAGTGCAAGAGAGCAGACAATGATTTTTGATGCCATTTTGTCTTACTGCTTGGTACTTCTTGACTCTTCTGGTATCTTCTGCGTTGCTCGAATGATGATTAATGGTTACCGACTAAGGTTTTATAGTTAACATTTTGCTTAATTTCATAACTATTACCTGATAGACTTCTCGGAGCGATAAGCGTTATCTATTGTGTTATCTATTTCTTGGAAGCCTACTGAAAATTAATATGTACGATTTCTTGATGTTATGTGAGTTTGTGCGTTGATTTTTAAATTCGTTCAATGAAGTTTTTTCTAACATATGACTGACTTTTATAAAAATCGAAGTAATAGAACACGAAGTAAACCCGATGGTAAGGTGTCACAGCCGTCCATGGACTTTTTTATCTGATTGAAGTAGCAAACGAGCATGCGGTCCACCTGATGATAAGTGGTCACTGCCGCCTATGGACATCTGTAAACAACTTTAAATAGAACATGGGTTCTATCTGAAGTCAATCACAGATGCGTTGCTACTCCCGAGGAGAATGATGGTCGCCTCATGTAAAAGTATGCCGGCAAGCACACTTTTCCATCGAAATGCAAAAAAATGCGTCACGCTAGAAATAGGTGTGGCGGTGGTACTTCCCCGGTCGAACTACATCGGTTCTTCCACCTGCAACCACTACCTACCACACCTACCTACTACCACTTCATTATAAAAGAAGGGTTCTATCTCAAGTCAATTACAGATGCGTTCCTACTTCCAAGGAGTAACTCACCTAATTAGAAAGCAAGAAGGCAACCACACTTTTCGCCTCCCCGGTGGTCCCTCCCCGAAAGAACTATTGTTCTACCACGTTTAAACTCTTCTACATCGTTTAAATACCCAAAAAATCTTTACTCATGGTTTCTAACTACACTGGTTCTACCACCTTTTTTAAGTAATCTTCATGGATACCCAACCGCCCGGGGCAGCAGCTGGGCTATGCCGAACTCTTACCGGCTAAACCCCCACTGTGTTTTCTCCTCGCACGGTACGGCGGGAACACGGGCACGTTTTCGCATTCATCCGCGAACCCGCCGGTGCCTGACCGCTACCGCAGCCCCCTCGCGTGGAGCATGGAACTGATGAAGGTCCCCTCCAACAGCAAGGCGCGCCAGAAAACTCAAAGGCGCGTCTTACCAAAGCCCGCATGGGAGTGTGATGGACCAATCCCAAGACCGCCACCCAGGGGTCGTAGGTATGGGCAAGCTGACACCCGCTAAAGCCTTTCACTTCCTACAGTCATCGACGTCCCTCACCCAGCGGCGGATCCGTTCTTTGGTTCCGCCGCAAACCACCAAACGGCAGAAGACAAGGACGGCAACGACACACCGCATCTCCTGTTCCTCTGCGGCCCCACCACCAAAGCATCTGACGGTGCGCCCCCTTTCGGTCGCGGGAGACAGGGTGCACGGCAACGAGACACCGAGACACCTCTCCTCCCTCCTGGCTGCAGAGGCCAGAAAACATCGGCGCGCAGCTCCCTCGGATGCATCCAGAGCGGGCCCAGGCCAAGCCCACTCGGAGCCTCCCCTCCCTGGGATCCCTCTTGGCTTCACCGCGGCGCCCCAAGCCATGCCTACTGAGCCCCTTCACCACAACAAGGTGGAGATCCCTTCGAGGGGGTTAAACTAAACTCACTACCTGGCTCAACCTGTTACTTTTAAAAACAGTTAAAATTCAATAAGAAAAGTCGCAGACAATAATTAGTATGCATTTTATTTTATATCAAGATTTTAATTAAGCAATATCAATCTTTTCTTACTATTTAATCTAAAATAGGCCTATTGCATTTTAAAATAGTTTCTTATTTTATTTATCATCATGTCTAGGGTACTTTTGGTTTTTTGTCTTCAGGCTTGTATTTTTCAGGTGAGTTTGTTATAATGACAATAATAATAAATTTATTGCAGTATAAACAGTTTGGAATTTATACAATTGTTATAATAAGTTGTTGAAGCTACCTAGTAAGGGCCGGCGCACATATGACGGAGCACAGCGCAGAGCATGCCCGCGAAATTATCTAAATGAATCACACACTTCGCCGAAATTATCAAGTCACTGCCGGCCATGGACATCTATAAGCAACTTCATACGGAACATGGGTTCCATCTGAAGTCAATCACAGATGCGTCGCTACTCCCGAGGACTGTGATGGTCGCCTCACGTGAAAGTGTGCCGGCAACCACACCCTTCCAACGAAACTCAAGAAATGCTTCACGCTAGAAATAATAGTTTGACAGTGAAGAATGCTCTGCGCTGCGCTCCGTCATATGTACAGCCTAAGAATAAATAATTTATCCTTGTGACAGGTAGCCCCACTCTTCCATAAACATACATTAATTAATAAAATAGTAGACTGCATTGCATGAACTAGCGAGCACCAAATGATAATAATGTTAAAGCATATAGTTTTGTTTATATCAAACATGGAACATGTCAACAGAATAATATGTTATACAAGCTGACCCGACAAACGTTGTTTTGCCATATAAAAAAAAAATAAGGGTGGACGGGTTGTCCACCCTTATTTTTTTTACCACCCTTATTTAAGGGGTATGAAAAATAGATGTTGGCCGATTCTCATAGATACCGGATAAGCACAAAAAATTTCATCAAAATCGGTCAAGCCGTTTAGGAGGAGTATGGCAACAAAAACTGTGACACGAGAATTTTATATATTTAAAATAATGTAACGAGTCAGAAACATTTTATAAGATTAAAGCCGCAAACAAGGATGCAGTTCACCTGATGATAAGTGGTCACTGCCGTATGGACATCTGTAATCGACTCCAGATAATATAAGACTGAAAACTATCATCCTGTAGACTGCTTGCTCGTTTCTTATTTAATCATTACAAAAAAAAATAACTATACATGTATTAGGTAAAATTAGAATTGAGGTTTTTTTCATTTCTATTTTATGACTTCCAGCGGTTTTATTTGTTTTATTTGTTTTCTATCTTGCTTTTATGTTTGTTGCTGTTATGTT
Source organism: Spicauda simplicius (assembly GCA_949699795.1). NCBI lineage: Eukaryota > Metazoa > Arthropoda > Insecta > Lepidoptera > Hesperiidae > Spicauda > Spicauda simplicius. The sequence goes on from OX453085.1 coordinate 2,881,654, forward strand.
TTATGTTTTATCTCTTTTTCTTATATATTAATACTAGCTTTTGCCCGCGGCTTCGCTCGCGTGGAATTTAGCCTGCCATATAAATTTTGCAAGGTGGTACGTGGTGGTACGCAATACATATATTATACTCGTAATATCTTCTAAACTACTTATCCAATTTACATGGTGTAAAAAGTAGATTCAATCTACATTAGATGCTTGATTTTTTGAAATCACTTATTTTGATAAGGATTAATATTTAGTTTCTATAAAACCCATGGGAACATCAACTTCACATTTTTTTAATTTTCAAAGTATAAAAAGAGTTATTGTGGGTTATACATAAAATATAGACATATGCTGTCGCGGACTTTTATTTAGATCTATGTGAGCCAAACAATCCCATGGTACATTATATTAGGATATCTCCAACGGTTTAGGCAGCGTACGCGAAGATAGCTCTCAGAGGACAACTTTTTTAGCGACTAACCTGGTATTTCTCGTTATATTATAACCTAATTACAAAAAAATTGGTATAAATTATTGTCCATATGTTATTCTGATGTATAACCTATACTACTGTAAAGTTTCAACCAAATCCGTTCAGTAGTTTTTGCGTGAAAGAATAAAAAACACACATACATCCATCCTCACAAACTTTCGCATTTATAATATTAGTAGGATTGTTTATATGAGGTCAATTTTTGTATCCCTAACAGTCTTCGTTTTTTATCACTGGTAGGTAATACTTTTCCCTTAATATTTTTGAAGTCTTTAATCCTCTTTACTTTTCCAGTTAGCCTTCTCCCAGTCCATTGGTGCCAGTTACCCAGCCTTCAACGGTCTACCTCCAGGATCTTACAACCTTGATGCTCCTGCACCTTTGAGGGAAGCTAGACTTCCTTCATTACCTGGTAAGATATTTTAACAGTCTGACGACCCGCGTGGCGGAGCGGTTACCATACCGGTCTGACGCGCAATGGGACCCGGGTTCGATTCCCGGCCAGACAGGTATCTGAATGATGAGTTTAGATTCGTGTTCTGGGTCTGGGTGTTTGGGTATTTGTCCTGTGTGTGTCCGTGGTCCCCACGACACAGGAGAAAATCCTACTACGGGGCTAAGAGTGTAGAAAGCATGTTTAAAAATGTGTTTTAATAGTAGGTATATAGAAGTCGTCCCTGTAGCCTCGGGGTCAGAATAGAGCTACGGTATCCCCTTCCTGTTGTAAGAGGCGACTAAAAGGGGCTTCCGGGGTTGCAGACGGCTAGATTGGGAGCTCGAACCGTTCGGTCAGGCAATCCCGGGAAGGACGGCGGTATGTGTGGTCGCATACCATCGTAAAGACTAGACGGAGCGATGGGCCCAGCCGTACATCTGGGAGGAGCCCGATGGGGCAGCGCGCTCGGAGGATTCTGGTTGAAGTCGTTTCGAGATCCCGGAGTCCTCCTTTTCAGCGCCGAGGACGGCCACCGGGGGGGTTTTAGTGCGGTAAAAATCCCACATAACCCTGCGTCGCTCACACGGCGTCGGGTACCTTTTGAAGGTTTCCCCCTCGAAAACAAAAAAAACAGATATATAGAAGTATCTGACGAGCATGTACTTGGTGAATGGTCACCGCCCCCATGATACATGTAACTAGAGATGCGCCGAATGGTGGTTACACCGAATAACCGAATACCGAATACTATTCTCTTAAATCCATCATATTCTTACTGCTGGGCACGGGTCTTCTCTCAGAATGAGAGAGTTTTAGACCACCGCGCTGGCCAAGTGCGAATTGGTGGACTTCATACACCTTCGCGTCTTATTTTTTAAAGAACCCTTGGGGGTGTAGGTTTCCTCTTCCTTTCCTCCTCATTTCCTCATCCTCAGGAAAAACAGTGATCATTAATTTCTAATACGCATTTAGCAAAGGGAGATCTCCCGCCAGGCTAGGTGATCATGCCTGGGGAGCGGCCGTGCTCCAACAGTCGATGTTCGGAACTTGTATATATGCAGGATTCTGAGAATGCTTCGATAGCGTGTTTCAGAATACTAGCAGCGCCATCATGAGTAGCGGGAGGTCGCCACACGCACTTAAATCAGTGGTGCATGCGTGGGTTTGAACCTCGGACCTCCCGATTGAGAACGCAAGTTTCAACCATTAGGCTATCACTGCTCCACATATTTGTGGTACTTCTTTGCTTTTGGGGTATTATATATTATTTAAACTATGTTTAACACGTTTTTATTGGCTTGTTTTGTATCTATCTATGTATGTATCGGAGCTCAATTTTCACCGGTATCCAGAAAAGAGCACAGGTCGCCTTCTCACCAGGTGGACCGATGACCTGAAGAAGACAGCGGGAAACCGTTGGATTCAGGACACAGGACCGGTTGGAGTGGCGTTATTTAGGGGAGGCCTATGTACAGCAGACCTCAAAGTGCTGATGGATGGATGGATGATCCAGAATCCTGATTAATTTGAAACTATTGACATGTAGAGCAGTGATAGCCTAATGGTTGAAACTTGCCCTCTCGATCGGGAGGTCCGAGGTTCAAACCCAGGCACGCACCAATTATTTATGTGCGTATTAGAAATTAATTATCACTGCTTTTCGGTGAAGGAAAACATCGTGAGGAAACCTACACACCCGAGAGTTCTTAAAAAAAAAGTTCTCGGAGGTGTGTGAAGTCCACCAATTCGCACTTGGCCAGCGCGATGGACTATGGCCTAAACTCTCTCATTCTGGGAGAAGACCTGTGTCCAGCAGTGGGCCAATAATGGGTTGATGTGGACATGTATCAAGGACCGAAGACAATGCAATAAATGCATTATCATCGGTTCTTATCGTACACGCTTTTGTTTTATTTTCATAAAAGCGTTGTTTTTGTTTTTTTTTTTATATTTGTACCTAACGATAAGGCAGACGGGCCACCTGATGGAAAGTGGTTACCGTCGCCTATGGACATTTGCAACACCAGAGGAGTCGCCAATGCATCGCCGGCCTTGAAGGAGAACTCTTTCTGCACCTTTCTTGAAGAGCCCCATGTCATAGCGCTCCGGGAATACCTCAGGAGGAAGCTCATTCCACATCTTGTTTTTACAGGTATTACTAAAATTTTATTTGTTTTCAGGTTCTTATGGAGGCGCCGGGGTAGGTGATATCAGCGTGGTGGGTCAGATGCCAGTACTTGGCACCACGGCGGTCGCTGGTCAGGTACCCATCCTGGGGACTGTTAAGTTTGGTGGTGAACTACACGCTAGTGGTGTAGTGACTCTGAGTGGCGGGTGTTCATGTGGATTTAATTTTAGTTATTGATTGTTTGAAATAAGTTATTTATTTATTAAAATGTTGTTTTTTAAGTCTACTTTTTTCAATTCAATTCAATTCAATTCAATTCATTTATTTGCAGAATAACAAGTTATACAGTCTTAATCATTCTAACCCACTAGGGTATGCAAAATTGTCACAAACATATTCCAAATTACATCCTATAATCACATCAAATAAAATAAAATAATTATTTAAGTCATACATATGGCCCATTATATTAATTAATTTACATTTTTATCTGACTGAAGTAGCAAACGAGCATGCAGTCCACCTGATGGTAAGTTTCTGTCGCCCATGGACATCTGTAAGCAACTCTATACAGAACATGGGTTCCATCTGAAGTCAATCACGTTGCTACTCCCGAGGACTATGACGGTCACCTCATATAAAAGTGTGCCGGCAACCACACCATGGAAACGCAAGAAATGCTTCACGCTAGAAATAGGTGTGGTGGTGGTACTTCCCCGGTCGAACTACACTGGTTTTACTTTGTTCTACCTACCGCACTAAAACCCCCCCGGTGGCCGTCCTCGGCGCTGAAAAGGAGGACTCCGGGATCTCGAAACGACTTCAACCGGAATCCTCGAGCGCGCAGCCCCATCGGGCTCCTCCCAGATGGGCGGCTGGGCCCACCGCACCGTCTAGTCTTTACGATGGTATGCGACCACACATACCGCCGTCCTTCCCGGGATTGCCTGACCGAACGGTTCGAGCTCCCACTCTAGCCATCTGCAACCCCGGAAGCCCCTTTTAGTCGCCTCTTACGACAGGCAGGGGATACCGTAGCCCTATTCTGACCCCGAGGCTACAGGGACGACTTTGTTCTACCCACGGAAGGTAGCACCGCCACACCCATTTCTGTCGTAAACGATCCTTCGTTTCGATGGTGTGGTTGCTGGGCACTTTTACGTGAGGCGGACCAACTTAGTTATCGGAAGTAGCAACGCATCAGTGACTGACTTCAGATAGAACCCTTGTTCTCTATAAAATTGCTTACAGATGTCCATGTGTGGCAGTGACCACTTAGTATCAGGTGAACTGTATGCTCGTTTGCTACTTTATTTAAACAAAAAAGGTCACGGACATAACATGTTGTATATGTTCTATGCACATTTGTGACGACCCGCATGGCGGAGCGGTTACCATACTCTGATGCGCAATGGGTTCCGGGTTCGATACCCGGCCAGACAGGTATCTATTTGAGTTTAGATTCATGTCCTAAGTCTGGGTGTTTGTGTATTAGTCTTGTGTGTGTCCATGGTACCCGCGACACAAGAGAAAATCCTAATGTGGGGCTATGAGTGTAGAAAGCACGTGTTTAAAAATATAATAAATATACATCTTTATTTTTTTTTTGTATAGGCCTACGGGGGCACTTACAAATTGTCAGTTACATTCTTTTCTTACACCGGATATGAACACGACTTCAACTGAGAAGATCCGGCAAGAAACTCAGCGTCTTTTTTGCTTCTATATATATATCTTTTTTGTTTAATATAATTACAATTCAATCAATCTCAATACTCCTTGTATTGAGATTGTAGGTACATATTAATTACATAACTTATAATCGTACGTGCTTTACGACTAAAAGTAACATTTGTTTGATCACCTGCTTTCAAAATTATGACATTTGATTGTTTAATGTTATGATATGGCCTTATCTACTTATTTTTAGGTAACCGATATAATGTCTTCGGAAATAATTTTAATTTGGCCGTTTTCATTAGGTGACTTTGACGATTTTTCATCCCCGGACCTTGAGGAGGGACCTTGATTTTTCATTATACCTATTTCAGGACAAACCTTTAGATCGATAGCGTTTTTCGAGCGTATGTATGTTTGTTTGTATGTACTAGTCACCCGTGACATCGGTCGAAATTCGACCGTAATTTGAATAAAAAACTAAACTTCATATTGTCCAAAGTAGTACGAATATTTCTCAAATTCAAATAAAATGTAAGAATTTTCAAGTAATTTTGAACGCACCCGTTAAATATAAAAAGAGGTTTATTTAGCTAAACCGCATCTAAAAGCAATAGCGGGTATTTTGACAAAGACACTGACGTTTCTGACGTTATGTGTTTTCATTGACATTGAATGTTCTATTTCGTTTATTATGTGATTGTGACAAATGCACGGTAGTATGTGTACCTAATGTGTTTTAGTTGATTTTATGTATGTTTTAAGCATTATTTGAAAAAAATATATAAACATTCTGCACTCCTTTTCTACGTCCACTATAACCGTGCAAAGTTTTATACTAATCTATCCGCGATGTCCATAATTCCATATATTTGACAATCACTAAAGCCCAGACGGCTGAACGGATGGTAACATGTGACATAGGTGACATAATGACAATATTCTTATATATAGCGCCTGCGAATACAGAAACAAGAGAGGAGTTACGTTGCGAAGTATGCAGTCCATTTCTTTATCACTACACGTCCATCTATCCCTATGTATGCTTAAATCTTTAAAACTACGCTACGGATTTTAATGCAGTATTCTCAATAGATAGAGTGATTCAAGAGAAAGGTTTTTATGTATAATACATGCATAATGTGGAGATACACTAATATTTTAGATTTTTGACTTTTAGGTGGAATGAAATTCACCAGCTCAATTAATGAGATATAAGTTACTCTGATAATAAGCGTTCAATGCCACCAATGGACATCTACAACATATCTCAGATAGACAGGAGCTCTAACTGAATTCAATCTCAGATGCGTTGTCAGTCTTGAGGACTAAGAAGGTCGCCTCGTTTAATAAAAATCAACCGGCATCCACATCCTTCCAAAGAAACAGATGACACTCTAAAAGATGTGAGGTACCTCGCCGGTCAAAGTCGACGTTTTGCCTGGTGCAAAATGCATAGGTCATGGTGTTGGAGAATAGTCTCCCGACACTATGTTCAGCTCGAAATTTGCCCGGCCAGATTAAGAGACGCTTGATTTAATATTAGGAATAACAGGTTTTAAGTTAAAATCAAGAAAAGCTTCTAGCTTAGGGTACTAAGCTAGAAGCTAGCTAGAATAAACTCTTCATTACAGTTTGGGAAAGGGAGATCTCCGGTGAGGCTAGGTGGTCATGACTGGGGAACGGCCGTGCCCCGACAGTCGTTCGGAAGAATACTTAGATAGCGTGTTTCAGAATACTAGTAGCGCCATCGCTTGATGATTTGCGGGAAGTCGCGACAACAGCCTAAGAAGATTATCGATTTTTCCGCGTGTTTTTGCGTGTGAAAAACAAATGTATGCATTCCGATTGTAAAAGACCACTATTTTTTTCAGACAATTGTAGTACTGCCGAAATTCGTGCAACGCTTTCAGCATTGAAGGATTTTTTCAAAGAATCAAAGAAAAAGGGTCCGCGCCCTTTTTCACAATAGTTATTTTTTTAACTAATTAAATCATTATTTACCACCACGTTAGGCCATCGCTGTCACCCTGTCGGCCATCACACTGTCGTGTGCGGTAGTGGCAACGTGGACTGTAACCAATTTTATATAGACAAAGCATCTGGGATTAATTTCGGAAGAGTTCAGAAATTAATCCCAGATGCGTTGCTATTCCCGAGGACTAAGATAGTCGCCTCATATGAAAGTGGATCGATTTACTGTCCAAAGATTTTCTGGGTCGACATTTCGACAATTGCTTGTGACGTCCTCATTGGTTGTAAATATAACGTAATGTCGTACCACAATTTGAGTTTTAATGTACATTTCATAGGTTCATTCCCCGTGTTACTACCAATCTTACTACCAGTAGTTAACGGGGAATTATATTACCGTTGTTACTACTGCTGCTAGTAGTAGCACGAGGAATAAAAAATTACCCTTCTTACTACTATATTAAATCTCAAACGAAAAATCCATTTGGGCTCTAGGCTGTAGAGAAACCCAAGAAATGGACATTTATACAGTCATATGCTCGCAAAAAATACCCTTCTTATGACACAGTCAGGTAATGAAGTTAAGAATAAACTTTTTTATGCGACCGAAGTAAGGAAGAAGCATAGAATCCACATAATGGTAAGCGGTCACTGTGCCCCTGGACATGTCCAAGTAACTTGGAGATGTTAAGAACATTGGTTCCATCTGAAGTCAATCACTGATGCGTTGCTACTCTCGAGCACTAAAATGTTTTTTTCTTTTTGGATAACAACATTTTATAGTAAAGTAGCACGAATATTTCTCAAATTCAATTGTATCAATTTTCAAGTTATTTTTAAGTTATCTGTTAAAAGTAAACAGAGATTTAATTAACTCAGCTGCATTTAAAAAGAAATAGCGGGTGTTTTGACAAATCAACGTGACATTTTTGACATTGTGTTTTCATAGTAAAGCATTGAATGTTTTATTTTGTTTATTATATACTAGCTGACCTAACGTACTTCTTTCCGCCTAAAAGTAAAAATCTAAAATTGTCAGTGTTCCTCCACTATATGCATGTATTATACATAAAAACCTTCCTCTTGAATCACTCTATCTGTTAAAAAAAACTTTATTAAAATCCGCAGCGTACTTATAGAGATCGAAGCATACATAGGGACAGACATCGGGGAGCGAAATTGTTTTATACTATGTAGTGATGTGTTTGTGTCAAATACACGGTAGTCTGTGTAATGTGTTTTTAGTTAATTTTATTACTAAGCTGCATTTAAAAGCAATAGCGGGTATTTTGACAAAGACATCTGACATTTTTTAGTATGTGTTTTCTAGACTTTGAATGTTCTATTTCGTTTATGTACATGTTTGTGGCAATGCAAGGTAATGAGTGTAATGTGTTTTTAGTTGATTTTATGTATGTTTTATGCATTATTTGAAATTGGCATTGCGCAATCCTTCTCTACATCGACTACAACCGTGCGTAATTTCATACCCCTCCGCCAGCGGCTAGTATCTTAAAAACGAACCACAAGTTTTTGCTTAACGTATTAATATATAGATTACAATAAAAATAACAAAACTCCTTTATAAAAATAAATGTATTGTGCTTAAATTATTTACAGAACATAGCCGTATCCTGGGTAGAAGGGAGGAGCGGCGAGGGGGCAGCCATACGGCAGCTTCTCAGCCAGCAAGCTACTCACGGTGAGTAGCGAGAGAGTATCCGCCAGAGTAGCGGCTACGCTATTCGGCTGGAACACAGGAGCTACTACTGGACCGGGGATTATGGGTGGTGACACTACAGGGCCGCAGCCACACCCTGGGGCGTAGACTGGAGCGAGCGTGGAGGCACAGGGCGGGATGCACTGGCTGTAAGCCTGGAAAAAAAAACAATTATTTACAAGAAAAATCAAGAGGTCTAACGTGGTAATAGCACTAGTATATCTTTTTAATTTAACTGAAGTAGCAAACGAGCATGCAGTCCACCTGATGGTAAGTGGTAACTGCCGCCCTGCGACATCTATAATCAACTTCATACAGAACATGGGTTCTATCTGAAGTCAATAACAGATGCGTTGCTACTCCCGAGGACTATGATGGTCGCCTCATATAAAAGTGTAGCGGCAACCTCTTCCATCGAAACGCAAGAAATGCTTCACGCTAGAAATAGGTGTGGCGGTGGTACTTCCCCGGTCGAACTACACTGGTTCTGCCACCTTCAAAATCTGGTATATTTGTAGTGAGCATCGGCACCGTGAGCATCAATTGGTCACCAGGGAAGGGCCCAAAAGGGGCATTGCGCTTAGATGACTCCGGTTGCGTTCCTTTGGAGATCCCCGAGTCCTCTTTGTAGCGCTGAGGACGGCCACCGGGGGGGTTTTAGTGCGGTAAAATCCCACATAACCCCGACGCTCCTACGACGTCGGGTACCTTTTGAAGGTTTCCCCCTCGAGAACAAAAAAAGGATAAAATTTTATAAGACTTACCTGGGCAAACATGGCCACCATAACAAAGGACACGTAGAAGTTCATGATGAGGTACTGGACTATAACATTGAAGGCAATCGCCCGTATTTATACGTAAATATGTCATAATCTACGCCATATCTATTGTCGAAATTTAAAGGAAGTAACGGAAAATTTCTAATGCAATTTTGTAATAATATACGTAGTGCATTATTGGTAATTTTTATTGTAATTTAATAGCAACGATTGGCTAATACGAGTTGTTTAAAATTTTAGACTCTTTAATATAAAACTGACAATGTGATACAGAGTAAACACCGAGGTAATAAAAAGAATATTATTTTTATAAAAACAATAACAAAAAGCAAACATACTATTAAGATATGTGAGCAGTGATAGCCTAATGGTTGAAACTTGCCCTCTCAATCGGCAGGTCCGAGGTTCAAACCCAGGCACGCACCACTGATTTATGTGCGTATTATATATTAATTATTACTGCTTTTCGGTGAAGGAAAACATCGTGAGGAAACCTAGACACCCGAGAGTTCTTTATAAAAAAAAAAAGTTCTCGGAGGTGTGTGAAGTCCACCAATTCGCACTTGGCCAGTGCGGTGGACTATGGCCTAAACTCTCTCATTCTGGGAGAAGACCCGTGCCCAGCAGTGTGACAATAATGGGTTGACGACGACGACTATTAAAATACAGAACTATCTGAAAATTATCTTATTTGGTTCTGCAAAGAACTGTCATCGTGACTGGTTGACGCTTCAGGAGACCCAAGGCCTGGTGCGTATTTTGGCCAAAGGTTCAGTTTGGCCATACAAAGAGGTAACGCCGCCAGCATTCTTGGGACTCTCCCAAGAGGCAGTGATATGGACTCTTTGTTTTATTTATGTTTAATATTCTGTTTTGTATATAGTATAAAAAGATTTGTTTCTTAAAAAAAAACTTAAAACGCTTTCTACACTCATAGCCCCACAGTAGGATTTTCTCCTGTGTCGTGGGTACCATGGACACACACAAGACGAATAGACAAACACCCAGACCCAGAACATGAATCTAAACTCAATATTCAGATACCTATTTGGCCGGGAATCGAACCCGGGACCTATTATGCGTTAGACCGGTATGATAACCGCTTTTCCACTCGGGTCGTTAATATAAAAGTGACAATGTGGTACAGAGTGAACTTCTGGCCTAGGTGTTTTTACATCTCTTTTTTATACTTGACTAGCTAACAGAGCGAACTTCTTTCCGCTTAAAAGTCAAAAATATAAAATTTTCAGTGTTCCTCCACAATATTATGCATGTATTATACATAAAAATCCCTTCGCTCCACCCAAAACCTTGCTCTCTGTACTCCTTCCCACTCAACTTCATTTTACAAAAATTACTATACTGTGTTAGCCATTCGTCTGTGGAACTCCCTTCCTGTATCCATTCGTAATGCTCAGTCCCTATATTCCTTCAAAATCCTTGTCAAATCTCATTACCTTCAGCTTTAATCCTATCACTGTTTTTCAGATTCTTTTCCTTAAGCTTCTTGCTATCTTTTGTCAATAATCATTTTATATATTTGTTGCTACTACTTATTCTTGCTTTTCTTTAACTTACTCCTTAATTTATATTATATTTTGCACTAATCTCTATTTAATTTTGCACCCTACCTTTTTCTTTCTGTTCATATTCTTTTTAACTCCGAACCTTAAGGTTGTCTGGAAGAAATCGCTGTTTAGCGATAAGACCGCCTATTGTATCTTAAACTGTAATCAACATTGTAAATTTCCTGTTTTTTTGGGTACAATAAAGTATATTAATAATAATAATAATAAAAACCTTCATCTTTAGTCACTCTGTCCATTAAAAAACTGCATTAAAATCTATAGCGTACTTTTAAAGATCTAAGCATATATCATTGAAGGTAGAACCAGTGTAGTTCGACCGGGGAGGTACCACCGCCACACCTATTTCTAGCGTGAGGCATTTCTTGCGTTTCAATGGAAGGGTGTGGTTGCTGGCACACTTTCACATGAGGCGACCATAATAATCCTCGGAAGTAGTGACGCATCTGTAGTTGACTTCAGATGGAACCCATGTTCTGTATGAAGTTAATTACAGATGTCGCAGGGCAGCAGTGACCACGTACCATCAGGTGGACTGCATGCTCGTTTTCTGCTTCAGTCAGATAACAAAACACATAGGGACAGACAGCGGGAAGTGACTTCGTTTTATACTATGTAATGATAAGATTAACTGTGGCCACAAATGCGCAAGGTGGTAACTCCTCTGGTGTTGCATCTGTCCAGGCGACGGTGACTACTTCCCATCAGGTAGTCCTTGTCATTAGGTTTAAGAAAAGATATATTTTAATTAAGATAATAAAAAGAATATTTTTTTAATTTTTGAAGTGAAACTTCTTTAGGCGCATGAGGGTAAAATTTTTACAGATGAAACGTCACACCGGTATGCAACGGAAGTGTCGGAAAAGAGAGAGAGAGTGATCGAGACCGATTGAGAGAGAGTAAGACAGGGCGAACGTAGCATGAGCAACTAGCCGTGGAGTGAGAGTAGGGAGCAAGCGAGTGAGAAAGATTGAGAGAAAAAGTGAGACAGAGCGAACGTCGTATCACGCCTTTTTCCCTTCCTCTTAATCTTGGAAATTTAAAGTTTTAGATTTGTATAAATATAAACAAGATTTATAAATTAGTTCGCCAAAGAAGTTTCACTTCTGACATGTGTACTTTGTACGCACGCATGTTTTTTTTTTTTTTATTTTTTATTTATTTATTCACAAATCCACAGCTCTTAAAACTATAGAAGTACAAATCTGGTATAGTACCTAGCACTTAGAGCCAATTACGCATTAACATTTTTTAATATAGTACAGATATAATTCAACCGTCACTTGTGCTAACTGATGTTATATTGCGTATGAGTGTGTGTGAGTGTATGTGTGTGTGTGTATGTGTAGTATATGAGCGCGCATTCCATTCCATTTCCATTATTTCTTCGCTCCTAATAGTTGCAGCGTGATGTTATATAGCCTAAAGCCTTCCTCGATAAATGGTCTATTCAATACAAAAAGATTTTTTAAATTCGAACCAGTAGTTCCTGAGATTAGCGCCTTTAAACAAACAAACAAACAAACTCTTCAGCTTTATATATTAGAATATAGAAAAGTATAGATTAATCGCTGCTTTTCGGTGAAGGAACATCGTGTAGATACACACCTGAGAGTTCTTTAAAAATAAGTTCTCGGAAGTGTGTGAAGTCCACCAATTCGCACTTGGCCAGCGCGGTGTACTACGACCTAAAACTCTCTCATTAAGAAGGAAGACCCGTGTCCAGCAGTGGGACAATCATGAGAAGACGATGAAAAAGTAGTTATTATGTTAATCAAGAGTGTTAGCTGACTCACTACCAAATTTTATGAAAATCGCTCCAGCCGTTTACACGTGAAGAAGTAACAAACATACACACTCACAAACTTTCGCCTTTATATTTTAGTATGAAGTATGATTAGTATGAAGTATGATTTTGAGACAAACTCCTAAAAGCATAAATTAAATAAACCAGTTGGAGCCAGGTCTTTTTCATAACAATTTCTTCTTAACTATCGGAGTTCTGAATTTATGAAACCTTTCCAAATATAACCTTCGACCTTTGTTTAGTTTCTAGATCCACCCTTAAATTAGGGTAAGAATAGCGTACCGAGGGTAAACAGAGTGACGTCACAAGCGACGCGCATGTGCGGTGCGCCGCTGAACACACTAGGTGGTTTTTGGGAGTGATTATTTTCAAGGATCATTTTTTTTATATTTACGTATACTAGTCACCCGTCGCAGGTTGAAATTCAACCGTAACTTAAATTAAAAAACTAAACTTCATATTGTCCAAAGCAGCACCAATTTTTTCGTAATTTAAATAATTTTCAAGGTATTTTGAACGCACCCGTTAAATAGGTTTATTAACTAATCTGCGTTTAAAAGCAATAGTGGGTATTTTGATAAAGACGTCTGACATTATTGACGTTTTTGTCTTCATAGTAAAACATTGAATGTTCTCTTTCATTTATTATGTATGTGTTTGTGTCAAATGTAAGGAAGTGTGTGTAATGTGTTTTTACTTGATTTTATGTATGTTTTTTGCATTATTTGAAAAAAATATTAGCATTTTGCACTCCTTCTCTACGTCTACTATAACCGTGCAAAATTTCATACTAATCGGTCCGCGGCATATTACTTAAAAATGTACCACAAGTTTTTGCTTCACGTATTAATATGTATATGTATTTTTGGTATGTTTATCATGGCCGTACACTTTATTAATATGTTATATCGCTGCAAGATTTCTCATTCTGGTGCAAGATCTATGCCTTAAAATTACTTAATCATTACCCGTCCCGATATAGTTCGATTTTTGCCCATAAGAAAATTCAGATTTATACGTTTTATCAATCTGTGTGTTCTTCGTTGGGTGTAGCGTGCCTGTAGCCTCGGGGTCAGAATAGGGCTACGGTATCCCCTGCCTGTCGTAAGAGGCGACTAAAAGGGGCTTCCGGGGTTGTAGACGGCTAGAGTGGGAGCTCGAACCGTTCGGTCAGGCAATCCCGGGAAGGACGGCGGTATGTGTGGTCGCATACCGTCGTAAAGACTAGACGGAGCGGTGGGCCCAGCCGCCCATCTGGGAGGGCCACCGGGGGGGTTTTAGTGCGGTAAAAATCCCACATAACCCTGTGTCGCTCCCACGGCGTCGGGTACCTTTTGAAGGTTTCCCCCTCGAAGACAAAAAAAAAAGCGTGTGGTATTCTTCTGTATGAATGGTAGTCGTAAAAGTCGAACTATTTTACTACCTTCAACTTTAAAAAAGAAGATTCAGTAAAAATCCAATAAAACTCATTACATCGCGCAGTTAGAATGTAAAGAATCGTAAATTACAAATATTTGAATTAAATACTTGAAACTTATCGTATTAACTTAGTTTATTGTAGCGAATCAATAAATGTTTTCTTTTTTTACTCATCGAAATTTAACCTTTACAAATTTTGATCTTTACGAATTCCTTTCATAACCGCGCACTTCAAGAAACTCCTCAAAATGATAACATAATTTCAATGTCACTTCTATTCTCATATTTTGATATTTTTTAGCTAATCGAAATTTTGTATCTTAACAAGTTCCTCTTTATTTAAATGCAATCAATATCAAAAAAAATCAAAAAAAAAATCAAAATGTTTTTTATTTCAGAAATTATCACTAGTTTTACAAAATAACAGTAATAATCCTTTACATTTCTACATGTAATTTTATATCACTAAACAGTGTTTGGTGCCGTCCTAGTAAGCATTTGTATGCTTGTGTCAGGAGGCACCGCTGTTCCATATCTTTAGCTGGATAATACAAATCAAGGTTTAGGTATATTAACGGTATGTTTTACTGTAAGTAGGCATGCAATGAAAAGAAAGTAAATAAGTAATATAAAAAAATAAAAACTATTAGATATGATTATATATATAAATATATTACCATTGTATGTGTACAGAGAGAATGTGTGTGAGTTAGTGTGTGTGTGTGTGTGTGTGTGTGTATGTGTGCGTGTGTGCGTGCGTGTGTGTGTGCTCGCGAGTGCTTTTGTATATCTATTTACTTAAGATAAAAACTGATGTTTTATTTTGGGTGTAATAGAAGAGACTCAGTTTCATTATAATTTAAAGTTTTAAGCCAGTTAATTAGTTTTTCTTTGCAGTATCTGCTCAAAAGTTTATTGATCTCAAGATTTTTGTTTATTTGGTTGTATAAAAAAGATGATTGTGCAAGATATTGCCTCTCAGCAAATTTAGTTTTAGAAAGATGAGCTACAGCCACTTTAAATCTTCTCCTCCTGGTTGTTGCGATAGGTTCCGGTGGAGGTAAAGATTTATGTACTTTTAAGATTGTGAAAAGAAGATATAGTTTTCGCACAGTCAGTATGTTGTATTGTGAGTATAGATCTTGAGTTGGATACTGAAAAGGCTTAAAGTGCATGACCTTAAGCAAACATCGTTGTCCTCTTTCAACTGTCAAGAATTTTGTTTTTGTTGCTCCTCCCCAGATTGGAATACAATAAGTAAGGACTGATTGTGCAAGAGAAATATAGATTTGGTTTAGCAATTTAGGTGTCGATACATTGCGTAAAGTTTTAAAGATCCATATTAATTTCCGTATCCTTTCATTAACATGATCGATTTGTGCATGCCAGGATAAACACTTATCAATTACCAAACCTAAGTATTTAGTAGAGGAAACTCTGTGGATTGCATCGCAGCAACAGTTTGATAGATCTTTCTGATCACATTGGTGTATTATTAGTTTATGTTCGTATATTTGAAGAGGTTGTAAATTGCCATCTAGTTTTTATCGATATTTTGTATATTTTATCGATCCAACAAGTTCCTCTTTCTTAAATTGCAATATTATCAATGCGTTCTTCAAATGCAATATATTGAAGGGGTTGCAATAAAACCACCCCGTGTGTTTCACTCACAAGTTGCTTAAAAACGGGGGTGGGTTCAGCTTATAGTTAAAAGCTATATGTATACAATTTGACTGCGGCAGTAATAAGCGTGCATCCACGCCTGAATGTCGTTTTCAAGGTACAAGTCTACAAAGCACAGAGAGAAAAACATAATTAATGTGCAATACAGTGGAAAACGGAACAAAGTAGTGTGTGCTTCGCCCCGGAAAGTGTGCATAAAGTGAAGTTATGACGTTAAATGCCAAACCGGCATCCAGTTGTATGATAGAAAAACAAAAACCTAGAAAAGAATCGAGTAAGATGCCGGCGTTAATTTTTTGTGATAGGTAAGTTTGTATGACCGATCGATGAATGCGGCGCAGCGCGGATCGATCTGTTGTGTGACGTAACGGAACGTGTTTTGGTTAAGGTTGGAACAGATTTACGACTAAATGCTGCACGATGTAAAGGTTGAGACAGATGTACAACACTTATTTTTCGCCTGTTTAAATAAAGTCATTGATAGATTCTGCAGTGCTTCATACACTAATTGAACACGCTTCGTGCCACGTTGTGCGCATGTTTTCATTCTCGTGAGTCACTTTCGCTTTCTCAAATGTGGCAGATAAAAACACTCAATTAAACTAAATTTTGATACTTACAAACCAATAAAATAATCATTTTACATATACATTTAGTACACCTGCAATTAAAAGACTATTTATGTAATATTAAAAAAGCCGTAGTTTAATTATTTTCTTTGTATGTTTGTTGTAACCACGTAAACGTGTTTCATAGAGTAAAAAGCGTGAATAGAGTTTTGCGCATGGCCATTCTGAAGTGCTTTTATTTTCTTTTTAAATTTTAATTATATAATTCTATGTAAATGGATGAAAATTATTTTACTTACATTATTATCATTAAAAAAAACTTTCTTACAATCATAGATTTTTAAAAGTATTAACTTTAAATAAACACAAATCTGAGTATGATGTATAATTATAAGTTAATTAATAATTATAGGTTGTAAATTAGGCATATTTATTAGTATTTATGATAGAAAT
Organism: Spicauda simplicius; assembly: GCA_949699795.1. Lineage (NCBI taxonomy): Eukaryota > Metazoa > Arthropoda > Insecta > Lepidoptera > Hesperiidae > Spicauda > Spicauda simplicius. The sequence goes on from OX453085.1 coordinate 2,898,369, forward strand.
AAATGAATCATAATCTATGTTTTTGCAAGCTACAATTTTAGATATTTAGTTACATAAATAAGTCAGTTAGTTTGCAGGGATATATCTGACACCTACTTTTGATAATACTACATGTTATTATACTTGTTACAAATTTAAATTGGCATTATCACTACATAGTATAAAACAAAGTCCTTCTCACTGTCTGTCCCTGTGTATGCTTAGATCTTTAAAACTAGGCTAAAGATTTTAATGTTGTTTTGTTTAATAGATAGAGTGATTCAAGAGGAAGGTTTTTATGTATATAATTCATGGATAATATAGTGGAGGAACACTGATAATTTTAGATTTTTTACTTTTAGGCGAAACGAAGTTCGCCGGGTCAACTAGTATTGTTATAATAATAAGTCCTTTCGCTTTCAGGTTTTTTAAGGCTTGTGGTTGGTATATCTAAAATCTATATAGCCCATTTCACTATGAGCACTGAGATTACAATATGCCATATGATAAAGAAAACTTATTTGAACTTCTTGAAACTGCAGTGCTTGCGAAAGAATGTACATACATACAGACATTTGTACATACGTACCTACTAGAGTAATGATAAATATTTTTATCGATATTTTTATTGCTTGAAAATATTAGTTGATATTTTTATTATAGTAGGTATGAGTTTTGCTGAAGTTGAATATTTTGTTAATTAATGTAACTTACGATACCAATAAAAAATTAAAATGTTAATATATCACAGACAATAATTATTACGTAAACATCAATAATGTACTGTATTTTTAGTGCATTCACACATAGAATTGAATGCGGTGACTATTTTCTATGGCTAACGTCAACGAACTCAGGGTGAGCAGGCCATAGGCGACGTGCGAGGCGAGTTGGAAAATGTTCCCTATAGCTCATGAGTTACAGTCGAAATCTTAATGCAGTACTTACATAGTGTTAAAATTATTGAGTTGATATTTTTATTCAATATTGATAATATTGCATAACGAATAACATGGTTGTTTTAAATTGTTAGTTAAATTTATTCGTTAATGGTTATATTCTTCATCTCTAGTACGTACATGCTCGAAAATCGTTATATTGTTCTACGCAGTGTAACAAAACTCATTACAAGTTAAATGAGTACTACTCATGAGGACTCGTGCATGTTTCAAATTAGTTATTAACTTTTAGATCCCATAAAGTAATTTAAAATACACGACATTTTGCTACCAACAGTAATTCAGATTAAAATACTTCTCACGATAGCCTTGTGGTTTCGTCTACTGACTTTTATTACACGTATACCAAAAATTAAATGTCTATGCTATACATATCATGGAGCGAGGTCCGAGATTCAAACCCAGGCACGCATCACAGATTTTTCTAAGACTATGAAATTAATGATCACTGCTTTTAGGTGAAGGAAAACATCTTGAGGAATCCTACACACCAAAGAGTTCTTTAAAAATAAAAGTTCTCAGTGGTGTGTGAAGTCCACCAATTTGCACTTGGCCAGCGCGGTGGAATATGGCCTAAAACTCTCAATCTGAGAGAACACCCGTGCCCAGCAGTGGAACAATAATAGGTTGACGAGATGAATATACATCGCATAGTTTCCGAAGCAGTTATTTTAGTGGTCTGCTAAAAATAATAATGGACATTTCTATTAAAATCGCAATCGCAATGAAATATGGCTTCAAACTCTGTTATTCTGGTAACAAATGTACCCAGCAGTGGGACAGTAATGTATTGACGAGACATAATTATAACTTTATGTACCTTTTTGGGGGAAACCTTCAAAAGGTACACGCCGTCGTGGGAGCAACGCCGGGTTATGTGGGAATTTTAGCTCTCCATTGGAACACGACCGGAGTCCTCCGAGCGCAAAGCCTTTTGGGCCCTTCCCCGGTAACCGTAACCGATTGATGCTCCCCGTGCCTCTCGGTGTTTACGGCATGCGGCCACACATGCCATCGTCCTTCCCAGAGTCACTTGGCTGGACGATCCGAGCTCCCACTCTTACCTCCCTCAACCCCAGAGGCCCCTTTTAGTCGCCTCTTACGACAGGCAGAGGATACCGTAGCCCTATTCTAGTCCCGGAACTACAGGAAGTAACATAAAAAGGTGGAAAATAAATATATAGTCCAATACTTGAGGATATATTTGGTCTGTGCTCCATTAACTCTATACAGAAGCATGACAGTTTTTGGAAAGCGCGTGAACCCGTGTAAATAAGAAAATGATATACATAAGAATTAAGTGAATTTCATACCGTTTCATAGTGAACGCACGACATGAAAAAAGAATTACCAATTTTATTAACGTAGCACGAATACTACGCATTAGCCATAGCACGCAGTAGCCCATACATGTAATAAAAATAGAAATTATTTATCTGTGCATCTCATCTGTTTGCAAAAAAATAATAATAACAGTATTCTTTAATAATTTGATTATGACAAAATATTAAATAATTAAAATTTAATTTATATTGACTGATATAAATTGAGTAGGCAGTAGAACAAGTGAAATTCGACCAGGGGGGTACCAGCGCCATACTTATTTCTAGCGAGAAGATTTTTTTTTTGCGTTTCGATAAAAATATGATGAAAATTTGTGAAAGTATATGCATGATTGTTACACTTTTTATTATTGCACTGTATTGCCCTAAAATATAAGCTTAGTTGTAGCCTAGTACATAAGACCTTTTGTGAGAGCAAATAAACTATTATTATTATTATTATACTTTTACTCCAAAACTACAGATCGTATTTCGCTACAATTTCGCATACAGATTTATAGCATACTTCTTACTATTACTAGCTGACCCGGCGAACTTCGTTACGCCTAAAAGTCAAAAATCTAAAGTTATCAATGTTTATCCTCTATATTATGCATGTATTACATAAAAATCTTCGTCGTAAATCGCTCTATCTATTAAAAAACTGCATTAAAATCCGTAGCGTAGTTTTAAAGATCTAAGCGTACATAGGGACAGACAACGTGAAGCGACTTTGTTTTATGCTATGTAGTGAAGTTAACACGTGGGATACACACTGTTAGACATGATGATATATAACTTTACAAAATTTACGGCTCTACCGTCTATTGCTATATGTAAAATTTATTAATCATCGTTATTTATATTTACCATGTGCAGTTTACGATACACAATCCACATATTAATTCAATAGGTACATGTATGTTGCATTTGCTCGTGTTTGCGGTGAACCACAAAGGCTATGTGGCGCCATCTACCTAAGTAAATATAATTATGGCGTGCAAAGCAAATATTTGTCAAGTTCGTGTTGCTTTGTTTGATCATAATAACATTAGACGTAGGTAGTCGACCCAATTTATTTAAATCGTTAATTGTGAGCTTTCCAGTTGTTAATACAATATTTAAGTCGGTGGTGATTATAAACTTAATACTTGTTTTTTTCAAGAGCTCCGACCGTTTAGGTCAAGTTTTGCACAGTAAAGAATATTTTACATAATAAAGTCATAGACTATCTATTCAAATTTGATAAGTCGTTTTGTGTGAAAGAAAAGCAAACATCCATCCAAGCAAACTTTCTTCTTTATAGTATTATTATTAGTAAGAAGTATGATAAGTTGTTATTGCTGCCCACAGATCTTGTAAAGTCTGGTTATTAATTGATTTTGTTGTTAAATTAAATTAGAACGCATTGAAAAAACCCATTAGGCTTTAAAATTTAATCTCAACAGCAACTCTGTAAATATTGCAGATCGTACTAACTTGTAAAAACCGAACTATGGCGTGCGCCGCGGGCGCACTTTAAAAAACTTGCACCTGTATGTTATTTTACTCTTTGACTTGCACTACTTAATTTGAAGTTTTGGTTATACACCTACATCTTCGTAAAGCATTTTTGTATGTGGTGATACCTAATTTTAACTATGTGTTTATGATCAGGCGCATTTTATATTTATACTCCTTTAACAAAGATCACATTAATTATATATAATTTTGGGTCTCAAGATAGTAATAAACTTCAATTAATGCATTGTCAATAATACACTTTTTATTAACTGATATTATTCTTTGTTAATAAAACTGCGTAAAATGAAACAATAAACAAAGACAATAAAAATGTCACATTTCCGGTAGCCATTACGGCGAAATATTATACAGACAAATTGAGATAGCATGCCGTTAGACGTGACGGCTATATAAATTATAGCCAATTATATTTTGCCGCATTATATTACGCGCACTTCTCGCAAGTTGGTCGACTATTCGTCACGTCATTGCATTCGAATTGTGAAATACGAAGTTCGCGCTGCGCAATTATCACTTGATCGTCAACGGTTGGACCGTGTTTTTGTTTGAAAGTTTTTGCAAGGCTTAACTACGATTTACCAAGATGACGAAGTTAATACAACAGTTAAACTTTAGTAGTAGTAATTACTATGACGTCGCAGGCATCGAACCCCCTTCTAAATCGAAGTTTATGTGAGTATTGTACTTGGCTGTTTCCCTTTGTTTTCGTTGCGTAATCATGCGCATGCTTTAAAAAAAGTGGGTAAAACTTTTTTTTTGTAAATCTGTGCACTGATTTGTGATTCACTGCAAATGAAATTATCTCCTACGTCATCACATTAGGCTTTTAAAATAGATCTGCGTCATATTAACTAAACTAGAATACAGATTATAAACGTCAAATTAACTTTCTATTCTACGGAACCCGTACCTTAAATTAGCTACAATTGTAATTTTAAGAAAAACGAAAATATAATAAGTAATTTTTTAAAAATGGAACTAACTTCCTATAGCAGATTTCTGCCCACTTGTGGATTTAAAATAAACGCCACATTATTAAAAACGGAACATATACAACAACGATAAATGAATAGTCTAGCTGAAATGTCATTAATATTTACTGTACATACACCTATTACTAACAGTCTACTAGTCCTTAGAATTCCGTCGTTTCCGGTGGTACTTGGTCAAACTATATCATTAATTGTTTCATATAGGATCCCCAAAATGGCTTCAACCAGTTTCCTGCTGTCTTCAAGTCATTGGGCCACCTGGTCCTGTGCTCGTTTTGTATAAACGTGGTCGCCCCTTTCTTCCCCATTGGCCTTTTCGCTTTTCTCCTGGTTGGATTATTATAATCTAATATCATTGTCGTTACCATCAATATCATTTAGTAGAAAGGAAATAATGCTGAAGCGCCAAATTAGCATGTGGGAAATATAAAAGTGTTCCAGCAACCACTTTCCATACAAATGCAAGAAATACTTCACGCTAGAAATAAGTGTGGCGGTAGTACTTTCCCGGTCAAACTACACTGGTTCTACCACTTATAAAAGCAACCCATAAGTAGGCTAGTAACTAGATTATATTATTATTATTATTAGATTAAATTATGCATAGAAATAGGTCAGCATTCATATGTTAAACATTAAAGGTTATCATAGTAGGGTTATCAATTATACTTAGACATATTGATTACATATAGATAAGGTGTGAGTCATAATATGTTACAATGTTATGAAATTTTAAAAATACATTATCTATATCACTACATAGTATAAAACAAAGTCGCATCCCGCTGTCTGTCCTTATGTATGATTAGATCTTTGAAACTACGCTACAGATTTTAATGCAGTTTTTAATAGATGGACTGATTCATAAGGAAGTTTTTTATGTATAATACGTGTATAATATAGTAGAGAAACACTGATAATTTAAGAATTTTGACTTTTAGCCGGAACTAAGTTTGCCGGCTCAACTAGTTATGTTTGAAGTTTAAAGTAGGAGGGTTAGTCTTTCCATGTGTTTGAACATGTTGATTTCTAGAAGTTATGGTGGATTTGAATATATCTTAAATATGATGGGTTATTCATTTATTCATTTATTTATTTATTCAGTTATGTATTAACATATGTACAGTCACAAGCAATAAGATGTGACTAGGGAAGATTGGTAAAAGTATCTGACCCAAGAAGGAGTTCAATAATATCTGACTACACAAACGCAGCAAAAATATCTGACATTGAAAGGCAGCATAATGCAGTAGCGTCAAAATTATGTAAATGAACATAAAATCACAATTGCTCATGACTGTACATATGGCTATAATTTAAAAACTGATTAATAGCTGTATTACACATAGACTTGGTATATGTTCAGAAATGAAAAATTTTGGAACAGCACAAAAATAGCATTTGTTAGTTCCCGTTTGTTTTATATGATAAATATTGTTTAGGACATAATATCTGTCCCTGTAGCCTCGGGGTCAGAATAGGGCTACGGTATCCCCTGCCTGTCGTAAGAGGCGACTAAAAGGGGCTTCCGGGGTTGCAGACGGCTAGAGTGGGAGCTCGAACCGTTCGGTCAGGCAATCCCGGGAAGGAAGGCGGTATGTGTGGTCGCATACCTTCGTAAAGACTAGACGGAGCGGTGGGCCCAGCCGCCCATCTGGGAGGAGCCCGATGGGGCAGCGCGCTCGGAGGATTCCGGTTGAAGTCGTTTCGAGATCCCGGAGTCCTCCTTTTCAGCGCCAAGGACGGCCACCGGGGGGGTTTTAGTGCGGTAAAAATCCCACATAACCCTGCGTCGCTCCCGCGGCGTCGGGTACCTTTGGAAGGTTTCCCCCTCGAGAACAAAAAAAAAAGGACATAATATCTAACCAAGTTCTAAGCATTGGAGCATGTCGCGCAAACAAAGAAAGAAAAAGAAGGTCGTCCTTAAAAGGATAAAGTCACAAAACACCTGTGAGAATGTTATTTTTTTAAGATCTTAGGTGTATAGGTTTCCTCATGTTGTTTTCCTTGACTGTAAAGCGGCGTTAACTTATAGAAAAATCATTGAGGGGAATCTTAAAAAAATATCTTGTAGAGGAAAAGCCAAGATGTGTAAGATTTTTACTTACTAAAAACCCCTCAGTGGACTCAAAGGGCAAATTTGTAGGTTAAGCATATCGCCTCTTTACTACAACGTGACAAGTACAAATTGCCCTTTTTTATTATTTATTTATTTTTAGGAAACATACAATATAAATTAAGACTTATAGATAGGTTCTAAAATTAGGTTAGGTAGGTTAAGCATATCGCCTCTTTACTACAACAATGTGGCAAGTACAAATTGCCCGTTTTTTGTTAATTTCATAATTATCATGTTTTTCTTAAATTTGTGGGTAAGTCATTAGGTAATATTTATAATGAATCTATTAGGTCTTATGTAAGTCCATTCATTTTAAGGAATTTTATTTTGCGTAAGTCGATACGTAGCCTCCTATAAAAAATTTAGTTTTAAAGATAATGATAATAATAATAACTTTATTGACACAAAAAATCAAATCATTTATTATTAGTGGAACATGGGTACAATAAAAGTTATGACATAGTTCTTGTAATCCTCCATATTCCCGCCACAGGTGGGCATACAATAAAATATACATAATGATAAGACGCTAACATTTTTAAATATAAATACAAAATTTTATGACGAATTTGGAATATACATTTATAATACTTATGTCAACTATAAATACATATGTCAAAATTAATATTTATTAAACATTGATATTAAGAAATAGATTTATCGATCAGAAATTCATTAATCGTGTAATAACACTTGTCAATTAAAAATTTATGAAGCCTTCGTTTAAATAAATTTACCTCAACAGTGGCACGGATCGTCGCGGGTAGCTTATTATATATAACGGGGGCTCTGACGAATATACTTTGCTTATATAAATGTGTTTTTGATCCTACAGTGCATAACTTATCAGTTCTACGTGCCCTACTCTTAAATTCGAATAAATGTATGTTACATTTTACAAATATGCTACACTCTAATATATAAAGACATGGTAATGTCAGGATTTGGAGGCTTTTAAAGTAGATTTTGCACGAATCCCATGGTCTTATGTTACATACTGACCTGATACAGTTTTTCTGTGCTTTAAATACGAGTTCTTTGTCTACAGAATTACCCCAAAATATGATGCCATACCTAAGAATAGATGAGATAGAGGCATGATATGCAGTTAAAACTGTTTTTTGTGGAACAATTTTCCTTAACATACGCAGTGCATATGATAGTTTATTTATTTTTTTACACATATAGTCTATATGAGCTCTCCATTTTACATTAAAATCTAAGTATAATCCTAAGAATTTTGTGGTTTCAGTTTCCTGTATTTTATGTCCTAAATAGTTAATGTGAAGATTCTGTACAATATTTTTTCTTTGTCTAAAATGCATTATTTTGGTTTTTTCTAAATTTATTTTAAGATTATTAGATTCGAGCCATTCAATTAAACATATTAAAGATGAATTAATGTCATTTTCTAAATTATTAATATTTTTGTTGTAAAATAATACGGTACTGTCGTCTGCAAACAAAGTCAGAGCATGGTTGATTACTTGAGGTACAGGGTTAACATATATAAGGAATAACAGTGGCCCTAGCACGCTACCTTGAGGTACACCATACTTAATTGTTTTGCGGTCAGATTCGTAACTAAAATTATACTTTGTTACAGGGCACACGTTATTAAGTTGCGTGTATTGTTGCCTATTTGTTAGATATGACTTGAGGAGATCATATACATTACCCCTAATACCATAGTCATATAATCTAGATAAAAGTATATTATGATCCACGTGATCAAAAGCCTTGGTAAGATCAATGAAAAGAGCAGTCGTCGGTATTTTATGATCCATTTTTGACATTACCACTGATAAAAAATTGTATATTGCCATATTTATTGACTTGTTTTTTCTAAACCCGAATTGGTGGGGAGTCAATATCTCATGTGTTTCTAAAAACGTTGATAAAGATTTATATATTACTTTCTCAAAGATTTTTGTGAAGACGGGTAGCAAAGCTATGGGTCGATAGTTACTTATGTCAGACTTGTCACCTTTCTTAAATAACGGCTTAATTATAGCTGTCTTTAGCTGATCCGGGAAAATACCTTTTACAATACAAAGATTTATTACATGGGAGAGGACTGGGGATATAATTGAAGAGCAATTTTTTATTATTTTAGTCACGATCCCATCATGTCCGGGACTTTCGGTATTTTTTAATGATATTATTATTTTATGAATGTCATGTGGTATCGTTGGGGGTATAAAGATTGAATTTATACCCCAATGAAAAAAGTAAGCACATTTCGGTCATTTGAAGCCTCTGGCCGCTGCAGTAGTCGAAACTGTGTTTCAGGGGCCAGCATCTTCTCCAATTTTCGTTTGTACTATATATTACTTACATTAAGAGACATGTTAAAAAAAGAAATGAGTTTGTGTACGTGTGTTGTGTGTCTGTGTGTGTGAGTGTGTATGTGTTTACATACTACAGTTGTAATTCACATATTACTTAAAAAACCTTTTCTCTCATCAACCCATTATTGGCCCACTGCTGGACACGGGTCTTCTCTCAGAATGAGAGAGTTAAAAAACCTTTTACCTCTTCATAATCTAGGTCTTTGAGCCAGGTAAATATAACTTTTTTAAATTTATTATCCGAACATTTTTTTTATTTTTTTTATTACATGTTGTTCTTGTAAAGAGGCGATATTTTGTTGCTTGCCTGGGATTCAAACACCAGACCCTCTATTGATAGGCCAAGTCTCAACCGTTACACTACCATTGCTCTGTATATGTGTTAAACAGATCTGGAGTCACATTAACAAGTGACGTCTGAAATACTTGCATAACATGTGAGTCAAAGTAATTTTCTTCAATCAATACTAATAAAAGTGCTTTGAAACACCGTCCTACACTTACCAAGGTCTTAGATATTGTATGCATTATTTATTATCTATGTATTAATATGTGAAGCAAAAAATTGTGAAGCATTTTTAAGTAATATGCTGTGGATGGATTAGTATGAAACTTTGCATGATTATCGTGGATGTGGAGAAGGAGAATGTGAATATTTTTTTCAAATAATGCACGAAATCGGGAGCAGCAACGCATCTGTGATTGACTTCAGATGGAACCGATGTTCTGCATGAAGTTGATTACAGATCCCCATGAGCGACGGTGACCACTTAGTGGTGGACTGCATGCCCGTTTGCTACTTTAGTCAAATAAAAAAAAACACTACCCTTCCTCCGGAAAGCAAGTATTTATTCTAAATAATTTTATTTTCTTCACCCCTCCTTTCGACCTGGTGTTCTGGTGAATTCTATGTTCTTTTGCTACATCAGTTCTATGCAATAAAGTTGTCATAAGAGATCCATGCCCAGCTGTGACTACCAACTGTGATACCAGTCTTTTTAGGATCCATCCGTCAGCCCTTTGATGTCCACTGCTGGACGTAGGCCTCCCCTAAATGTCGCCACTCAAATCGGTCCTGTGCCCTCTGAACCCAACGGTTTCCCGCTGTCTTCAATTCATCGGTCCACCTGGTGTGGAGCTGTACTTCTTTTTAGGATGGATGTGTCTAAATAGGGAATCCAGATGCCTCCATATTATTCCTTACACCTACATTGGTCTTATCTATACACGTAACGTATCACATTGCCCACACGTTAATGAGAGTCAATGTGTGAAGGTCAAGTTAATATACTTGGACTAACTAGGGTTGGCACTAAGCAGGTTATCATTTTGACGACCCGCGTGGCAGTGTGGTTATCATACCTGTCTGACATGCAAATCGTTCCGGGTTCGATTCCAGCATCTGAATGATGAGTTTAGATTCTAGTTTCTGGGTCTGGGTGTTTGTGTAGTGTTCCATGGCACCCACGACACTGGAGAAAATCTTATTGTGGGGCTGTCAGTGTAGAAAGTGTTTTTAAGTAGTTTTTTTTTATTTATCTTATTTGGGGGGCGGGGGGATTTACAAGGGTATCCGTCGCTGTTAGAGCAACATAGAATTTTGTCAGATTTTCTCCTAATGGACGCAAGCGAAGAGCGCGTTACCCCTTTGGGTTCCACCCAAATAGGTATAGAAGTCCATAACAATGTATGTTGTTAACTTTTTTTTATTTTTTATTTATTTATTTATATCAGGCTACAAAGGCCCATAGAAACGAATACACAAATACAAGAAAACAATATAACAAATTAATACATAACAATTAATAAAACTATGATACTATACAAAATAGAAACTAACAAATATAAAATATTATAATACTATACATAAACAATATTTATAATTCATGTAACACGAATGTGCGGCGTCGTAATGCGCGCGGTGTCGGGTAGCCGGCCTCGGAATCGCCGGAACACAACACCTCTCGGCCAAAATTCTTCCTTCATGAAGGTTGGCATCTGCTCCGTTGGGACTCCCACCACATAAGAGTTGAAGTTCACTTAACGATGGTATGCGACCATATAGCCGTTCTTTCCGGGGTCGTTCGTCCCCCGGGTTCGAGCTGGCAACCCCTGAAGCCCCGTTTTAGTCACCTCTTACGTCAGGCAAGGGATACCGTAGCCCTATCCTTTTCCTAACTAGAGACGTTCAGATAGCCTTTGCGTATTTAATTAAAATTAGAGGGATGACAAAAAACACAAACATTAATTGATTTTATTTATTTAGCTTTAAAGTTAGCTTAATAGATGGCGCCATACGGGCCGTAGCCATAGGGCGCATAGCCTGGGTAGCCAGGTCCAGGACCGTAGTCCTCAGCCGTGATACCAACAGCTCCATTGCCACAGCCATATGACACGGCACCAGCACCGGCCGTTGTCCCTGTAGCCTCGGGGTCAGAATAGGGCTACGGTATCCCCTGCCTCTCGTAAGAGGCGACTAAAAGGGGCTTCCGGGGTTGCAGACGGCTAGAGTGGGAGCTCGAACCGTCCGGCCAAGCGACCCCGGGAAGGACGGTGGCATGTGTGGTTGCATGCTGCCGTAAAAACCAGTAGGTGTGGTGAGCAGGTCACGTCCACCAGGGAAGAGCCCGATGGGGCACACGCTGAGGACACCGGCGGCGGTCAATCCGAGTTCCCGGAGTCCTCTTCGCAGCGTCGAGGTCGGCCACCGGGGGGGTTTTTAGTGCGGTAAGAATCCCACATAACCCGCGTCGCTCCTACGACGTCGGGTACTTTTTGAAAGTTTCCCCCTCGAAAACAAAAAAAAAAAGGTAACACGACCTCACTGCCCATTTTACTTTGGATAATAATTCATTTGATTCATTCTGAGGTTATAACTGATTATTTTTTCTGCCGGCGCGTCACAGTTTCACTGACAGCCCTATTCCGCGGTTACTTACCTAATAGTAGGTAGATTGAAATGTATACTTTGATAAGAGACTAGAAACTTCTATTTGTAATCGTGGAGTTATTAAAATCATTAAATGTTTTCTCGTGACTTAGATATAGCGCTAAAATATGGCTGCGGTCATAAAGTATATTTACTTGTTGATTACAGTAATATTATAGTAAAAATAGAGTAGGTTCTGTAGTTCAGACTTAAGCGTCACTCTATTTATTTATAAGATTGAAGTAGAATAAAATTGGCTAAGTGCGAGTCGGACTCTATTTCCATGCCTATTTTTAGCGTGAAGCGTTTCTTGCGTTTCGATAGAAGGGTGTGGTACAGTCAGCAGCACATAGTTAGTGGCGTTCAAAGTGTCCATATTGTTAGATACAATCAAAGTGTTCAATAATATCGGCACAACCTACGTTTCTAATTGTTGACAACATCTTAAACTCCCAAATGTCAGGACGTTCATAAACTCATAATGTTAATACCACCCAAATTGTCACAAATGTTCCGGCGTCAGTGGTAACCTAGCAACGAGACTGATTGTAAATATAGGTACATTTTAAAATATTAAACTTTATGTTGCGAATATATTGTAAGGATCACTTACTGTGCGAGCAATGATAATATTGTCATATGTTTATCTCATTTAAGATTTTAAAATTTAATGAAGATACTTTTCATCAGTTTAAAAATGAGAAAACCATAGAGGTAACAGAAAAACTATTATATTTTAGCTAAAATATATTGTTTGTAAAAAATATACATCGGTCTTTAATTTTTTTAATATACATCCTTTGAAACCCTTTGAACATCCTTGCTAGTAACGATCGAATAACTTTAAGCTCGTATGTGAAAACGAATTTCTGAGGAACTTCTTTTTTGCACGTCAAATAATTGTGAACAATGTTGTTGTGGTGAATCAGCATCAGATAGTGTCACTGGCAAACGTTTATTTCCGGAGAGAACAGGAAGAAGAATCAATCAATTGAACTTGTTCTATTTCAAGTGTGTTATGAACGGACTTAGGCCTTCTTTTTCTTGACGAGGGTAGGTTTGTATAACTTGACGTGGTAAGTATTTCAGGTGCAATATATGGGTATGTTTCCATATACTGAACATTAACAACACTTGACGCAATTGAGCCCGGATGAGATACTCTGTCGATGGAATTATTAGAATGCAATATAATGGTGTATCCCATTGTGCCCCGTGACATTTCGCATCTTGCCCCAATTACTGTGTTAAAAGAGAATAAAAAATAACGGTAAGACTAAAGCAGTGTTAAAATTGCCTATCAACTTCAAGGAAAACGTAAAATAAAGGAGAAAATAATCATCAATTCAATACTATTTCTTACTTGATTCTGTAGTTATTAAGGATAAAAAAATATTATATCAATTATGCACTTAAACTAAATTTGATTGTAAATCAACTGTCATGGTCTATTGAGTATTGTTTGAAAGCAGCTTCTGATGGGCTGCAGCACCATCTCGCAAAAGCGTTTAGTTTCTGGTATGTGAGCATGACCCGTCTTACTCGTCCGTCCTCTCGTCTTGTCTTATCATGCCTCTTGTTCCCCTAGACCGATTCTATGACAATGACAGTCAATGACGTCATTGCAAGATATGAAAAGGATAGTTGTTAATATAAAAAAGAGAGAAGAGAAGAGTCATTGTTACCATGTCTTATACCGTAAGTGATCAGGAACCTTATATCCGCAACATAAGGTATAATATTATAAAATGTACCTATATTTACGAACAGTCTCGTTGCTAGGTTACCGCTGGTATCGTAACAGATGCTTTAATTGTGACAATTTGACTGGTTCATTATGAATTTAAGAATGTTCTGTCATTTGGAAGTTTATGATGTTGTGAACAATTAGAACACGTAGGTTGTGCCGATATTATTGAGCACTTTGGTTGTATCTAACAATGTGGACAGTTTGAATGCCTCTAACTATTTGCTGCTGACTGTACCTGGCACACTTTTATATGAGGCGAACATCATAGTCCTCGGGAGTAGCAACGCATCTACGCATCTGTGATTGACTTCAGATGGAACCCATGTTCAGTATGTAGTTGATTACAGATGTCCATGGGCGGGGACCACTTACCATCAGGTTTTTTTTTTTTTTATTTGACTGAAGTAGCAAACGAGCATGCAGTCCACCTGATGGTAAGTGGTCACTGCCGCCCATGGACATCTGTAATCAACTTTATACAGAACATGGGTTCCATCTGAAGTCAATCACAGATGCGTCGCTACTCCCGAGGACTATGATGGTCGCCTCATGTGAAAGTGTGCCGGCAACCACACCCTTCTATCGAAACGCAAGAACTGCTTCACGCTAGAAATAGGTGTGGCGGTGGTACTTCCCCGGTCGAACTACACTGGTTCTACCACCTTTGAAAACTGCATGCTCGTTTGCTATTTCAGTACAGATAAAAAAGCAGAATAAGACTGGCTAAGTGCGAGTTGGACTCGCGTACGCAAGGTTCCACTTCTGCCAAAAATTTCCCTTTGATCGGACACGACTGTTTCGTAATAAAACAACATAGTTATTTTTCCGCCTAAAAGTCAAAAATGTAAAATTATCAGTGTTCCCTACTATATTATACACATATTATACATAAAAACCTTCCTTTTGAATCACTCTATCTATTATAAAAACTGCATTTAAATCGGTAGCGTAGTTTTAAAGATCTAAGCATACATAGGGACAGACAGCGGGAAGTGACTTTGTTTTATACTATATACTATGTTTCCATAAATCGTCTTTCTTGGCGTAAGTAATCGATGTTTGTAAGTCCACAAAAAGTTTTGTTCTGTAAATTGGTAATTTTTCATATACGATTTTGTCCGAGGGGCCCGTCGATGTATTTACTAGTTGACCCGACGAACTCCGTTCCGCTTAAAAGTAAAAAATCTTAAATTATCAGTGTTGAATCAGGCTATTAAAAAAACTGCATTATAATCCGTAGCGTAGTTTTAAACATCTACGCATACATAGGGAAAGACAGCGGGAAGCGACTTAGTTTTATACTATGTAGTGATATCCTGTTTATACATATAATAATATGTACCTCCATATATATACCTCCGTCTGTTGTTTTAGTTTTTAGTCTGTTAGTTAGTGTTAGTTCTTGGCAGTCATCGTGGCCTTTTCTTATAAGAAGCCAGCATAGTCCTCATCGGAAGACGTTTTTGAAAATCTTTGATTGCTTGTCTTTGGCTCACAAGTCGCCCAAAGGAAAATTCTCAATCCTTTTCATTATGTGTTATATGATTCTTATCAAGTAACACATAATTTCAATGACATCAATGTGTCATTAAATATTTTTTTATAGTATAGTTAGGATTAGGTTTAATTCTCATCTCGACAAATAGTTATGTGGCTTATCAGTATATGTTTGTACAAAGACGAATTGTCGTCTGATATTAATGCTATTTGATAATATATTTATGCATGTACATATTGTATGCATATTTACAATGAAATGAAACTTCCGTATGGCTGTACATCATTTATTGCATAAATAGGAGAATCAAGTATAAGTTATTATAGGTCCCCGTTACGTTTTACCCTTTGCAAACGGAATCCTAAAATTAAACCTAAAGGAGGGGATACCTCAATAATTTGGTAATTTCGACGATATTTATGCCCCATCCTACTAAACAAATTGACACTGTTTCTTATAGAAAAAAGTTATATGAAGCTGAGCTCTACTACTGATATTTTATTGTCCCCTTATCCTAAGACTTTGACAATGATGTCTGATACCATAATAGAGCATCTCCGCACTGCCGCGAGCAGAAAGAAGTGTGGCAATGCCATAACAATACACGTGGATTCCTCTTTTTCTTCCGACTGACATTGGCAGAAACGTGTATTTGAATTTAAAAATAGAATCTGTTGAAAAAGTAAAAACATTTATTTTATTATCTCGTAAATTGCGGATGGAATTTTCCTTGTTTTTTTGTGCCTATTCTATTCCACTTGACATACATTTCTCTACATTGAGTACTTTTAAATAAAGTACTTTGCTATTATGGGCGCCTAGTACTCTTACGTCGTGTTTTTTGTTTGAGACTAGCTTTTGCTCGTGTCTTCGTCCAGTTTTCAGTCCCAGTATAGTGTGGGTAGGTAGTAAAGGATCCGAAAACCTCAAACTGTTTTTAAGTCATTCTACTATACAGTTTTTAAAGTTTGAAAGTACATAAGCACAATAAAACTAATAACACCGACCAAACTACGGTAAAAGTACTTGACATTATCTCTAAGTGGTCAAATATCAATAAGTGGTCAAATATCAAAAATGTCGATTCGTGTCATAATATTATGCAATATTCACTACTAAAATAAGAGTAGAGCAGTGATAGCCTAATGGTTGAAACTTGCCCTCTCGATCGGGATGTCCGAGGTTCAAACCCAGGCACGCGCCACTAATTTTTCTAAATTATGTGCGTATTAGAAATTAATTATCACTGCTTTTCGGTGAAGGAAAACATCGTGAGAAAATCTACACACCCGAGAGTTCTTTAAAAAAAAGTTCTCGGAGGTGTTTGAAGTCCACCAATTCACACTTGGCCAGCACGATGGACTATGGCCTAAAAACTCTCATTTTGAGAGAAGACCCGTGTCCAGCAGTGCGACAAAAATGGGTTGGCACCAAAATAAGGGTATCGACATACATAATGATGCCTAACAACGGTTGCATTATTAAACAACTATCTTCAATCGTAGAACCAGGGTTCGAACGGGGTGGTACCACCGCTTACTTTTAGCCCGAAGAGTTCTTACGCGAGTTGGAAGGGTGTGGTTGCCGGCTCACTTTTATATCTCATCATCTCAGTCCTGTACTAGCAACGTATCTGTGATATGCCTTCAGAAAGAACCTCTGTTCTATGTGAAGTTGCTTATAGACGTCCAGTCCACCATCAAATAAAAATTATATAAAAAACAAGTCTTCTTCGATTCTTCTTATGAATTTAAAAAATACTAGACCTGACGACATAAAACAATTATTTAAAAAAATATTCTGTTTGCACCGGCCAGTCTCCGAAACGGATGGACCTATTTCGATGGGATTTTCTCTGATAGATAGCTGATGTTATTAGGGGTCTCTTATGCTACATTTAATTTGAAAATAATTTGAGTTCCGCGCAATAACTTAAAATCCATAAACCCACGTGCGCACCACGCGTACGCAATTGCCGTCACCAGCGATAATATCAGTTGCTATCAGGTAGATTAGAGCCGTCTGATATATCAGTTTTGGGTAAGATTATCAGACGTTGCATTTCTTAACATTGTGAAACCGAGGAGGATAGGTAATAACGAAATAAGGTGGTAGAAAGGTTTGTAAGATGCTAGACGCGCGGTCCGAATCGCCAACGACCCAAGAATCTTCGACAGGTTAGAACCCTTAAGCTTGCGAAGGGACATAGGCTCCCTTTGCGTGTTCTACCGGTTACAATGGTGAATGTTCACCACCCTTCCTCCATCGCACCACTTGCCGAAGGATGAAGTTCCATCCGCATCAACTGGATCCGTGGCGGTCCTCCACGGTTCGGTTTACACGGTCCTTCGTACCACGAACGTGCAAGATATGGATTGAGCTGCCTCCTGAAGTATTCCCGGAGCGCTATGACATGGGACTCTTCAAGAAAGGTGCAAAAAGAGCTCATCTTCAAAGCTGGCGATGCATTGGCGACTCCTCTGGTGTTGCAAATGTCCATAGGCGACGGTAACCACTTTCCATAAGATGGCGCGTCTTATCGTTAGGTATAAATATAAAAAAACGAGTGTGGTGTATCCGTAGATGTACCATCAATTTCTAGCGTAAAGCAATTCTTGCGTTTCAATGTAAAAGTGTGGCTTCCGGCTTATTTTTATATGAGGTGACTATCTTAGTCACCGTAGCAACGATTTCAGATAGAATCTTTGTTTAACATGAAGTTGCTTACACATGTCCATGTGCGACGGTGACCACTTACCGTCAGATGGACTTATAAATTATAAAAAACTAGTTGATCTTACAAACTTGGTACCGCCTAAAAGTCAAAAATCTAAAATTATCTGTTTCTCCACTATTTTATACATGTATTATACATGAAATTCTTCCTGTTGAATCACTCTATCTATTAAAAAAACTGCATTAAAATCCGTAGCGTAGTTTTAAAAATCTAAGCATACATACAGACAGACAGCAGGAAGCGACTTTGTTTTTTATCCGACTTCCCAAAGGAAAGAGGTTATCTATTCGTTAAATTTTTTTTATATAATGTAGTTATGGTGCATTTTTTTTAATGCTAGGGACATCGAAACGCAAAGCCGTTAAATAAAGAGCGACAATTTTGCCCGAGACGGCTTAAGTCGATTTAAAATCCGTTTAGGTTTAAGGTGACCTGTGCTAAGTTTCGCTACAAAAATGTGTTTTGTTAGTCATAATGACGTTGGATAGTATTTGGCAAGCGATCCAGCCGGCTCAATGGAAATATTAACAGCCACGCCCCGGCGAGCAGTTACAAAAATAAACGTAAATATTTTGCGCGCAATATGTGCGTGATTTTGGTCATTTGGGTCTTATTTAGGGTTGCCAGCAGCTTCCATTTTTACCCTTTGGGTACGGAACCCAATCTCCATACCTTATCGAGTCTTAATAATAACAAAGACTTCTCTGTGACAACTCTATTGTACGTTTCTTGGGCGAGAAAATACCCGATAGTTAGTAATTTCCTTGTACTTGTGTCGGTGGCACAATTGCCTTTTTTTTATCTAGAGGGATACCTTTAAAAGGTGGTCGTCGCCGTGGGAGCAACGCTGGGTTATGTGGGATTTTTACCTCACTAAAACCCTCCCGGTAGCCGTCCGTCAGCGTTACGTGGAGGACTCCGGCATCTCCACCGGAACACAGCCGGAGTCCTCCGAGCGCAATGCCCCTTTTGGGCCCTTCCCCGGTGACCGATTGATGCTCACCGTGCCTCTCGGTGTTTAAGACGGCATGCGGCCGCACATGTCATCGTCCTTCCCGAGGTCACTTCGCAGGACAGTCCGAGCTACCACTCTTACCGCCCGCAACCCCAGAAGCCCCTTTTAGTCGCTTCTTACGATAGGCAGAGGATACCGTAGCCGTAGTAGTATTCTGGTCATGGAACTACGGGGATAAAAATTCGAACCCCAGACCTCTCGTTCCTAATCCGCCCGACTTGGCACCAGAGCTATCATAATTTTGGGACAATTGTCTAAGTAATGTAAACATTTTGCGCGCCAGTACGTGCGCGATTTTGTTTATTTGGTTCTTATCTGCCATATATTATCTGTGACTGTTTATCGTCTGTTATCTGTCTTTGACAGATTAAAGTTTGTTTGATTGCAGAATTTTAATTGTATTGTTTACTCAGTGTATGCACTAGAATAGGTATGTTTAGTGCTCTTTAGATAACAGAGGTAGGGCTTGCAGACCGCGGACCTTCCTATTAGTCTCTATTTGGCCCGCGCACTTTCCTATTAGTCACTTTGCGGACCCCAGAGTTTTCTGTTAGTTTCTATTCGGCTCACGGGCCTTCCTATTGAACTATGCGGCCCGCGGTCCTTTATATTAGTATCCATTCGGCCCGCGGATCTTCCTATTAGCTTCTTAATGCAGCCTGTGGATTATCGATTAATCGAATACGTAATAACTGTAGAGATAATTGTAATTGAAGTTTTTTTCCGATATTAAGGTCTATTTCGTTCATTGTTGGTCATTTATCGCCAAATGCAGCCCGGTCTTATACCTGCCATGTTGCTTGTGTTCCCAAAAATGATGCCAATCGCTGAGCTACTACAGTATTTTGTTCTAAATTCATTATCAATATTTTCCATTTTAAATGTAAACTGACTGTGTTAGTTTTCAAGGTTTTAAAGTTGGATAATTGTATTAACATGCATTGTAATTAGGAAAGTTTGTAAAGATGTAGGCATGTGTGTTTCTTACTCTTTTACAGAAAAACTATAGATCGTCTTTTACTGGCACACAGTTTATGACCTGAATTAATACATGAAATAACTCATTACAGCTAATATTTAATGATATTCTATAACTTTACAACCTCCATTTCAAAGAATCACTTTCGCTGCGCATTTCGCGCGCGCGGCCGCCATTTTGTAAATGACGTAACAATATGACGAACGACTGACAGCTGACGTTCTGATGTAAACAACACACAAGTATGAAAGAAGAAAATATTAGCATTAAAATAGATTTTTATTCGACTTCGTTAAGGGATTAATGATTTTTCGTCCCTGTAGTTCCGGGATCAGAATAGGGCTACGGTATCCCCTGCCTGTCGTAAGAGGCGACTAAAAGGGGCTTCCGGGGTTGCGGGCGGCTAGAGTGGGACCTTGAACCGTCCAGCCAGGCGATCCCGTGAAAGACGGCGGTATGTGTGGTCGCATATCGTCGTAAAGACTAGACTGAGCGGTGGGCCCAGCCGCCCATCTGGGATGAGCCCGATGGGACAACGCGCTCAGAGGATTCCGGCTGCAGTCCTTTGGAGGTCCCGGAATCCTCTTCATGGCGTCGAGGACGGCCACCGGGGAGGTTTTAGTGCGGTACAAATCCCACATAACCTTGCGTCCCACATAACCCATAAAAAAAGGGAGTAATGATTTCTATGCGTATGTATTTTTGTGTATGTCCATTTGGCACGGGCTTCAGACCAAATAAATGGCTATATATTATGACGTATCATTTGAATTGGCTCGTTTGGCAGTGATATAGGCTAAATATTTTTTAATATGGCGCCTGCGATCAGAAAAGGGGGGACGGGACCTTTTTCTTTGTTATTATGACAATATGAGTATGTAATTAAGGCAGTAAATAGACTATTCCAAATATATACATATTAAAGTAATTTTATGTTATTACTAGTTGAATCCCGCAGCTTCGCCCGCGTCCCGTGTGAATAAGATATTTTCCCACAATAAAAAGTAGCCTATATGTTAATCCAGAGTGTCAGCTAACTTCCAACCAAATTTTATGAAAATCGCTCCGGCCGTTTAGACGTGAAGAAGTAACAAACATACACACTCACAAACTTTCGCCTTCATAATATGATTTTGACGAAAGTCGTAAAAAGCGTTAAATCACATAATAAAAACAAAAAAGAATAAAAAAAAAACAATTTCAGTTCTAGCAGTCGGATTTTTTTGATTGTTTTCAAAATATGTTCGTGTTTCGAATCCATCAAGCATTTATAGACTAGAATCTGTTTTGAGCTCGTTAGGCAGAACGTGAAGGTCAAATCTTGCATCTGAATTTTAAAACAGTTGAACCACAGTATTAATATCATACAGTAGTCTAACTCTGCCGTGTCCTTGAATTTTATACCTACAGACGCGCTGGACGAGAATAATATTTTACTCGCCACTACGGCACATTCGCTAGCTGTTGGGTACCGAGTGCATACCTGAATCGTGGCGCGTAGGTACAACTTGTGTTTCCTACGCGCCTAAGAAGTTAGAATACTGTAGATACTAGTACTGTGGTTGAACCCAAACGATTCAGCTGCAATTTTGCATACATTTTGATTTCGATTCTTGTAAGGTATTGGTTGAAAATATTAAAACAAAAAGTATTTTTTTGAAAAACGATGATTGTCTTAAATTTCAGTTCATGTTTAAAAGCTATTGGGTTTTGACGGTTCGTATGAGTTTTCGTCAAAATAGAAACATAGTCATCGATATAGAAATACACTACATACACAGTCTCGAACAAAAATGATACCTAAAACTGTCGTCAAATATACGTAGTTATTTATAGATGGTCATAACGACCATATATTTTTGCAATACAACCTTACGTCCATGATTTAAAGTTGTATTTACAACGCTTTACGCAAAAACTAATAAAATTTCACTAGAAATGAGCGCTCAATTTTGATATTGAGCGCTTTTTTTCACCGGACAGTTTTGAGACGCTGTATCTTTGGTTTTTCTATATCGATGATTATAGACATTATAGTATACAAATTTGAAAATGATTTACTACCTTTCATTTGATTTGATTTTCGTGATATTTAAAATGTTGTTCCTCCGTACTACGTACAGAAATTGTACTACCAAGTTTACAAAATTTTGCGTTTTAGTTTTTCGTGATTTTTAAGAGAATAAGAGTGTTCCATACAATTATTTTAGTAATTTTTGTAGGGTGCCTAATAATTTTGCTCGTGCCTATAGAAAGTTATTTCTTTTTCAAATGGGGTGAAACCTTTGACCTATATTTAGAGAACAAACGAACACGTTTATACTAGAAACCCGTCACATTGGTTGAAATTCGACCGTAATTTAAATAACTAAGCTACGTATTATCGAAAGTAGTACGAATATTTCTGAAATTCAAATAAAATGTAATAATTTTCAAGTAATTTTGAACGCGCCCGTTAAATATAAAAAGAGGTTTAATTATCTAAGCCGCATTTAAAAACAGTAGCGGTATTTTGACAAACACATCTGATATTTTTGACATTATGTGTTTATTATGTATGTGTTTGTGACAAATGCACGGTAGTATGTGTAATTTGTTTTTAGTTGATTGTATGTATTATAAATGCATTATTTGAAAAAAATATTTACATTCTGCGTTCCTCTACGTCCACTACAACCGTACAAAGTTTCACACTAATCCGTCCGCGGCATATTACTTAAAATGCACCACAAGTTTTTGCTTCACGTATTAATATATAAGTAGTTAGTATGTACTTTATCTTGTGTTTATTTAAAGGCGAAAGTGGAGCACTCTTTGGCTCAATGTCAAAATGGCTCGCACCAATCAAACAATATGTACCACTGTTTTGGTGAAGTAAATATATTTTTGCCGACAATGTAGCGAAAGTACATAAGGAATTTTGGCAATGTTATGTAAACACATAATGTTGAGTCTACGTCTATTTCTAAGCTCAAAATAATGTCAATGACGCATCTTTTGGAAAGGACCGAAAAAGTTTTGTTCTGTTATTTGGCGCGTGGCGGAGCGGTACTGAAACGTGGGTTCCGGGTTCGTTCCCCGGCCAGACATTTGAATGAGGAATTTAGAATTCTGTTCTGGGTCTGGGTGTTTCTGTAATGAGAAACGGTAATCAGGGGCTGTAAGCGTAGATTGCGTTGTTTTTGAAATGAAATGTTCTTAGACGTTTTATAAGAGGAAAAAAGTACTCGCGTTACGGTAACGGTTACGCTGGGACGCTTATTTTTTTTAAGCTTGAAATAGCAAATAAACATGTAGTATACCTGATAGTCGTCCCTATAGTTCCGGGATTAGAAGAGGGTACGGTATCTCCTGCCTGTGAGGAGCCCGATGGGGCAACGCGTTGAGAGGATTCCGGTTGCGTTCCTTTGGAGATCCCGGAGTACTCCGGGAGCGCCGGGGACGGTCATCGGGGGGGGTTTTAGTGCGATAAAAATCCCACATATTCCTGCGTCGCACCCACGGCGTCGGGTAACTTTTAAAGGTTTCCCCTCGAGAAAAAATACCTGATGGTACGTGGTCTCTGCCCATGAACATCTACACGCAGTCTTACGTACAATAGGGGTTACATCAAAGTCCTAAGTTGGTCATCCGCATCCTTCCATTGAAACGCAAGAAATGCTTCACGCTAGAAATAGGTGTGGCGGTGGTACGACTTTTAAAGATTTTTTTATTAATTTAATATAAATTCGAATTGTGACTAAATAAAAATTACACATTTATGTATATAATATGAATTGTAACATTCATAAATTAATAAAAAAATCTTTAAAAGTCGTTCAATTTTGATTCCGAAAAAACCGATAAACATGCTAATCCTAAATCTTTTACAATTAAAAAAAAACATACGGGATATATTTTTTTGTTATTCTAATAGATGTCATTAATATTTAATTTCAACTTTAGTTATTAGTACTGTAATTATTTTTATAAAATTAAAACCACGTCAATGAAAGAAAACTGTTTTTTTTATTTTCTCAGCAACTTTACTATTTTTTATTTATTCAATATTTGTTTCTGCAGGTACACAAGAGGTACCAAATCTACATATACTCTTTACTTAGGTACATATGCTGATTAGAAGTACACCCGCGATTCTGACGTCAGGATGGCGTGTGTATCTATTTTATTTTATATCTATGCATAGAAGGAGGTACACAGACTTTTAGGTTAGGTACACTGAGGTACACAACAGGTACGTTTGCAAGATAAAAGACATATTTAAATCCGTCAGGTACACCCGCGATTCTGATGCACACTATTTTCCCGGTCGGACTACACTGGTTCTACCACCTTGTCTATTGCTATTACATCGTACATTACATTGAACGCGCGCACTGCACTTGAGACGCATGCGCACTCTATTATCTCATGTCATGTTTTGAGACATGGTGTAATGCCATATTACGCGAAACCAAATGCCATGCTATATAACATTACTTTGAAAAGCACTGTTTTGCGCACGTCTTATGTCTAGTTATCACGGTTCATTAGTACAGCCTTGATGACAAACGGACAGCGGAGTTTTAGTAACAGGGTTGTTTTTACAATTGGACTACGGAATCCTAAATAGCAAGGTGAAAGTCGTAAGACATTACTCGCTATCTATAATCTATATGAATTAAGATATTTGCGAATCAAATCTATTTCGGCTTTGGCAGACGTCTCCGTGTTTACCTAAAAATCCCACCAGTACTCATCGTACAGTCAAGAATCGTGCACGTGTTCAAAAAAATCTAGACCCAAAAATATATCCGAAAAACAATAATATTATGCTGTGTGTCTCATACAGCGAATTGAAATTTTTCAAAAAAGATCAGTTTATTAACCGATTAAGGACTTTTTGATATTTTTTGACTATTTTTTAAGTGTTCATGTGATTTTTAGTAAATTATAAAAAAAAAAATTGAAAAAAAAATAATATTGTAATTTTTTTCGTTTTTTTTGTACGTAAACATACGTTTTTTAAACATTCCATTTTAATTGTGATAAAAAGTGATACTTGGAACTATTTTTAGACTTAGCGTTTTTGCGTCGTTAGTATTTTCTTTTTCCAATAATGGTCATGAAACTGTACAGGTGAGTTTAAAAAAATATGTTTTGATGATTTTTTTAATGCAAACATTTTCACTAGATGGTAGAGCCCGTGTAGACGACCCGCGTGGCGCAGCGGTTACCATACCGGTCTGACAAGTGGGTCCCGGGTTCGATTCCCGGCCAGACAGGTATCTGAATGATGAGTTTAGATTCTTGTTCTGGGTCTGGGTGTTTGTGTATTCGTCCATGGCACCCATGATGTAGGAAAAAATCCTACTGTGGGGCTATGAGTATAGAAAGCGTTTTAAGTTTTTTTTTTTTTAATTTGACCAGGGAGTCACCACCGCGACACCTATTTCTAGCGTGAAGCATTTCTTGCGTTTCGATGGAAGGGTGTGGTTGCCGGCACACTTTTATATGAGGCGACCATCATAGTCCTCAGGAGTAGCACTTGTGATTGTCTTCAGATAGAACCCATGTTCTGTAAGTTGTCCATACGGCAGTGACCACCTACCATCAGGTGGACTGCATGCTCGTTTGCTACTTCAGTATAGCCAATTTTTTTTATTGAGTTTCGTGTCACACAGTTCTATATGTACCTAATATTAGTATCTGTGATACAAATTGTATTTATATTACAAATATTAGTTCAAATACACTAAGGTCAATAAAAGTACGCGATAACCTTAAGAAATGTTAATGTTACAATTATTTCCTTATGATGTAATTAAATAAACATTAACTTATATCTGCATGATAAAAACTGGAATAAATCTATTGTTAAATATTTTTTTAGCGGTTTAAAGTAGCAAACGAGCTTTCAGTCCACCTGATGGTAAGTGGTCACTGCCGCTCATGGACATCTGTAATCAACTACATACAGAACATGGGTTCCATCTGAAGTCAATCACAGATGCGTTGTTGCTCCCGAGGACTATGATGGTCGCCTCATGTGAAAGTGTGCCGGCAACCACACCCTTCTATCGAAACGCAAGAAATGCTTCACGCTTGAAATAGGTGTGGCGGTGGTACTTCCCCGGTCGAACTACACTGGTTCTACCAGCTTGTAGATGCAAAAATTGTGATGACGTATGTAGGTTTGTTAGAGCAGTGATAGCCTGATGGTTGAAAACTTGTCCTCTCGATCGGGAGGTCCGAGGTTCAAACCCAAACCACTGATTTATGTGCGTATTAGAAATTAATTATCAGTGCGTATTAGAAATTAATTATCACTGCTTTTCGGTGAAAGAAAACATCGTGAGGAAACCTACACACCCGAGAGTTCTTAAAAGAAAATCTCGGAGGTGTGTGAAGTCCACCAATTCGCACTTGGCCAGCGCGGTGGACTATGGCCTTAACTCTCTCAATCTTGGAGATGTGGCCCAGCAGTGGGCCAATAATGGGTTGATGAGAGAGTGGGAGAGATATATCTTTGTTACTGTCATTTGGCACACACTATACTTTATGATGTAGACTAACACATAGAATACTCATTAGGTGTTTGTTGTGTGTGTGTGTACTTATGTACACGCGTTGGAAGTTATACTTTGGCGTAACAAGATAAAAAATCTTTTACAAAATGTCTTTTGCCATATTCTAAACGTTTGTAGAAAAAAAACAAACAATAAAAAATCTTAAATGTCGATTATAGCTAACTTCAGGGTGTCGGTTTTTCGTGACTGCGTGCTTGTGCATCGTAAAATTAAAATTTTGACTATAGCTAACTTCAGGGTGTCGGTTTTTCGCGACGGTGTGCGCGCGTCGTAAAATTAAAATGTTGACTATAGCTAACTTCAGGGTGTCTGTTTTTCGTGACGGCGTGCTCGTGCATCGTAAAATTAAAATGTTGACCATAGCTAACTTCAGGGTGTCGGTTTTTCGTGACGGTGTGCGCGCGTCGTAAAAAAATTAGTCTCATAATTTTCCCTAACGGGCCAAAAGAGGTATAAATTCAAGATTATATTTTTCAAATATACAAACAATTTCAACTGTAGAATCACCAAATATTTTCGGTTCATAGCAGTATTTTCTTGTATCTTATCTTCTTATCTTTGTAAAGCTGAAAATCACGTATAAACATATAAGGATACGTATATAAATTAAATCCTTATGTAAATTATAATATAATTTGAATTATCTTTGAGGACTTGTAAATATTGTGACGCCATTAAAGATAAGAGTCGCATTTAAAACCTAAATATATTATATAGGATTTCATGTAAAATAGGTAAAAATATATTATACAAATTGACCTTTTTTTATACTTTAATTTAACGATAATGCACACGGGCTACCTGATGGAAAGTAGTCACCGTCGCCTATGCACATTCACAACATCAGAGGAGTCGCCAATGCATCGCCGGCTTTGTAGGAGAGCTCTTTTCGCATCTTTCTTGAAGAACCCCATGTCATAGCGCTCCGGGAATACCTCAGGAGGAAGCTCATTCCACAACTTGCACGTCCGTGGCAAAAACGAGCGTGCAAACCGAACCGTGGAGGACCGCCACGAGTCCAGTTGGCGTGGATGGGACTTCATCCTTCGGCGAGTGGTGCGGTGAAGAAAAAGTGACGAAGGGAACAAAACCTGACCTGATGCCTACATAACCTTTATCATACTTGCTGAAGAATGAGGTTCCATCCACATGAACTAGCCGTGGTGTTGCGTGAAGCTGTTCATGTGCAGTGATCACTTACCTTTACCGTAGAGCAGTGATACGTAATGGTTGAAACTTGCCCTCTCGATCGGGAGGTCCGAGGTTCAAACCCAGGCACGCACCAATGATTTATGTGCGTATTAGAAATTAATTATCACTGCTTTTCGGTGAAGGAAAACATCGTGAGGAAACCTACACACCCGAGAGTTCTTAAAAAAAAAAGTTCTCGAAGGTGTGTGAAGTCCACCAATTCGCACTTGGCCAGCGCGGTGGACTATGACCTAAACTCTCTCATTCTGGGAGAAGACCCGTGCCCAGCAGTGGGCCAATAATGGGTTGATGCGATCACTTACCGTTAGGTGTTGTGCATGCTCGTTTGCTGCTTCAATCTTATGATAAAATGTGCATTCTCACTCGTAAAACAAATATTTATCAGTAACATTTAAATTTCTAGTGACGAAGGCGCGTCTCTGAACGCGTGCGGGGGCAGCAAGCGGTCGGCCCTGTCGGCTTCGGACGCCGAGTGTTTCTCGCTGTGCCTGGGCGCCGGGCCTCTGTGGTGAGTTGTGTGACTAATGTGTAACATGTTTGGCGAATAACTCGCCGAACTATGACGAATATGCAAGGTGTAGGCGCGTCCCTGAACGCGTGCAACGGGGACAGGAAGCGGTCGGCGTCGGACGCCGAGTGCTTCTCGCTGTGCCTGGGGGGCCTCTGTGGTGAGTGGTTTTACTTATGTGTGACATGTTTGGCGAATAGCTCGCCGATTACTGACGAGTATGCAAGGAGAAGGCGCGTCTCTGAACGCGTGCAACGGGTACAGGAAGCGGTCGGCGTCGGGCGTCGAGTGTTTCTCGCTGTGCCTGGGCGCCGAGCCTCTGTGGTGAGTGGTTTTGTTGTATATGTAACATATTTGACGAGTAAGTCGCTGAACTATAATGAGTTTGCGAGGCCAATGGGTCTCTAGTGAGCTCTTGTTGACCAATGTGTGGATAAGTCGAATCCGAAACGAATAATGATGGTTTAAGAAAGTCAACTTATCAAAATTGTAACTGTTAAAAGAAATGTACACTCACATCTCGAAAATAATCTCTCTCTCTCTCTCTTACACACACACAATCACAAACAGAGAGAGAGAGACAGTAACGTGGTGTGACCGCGGTTACGTTTGATTGATCTCAAGTTAAGCAATTCTACATCTTATTCATTAAAACTCTACAACTGTTGTCATAACATAATTCGTTTGCAGGTGGTCCTGATGTCCCTGCTCACAGCTCGGCACCGCCCGGAGGGGTGAACGGCGGGGCTGCGAGCCCCGCTACCCCATCCACCCCCACCCACGACGACAATCATCGTGAGTATCCACCCAAAAGAGGGTACCCGAAAATCAAAATTATTTCCCTTACAGTCTTTTTTTAACACCAATAATAACAAAATGTATCAAAATGAAAGACCTTACAAAATTATTTTTGAATGTCATTTTTTTTTTGTTATCGAGGGGGAAACCGTTAATAGGTACCCGACGCCATGGGAGCAACGCCGAGTTATGTGGAATTTATACCCACTAAAACCTCCTCGGTGGCCATCCTCAGCGCTTCGTGGTGGACTCCGGGATCTCCAATGGAACACAACCGGAGTCCTCTTAGCGCGATGCCCCCTTTGGGCTCTTCCCAGTGAGCATGGTACACACTACGCCTCCGGATGTTTACGACAGCATGTGGCCACACATGCCGTCGTCCTACACGGGGTCGTTTGGCGGGAGCTGGGAGCTCGAACCGTCCAGCCAAGTTGGGTTAACGGGTCCAGCTCCCAGCTGTAAGAGTGGGAACTCTTACCGCCCACAATCTAGTAAGCCCCTTTTAGTCTCCCCTTACGACAGGCAGGGGATACCGTAGCCGTATTCCCCGACTACAGGGGAGAACTTCATTAACCTACCACAACTTTTTAGCAGCATAAGAGCAAACAATCGGTCTGATTTTAGTATAGTAACAAATCAGTAACCAACTATGATAAACTAGGGTTCTGTCTGAAGTCAATTACTGGTGCTTTGCTAGTCCCGAGGACTATGGTTTCCTCATATAAAATTGTGACGGCAACCACTATAATTATTCGTCTTGTGAACACACCATGGTAATCACGACACAGGAGAATATCCTAGTGTGGGGCTATGAGTGTAGAAAGGGTGTGTTTTTTCTCATACATTCACCTACAATTATTGTTTCTTTCTCCCCAGGCGACTTGTTGAGCGCCTTGCTATGGTCCAGCGCGTGTTCTCTGAGCAGCGCGGAGGGGTCCCCCGTCGACCACGCCCATCCCACACACGACCTAGCGAGGAGGGAAGCGGTACGTATCACTTACTTATTATAATGAAACCATAAAAAAGTAAATTTAACTGTGGCTTCATTTGTTTTATTGTCACAAGGGGGCCAGTTCGGGGTAGGTTCAGTCATAACTAGTGTTCTTGTCTTATATGTTTTCTCTTGTAATTATAAATATATTTAGTACTGATATATAACGTTGTTTATGTACCAAAACCCTAATCTAACATTACTGGCAAAGTGGGAAATCGGTAAACTTTAGGACGCCCCTTGGGAAAATTACGCCGGTCGCCCGAGTTTCAAAGATTATTACTAGTGAGAGGCCCGTGTTTCAAACCATACAGCGGTATGTTAACGGGAGGCCCGTGTTTCAACCAGTGGCGGATTTACCAGCAGGCTGAGTAGGCTGGAGCCTAGGGCGGCAAATTTTAAGGGGCGGCAATGCTCATTAGAAAGTTGATGCATTTTATCAGTTAATTATTTTATTTGTAGTAAGAAAAAGTTTTGAAAATCCAAATGAGCAGGCCTTAAGCGCTCATGTCGTACACGAATTATCTAAATTAAATGTTTACATCAGTAGATTTGATAACTTTTTTGCAAAGCCAACTTTTTCAGAAAATGTCAATGGGAATGAATTAATTATAATAAGATAAAACAATACTCAGCTGCAATTTTTTATTCAACGGCTTCTCTCCAATTAAATAAGTATATTAAAAAAAAATTGAAGTGAAAAAATGTTTTTTTCGAAAGTTATCGTGTTTACTGTGAACACGATCATCCAAAATCCATACGATATGGCATTAAAATTACTTCCTTTTAAATAAAAAATAATTAATCATAACCGAAAAAATATTTTTTATAAGCTCAGCGATTATTTTTCTTTCTGATAAGTTGCCTTTTAAATAATATTCATGTACATCATATTTGTTAGGTACGGTTCAATGTGAGAAAATATCGGATTTAGATTTTTAGGCAAGAATAGAGCATACCTACTACGCGCTTCGCACTTAAGGCATGCAATTGCGTAGTCGTATTTGTATTGTAACGCCAGAACAAACGAGAAAAGCCCGAGTTTCATACCATATAGTAGCAAGTTTGTCTTGTGTTAGTTTATGTATAAACTCCTCTTTTTGTTGCGTACTCAAAATAAATGTATATTAAATTACGTGGAATTACATTGTATGTGTGTGTTATTTTTTGCATTATTTTAAACTAAGGGTTTAATTAAATAAGAAGCCGTTTTTACAGTTTTAGTGCGTTTTAGCATGATTAAAGTACTTAATTGAAATAATATGTCGTTATATGTTTTTATTTAAATGACATTTCCGATTTTTATGACAATTTGTATTTTATTTTCTAACTTGTTGTTTAATCTACTTAGTTTCAATTTCTCATTTGTTGTATTTTAATAATTTTAATTCTCGCAATCAATTTATATTTTCTTTAAATTTTACTAGATGTTGTAAACATGCTGTGATTACCTTATCATCATAAGTACAGTTAAAAATTGTCAAAGCGAAATATTACACGACATAACTGTGGTGCTGTTACTTGTGTTGGTGATCGAATAAATAAATAAATACTAAAAAAGATTTTCGGTAAAATTTCAGATAATCGAAAAGATCCTGGCACGCAAAGACCGCGACCCCACTAAGATCAACTTCAAGGTTTACCTCACCGAGCAGAACTACACGCGGTGGGAATGCGTAAGTTATTTTATGAAGTTATTTTTTTATAATTTTCTTTTATTTATTACTATTGTTATTATCATTTGACTTACATGTTACTCGCTCCTTTTTGCTGTAGTTGCACATAGCTTTTCCGTCTTGTATACTTTTGTGCTTTTTATATTACAATTGGTGTAAACTATGTAGGTGAACAAAAATTAATAACTAAATGATGATAGGTGGTAGATAGTATTGTCCCTGTAGTTCTGGGATTAGAATAGGGCTACGGTATCCCCTGCCTGTCGTAAGAGGCGACTAAAAGGGGCTTCCGGGGTTGCGGGCGGGAAGAGTGGGAGCTCGAACCGTCCAGCCAAGTAACCCCGGGAGGGACGATGGCATGTGTGGCTGCATGCCGTCGTAAACACCGAGAGGCACGGTGACCATCAATCGGTCACCGGGGAAGGGCACAAAAGGGGCATAGCGCTCGGAGGATTCTGATTGTGTTCCGTTGGAGATCCCGGGGTCCACCACGTAGCGCTGAAGCCAACCGTCACCGGGGGGTTTTAGTGATGTAAAATTGCCACATAACCCGGCATTGCTCGAACGGCGTTGGGTACCTTTTGAAGGTTTAGCCCTCAAAAACAAGTGGTAGAAAGTATATGACTCGACCGGGGTGGTATCTACCACTCTCGTCAACCCATTATTGTCCCACTGCTGGGCACGGGTTTTCTCTCAGAATGAGAGAGTTTAGGCCATAGTCCACCGCGCTGGCCAAGTGCGAATTGGTGGTCTACCACTATCACACTTATTTCTAGCGTAAAGCAAATATTGCAGATACATGGAAGGGTGTGGTTGCCAGCACACTTTTATATGAGGCGACCATCATAGTCCTCGGGAGCAGCAACGCATCTGTGATTGACTTCAGATGGAACCCATGTTCGGTATGTAGTTGATTACAGATGTCGCAGGGCGGCAGTGACCACTTATCAGGTGTACTGCATGCTCGTTTGCTACTTCAGTCAGATAAAAAAAATTCGTATGTACGTCCAATAAAAGATAATGATTGTAATATTAATAACGTATAATTATATTTCCTACAGGTGTTGAAAGGTGACATAATGTATCTGCGTTTGCCGGACTCCCTCGCCGCCGGTAGTAAGGAGGCGTTCATGTTCTTGTTGGACTTCGCCGAGGAACGTCTGCGTTGTACACAGTGAGTGTCGTTTATGCTTTGTATATTAAAAACAAAAAACACGCTTTCTACACTCATAGTCCCACAGTAGGATTTTCTCCTGTGTCGTGGGTACCATGGACACACACAAGACGAATACACAAACACCCAGACCCAGAACAGGAATCTAAATTCATCATCCAGATACCTGTCTGGCCGGGAATCGAACCCGGGACCCATTGCGCGTCAGACCGGTATGGTAACCGCTACGCCACGCGGGTCGTCTAATATTGGCCCTGTAGTCCCGGGAACAGAATGGGGGTACGGTATCCCCTGCCTGTCGTAAGAGGTGACTAAAAAGGGCTTTTCGTCCAGCGAACCATTCCCGGGAAGGACGGTGGCATGTGTGGTCACTGCTCACCGCTCCTTCTGTGATTTACGATGGCCCCTAGGATTATATTTATTACTAGGTGTCCCGACAAACGTTGTTTTCCCATATAAAAAATAAAAAAAAAAACATGCGTGCGTACAAAGTACACATGTCAGAAGTGAAACTTCTTTGGCGAACTAATTTATAAATCTTGTTTATATTTATACAAATCTAAAACTTTAAATTTCCAAGATTAAGAGGAAGGGAAAAAGGCGTGATACGACGTTCGCTCTGTCTCACTTTTTCTCTCAATCTTTCTCACTCGCTTGCTCCCTACTCTCACTCCACGGCTAGTTGCTCATGCTACGTTCGCCCTGTCTCTCAATCGGTCTCGATCACTCTCTCTCTCTTTTCCGACACTTCCGTTGCATACCGGCGTGACGTTTCATCTGTAAAAAATTTACCCTCATGCGCCTAAAGAAGTTTCACTTCAAAAATGTTAAGGGTGGACAACCCTTAAAGGGTGTGAAAAATAGATTTTGGCTGATTCTCAGACCTACTGAATATATATTTGGTATAAAATTTGGTAAAAATCGGTCAAGCCGTTTCGGAGGAGTTTGGCAACAAAAACTGTGACACGAGAATTTTATATATTATATTTATTCTAGCTATGAGAGACTACTCTCTTACCCCGCGTTGATTATTGATGTTCATAGGGAGCAGAGGCTATTTAACATATAAAAATAAAAACACTTTCTAAAATTATAACCCCACAGTAGGATTCTCTCCTGTGTCGTGGGTAACATGGACACACAAACACATTCAGATATCTGTCTGGCCGGGAATCGAACCCGGAACCAACTGCGTGTCAGACCAATATGGTAACAAGTTTTACAGGTGGTAGAACCAGTGTAGGTCGACCAGGGAAGTACCACCGCCACACCTATTTCTAGCGTGATTCTTGCGTTTCGATGGAAGGGTGTGGTTGCCGGCACATTTTTGTATGAGGCGGCCATCATAGTCCTCAAGAGTAGCAACGCATCTGTGATGGACTTCAGATAGAACCCATGTTCTGTATGAAGTTGCTTAGATGTCTATGGGCGGCAGTGAACACTTACCATCAGGTGGACTGCATGCTCGTTTGCTACTTCAGTCAGATAAAAAAAAAGTTGTTTTCCAGTTGCCACGATAATGTTACAAAACAGCCTTTATTTTCTTCTAATTAATATTTATCTTTTCCAGTTGGATAGTATGCGTGAACAAGTCACGCGAGGACCGCGTGACAATACTCCGCACTTTCATGTTCCTGGGTTTCCAGCTACTGCCCCCGAACTCCCCGATCGCCTCGGAGATCAACAACCCGGACTATCTGCTGATGCACTATAACTATAACTAGGCGGGTACGCGGGCACTTTGGTCTGTGTGTTGCATTCTGCCGAGATTTAGGGAAAATTTGCCACATTACCAATATATGGAGATTTAGGGGAAATTTGCCACGTTGTGTAACATTTTGCAGGTTTTGGGGAGATTTTGCCACTTTTGGGTAATGTAGACAATAAATGCAAGGCGAAATTTTTAATTATTAAATCTATCGATGCATATACTTTTTTTAACTGTCCAATTTTTTTTTCTAATCGTCAGATATATTTTTCACATTTTTAAGAAGAATAAAACAAGTATCGAAAAGTTCAACTTATATTCTGTATAGCAATGCTAGTTAAAAAAATATTTGGCAGTTTTCAATTGACATTGACAGCCTGACTTTTTTATATTGTTCACCAAATCTTTTTAAATTTGGAATTAACATCTTTTGGCCAGCATTTCATTAAAATAGCTTCACACAGACCAAAGTAAAAACAGCAAAGTAGATGGGTATTGTGACAGCTTAAAAATATATGTTAATAGTTATCCATGCTTTAATTGTAAATTTTAATATTCATTCATCACTATTTCTAAACGTTTGACAATTTCAACACTTCTTTTATACTTTTGACAGCTGTCACAAAGGTGTTGCCGTTTTAAAAAAAATAATAGAACAGTATTTAACGCACGTATTCATTATTAATCACTTGGGCTTTTCGTAGTGATCATGGATTGGCGCCAACAAGTCTTAGTATTAGATTTTTAGTGTATTTCTTATGTAGTAACGCTCGATTTTTCGCTGATTTCTCGGGAGATTTGACTTGGGTGTAGCAACACCGGTGAAGTGGGAATTTGTAGTGTTAATTCGGGAAATTAGTGAACAATCGAGATTTTAGAGTACTTTAATTTCTACTATTTCAGCTTTGAAAATAATGCCTGAATGCCGCGAGTTTTATCAAAACTGACTTTGTAGAATCTTTTTTTTCTTTTCTTTATTATTATTATACCTAACGAGTATATATGTCGTCGTGTTGCCCACTCCGGGTTAGAGCAAAAAAAAATACAAAATCAAAAAAAAAATACAAAAAAAAATAAAAATAAAAAAATGATTTGTAACATTTCGAACACTGTACACGCCTCAACGCAAGTTTCGTAAAACCGTCGGTACAAAAACACCCAACTTGTGTTGTGCGCTGTCTCCTTTAATTTACACCTTCACAATGACACGTTTCGAAATTGTTTCTCAAATCGCATTTTTTGGCGTCTGTACTGACTCACACACGTATTAAAAGACTAAGGCAAAAATATAAAAGAACAACGTAAAAAGCAATAAAAACATGTATTCATTGTGGGTGTTATATTAAAAAATTTGCACCCAGTTGTACAATAAATCGTCGCAACTGAATTTAGAATCTTTTTCATCCATCGTCCTGCTACATAAAAATACAAAAATAACTTATTTTGATTATATATTATTATTACAATTCAAAAAATACGTGTGAGTCTGTCCAGACTCCGATAAACACTTAAAAATATTAGTATGTAAGAATATTTCATGTTTAATTCCTTTTATTTAGTATTTCTTATTCTATAATTATATTTCTGATCTTAGGCGTTATTTTGATTTATATCCGAATATCGCTGAAAGATTTGAGCGTTTTAGTTTGTAAGAAATTGATGCTCAGATGTGTTAGAAATGACATTTAGTCGTTATTTGGTAATTGAGCATATAATGACATTTAGTCGTTATTTGCTAATTGAGCATATATTTCGCAAATTCAAGGTGGTTTGTTCTCTTTGTATCGGTTTTCTAGTGAGATAAGGATGTTCCCTTTTAGTCCTTAGCAATAAAACATTGATTGAGCCCAAGTAGACATCTTATACAGTTTTAAACTTCCTATCATTTTAGGTAATGTCGACTTTCGAACAACACTACTCAAGTCGCAAGTTTTTATGCACTGAAGTCAAAATCAAACGTGAAACAGGAAAAAATATACTAATATGGATTTAACATCAGTTCTATAAACAGTTCATGTTTAACAAAAAGTGACTCCCCGAAAAGTCAGTCAAATGTTGGTGTTGAGCATATTTTTCTTGAGCATTAATTTCTTACTAAAATGCTCAGTTAATTTAGTGTTTATTTGACATCGCCTCAGTGCTTGTGTTACAGTATTTTTCTATCCGAGTATTAATTTCCGTTGAGACGAGGCGCTCTGTCGTAGTTATAAGTTTAAAATGTAATGATCAAGCGAATTAAAAGTAATTATCAATTATTGTGCGTTTTATTTTTAGTTTTATGATCTAAATATTCTCTAATATATACATCGAAGGAAAAGAGACAGCGAATCTAGAAGTTTATATGCAACTACCATTTTACAGGTAGAACCAGTGTAGTTCGACCGGGAAAGTACCACCGCCACACCTATTTCTAGCGTGAAGCATTTCTTGCGTTTCGATGGAAGGGTGTGGTGGCGGCATACTTTCATATGAGGTGACCATCATAGTCCTCGGAGGTAGCAGTGAGCGTTACCCCAGCAGAAAAGTAGCACCTATACTGATATGAGTGGGACAAATAATTAGTGCTCAATTCGCTGTAAATGTGGATTGTCGTTTTGAAAATAAACGGGAAAACGATTCCTGCCGGGGTAACGTTGTTCCAGCAGGAAAATTCCAAACGAATTATCGGAGTTAAAAATTGCGCATGAACAGATAGCTTATATTTAAGCAAGTTTGTGCGCTAAAACTATATGTTGTCTTTAGGTTTTCGAGATATTGCGTTTCCTGCTGTGGCGTTTTGCAAAATTGCATATCTCAAAGACTGCACAAATAGCTCTTAGCGTGCGTCTTTGTAACAAAATAATATTTTAAAAAATATTTGTAATTTTCAAATAATCGCAGTTTTTTCATTTCATCATTCGTCTTTGAGATACGCGATTTTGCGTTACCGCAGCAGGAAACGCAGTGAACGTCGCTCCAGCAGGAAAGTAGCACGTAGAGTGATATGAGTGGGACGTATAATTAGTGTCCAATCTGCTGTAAATGTGCGCCAAATAAAAAAATTGTGCGTGTTGTAGTTTTTGAAATAAACGGAAAAAACGATTCCTGCTGGGGTAACGTTGTTCCAGCAGGAAAATTCTAAACGAAAGATCGGAGAGTTAAAAATTGCATATGAGCAGAGAGCTTATATTTGTGCAAATTTGTGCGCTAAAAATATAATTTGTGCGTCTTCAGGTTCTCGAGATATTGCGTTTCCTGCTGCGGTAACGTTTTGCAAAATCGCGTATCTAAAAGACTATTGTATGTGCGCCTGTAGAATAAACATGTACAAATAGCTCTTAATTTGTGCGTATTTGTGACAAAATTAGATTTAAAAAAATACTTATAGTTTTCGAGTAATCACGGTTTTTTCAAAAATCCAAACAGTGTCATAGCTCCTAAATAAGAAAACATATAAGGTCACTGAAAACTGCATTCGGTCCGTCTTGGCGTGGTTAATTAGCACAAAAAAAATCAAAAGTGCACATACGTGCGTTTTTGGATAATATGAATTAAATTCAAAAAACGACGTCCTACCTTTGACGTCACCGTTCAAGAAACTGGCTCATCCTAAGCTGCTTGGATATTTACCAAAAAAATCGAATTTGGTCGTATAACCAGCGTTTGTGTTACTGTTTTGTTTTTTGTTTATATTTACTTAATGCGAAATATTTCACACTGGAATTTTATCTTACATATTATATAACTAAACGCACTAATTTTTGGTAAATATCCAAGCAGCTTAGGATGAGCCAGTTTCTTGAACGGTGACGTCAAAGGTAGGGCGTCGTTTTTTGAATTTAATTCATATTATCCAAAAACGCACGTATGTGCACTTATGATTTTTTTTGTGCTAATTAACCACGCCAAGACGGACCGAATGCAGTTTTCAGTGACCTTATATGTTTTCTTATTTAGGAGCTATGACACTGTTTGGATTTTTGAAAAAACCGTGATTACTCGAAAACTGTAAGTATTTTTTTAAATCTAATTTTGTCACAAATACGCACAAATTAAGAGCTATTTGTACATGTTTATTCTACAGGCGCACATACAATAGTCTTTTAGATACGCGATTTTGCAAAACGTTACCGCAGCAGGAAACGCAATATCTCGAGAACCTGAAGACGCACAAATTATATTTTTAGCGCACAAATTTGCACAAATATAAGCTCTCTGCTCATATGCAATTTTTAACTCTCCGATCTTTCGTTTAGAATTTTCCTGCTGGAACAACGTTACCCCAGCAGGAATCGTTTTTTCCGTTTATTTCAAAAACTACAACACGCACAATTTTTTTATTTGGCGCACATTTACAGCAGATTGGACACTAATTATACGTCCCACTCATATCACTCTACGTGCTACTTTCCTGCTGGAGCGACATTCACGGAAACGCAATATCTCGAAAACCTGAAGACGCACAAATCATATTTTAAGCGCACAAAAAACAATGCCTTTTTTTTGTTCTCGAGGGGAAACCTTCAAAAGGTATTCGACGCCGTGGGAGCGACGTAGGGTTATGTGGGATTTTTACCGCACTAAAACCCCCGGTGGCCGTCCTCGACGCTGAAAAGGAGGACTCCGGGATCTCGAAACGACTTCAACCGGAATCCTCCGAGCGCGTTGCCCCATCGGGCTCCTCCCAGATGGGCGGCTGGGCCCGCCGCTCTGTCTAGTCTTTACGACGGTATGCGACCACACATATCGCCGTCCGGGATTGCCTGACCAAACGGTTCGAGCTCCCACTCTAACCGTCTGCAACCCCGGAAGCCCCTTTTCGTCGCCTCTTACGACAGGTAGGGGATGCCGTA
Organism: Spicauda simplicius; assembly: GCA_949699795.1. Lineage (NCBI taxonomy): Eukaryota > Metazoa > Arthropoda > Insecta > Lepidoptera > Hesperiidae > Spicauda > Spicauda simplicius. The sequence goes on from OX453085.1 coordinate 2,937,991, forward strand.
GCCCTATACTGATCACGGAATTACAGGGACGAAAGGAGAGTGTCTACGGATGGTATCGCAAAATCTAAGTTGTGTCGCTACTTCATGAAATCAGTAATTCCTATTATTAATTAAAACAATGTTTGCAAATATTACGAAGTAATAAATTCTCCGCATAAAGAGTGACCAAAATAAAACTCGTTGTCTTGACCATTTGTTTTGTCGCCATCTTTGCCAATAGCCTTTACTAAAATATGATTGGTTAAAAGAATTGAGAACCTACCCGCGTGATAAATAATAATTATAGTGTGAAGTTTCTGTTTGTTTTGAAGTACTGATAATTTTCAGTAACCATTATTTCGTGTTTGATTAGTTTTGTTTTACAATTTCCGTTAAATAAAAGCCAAAATGATAGCGAGACACCATAAGTTTTCGTGTAGACAAGATGGTGAGTTAAGAGTCCATTTTAAGTTATAGTGTTAATTTCAACTAAAAACTAATTAGTAATTATGGGAAATACATCTCGCAGGCGCATTAATTCCCTCCAACTGCGATATTAAGATGAAACCTACAAAACTCGCTTCTTGGATTACAGGTACACTGGTAAGTACGAATGATGCACTTTATGTTTAAATGTTTATATTAGCCCTTATTTTTCTCCGTGTTAGCAACTATCGTGTTTCGGTTTGGAGTGGCCTGGCTATACTTATACACGAGGTCAACATCTCAATCCTCAGAGGCAGCAATGCATCGGTGATCAAATTCAGTTCTGGGTTCGATTTCTCTCTGAATGATGAATTTAGATCTCTGTTCTGTGTCTGAATACTTGTGTATTCGTCTTTGTACGTCCATGGCATGCACGACACCGAAGAAAATCCTAGTGCGGGGCTGTGAGTGTTGAAAGTGTTTTTTCTTTTGTTTCTATACGACATAAAAATAGTATTTATTCAACACTTATGCTTTTACAGAAAAAAACGTAAATTAGCACATAACTAACTTGTTAACAATTTTGACAATTCTAATTTTTGTGGTCGTTCATTACCATATTGCTGCTGAATGCCGAGAATTATATATATATTTTTATATGCAATTGTAAGTACTCAACTCAAACTTATAGTTAAGCCCAAATACATTACGGCACAATAGATTTTATAGCGATACTGAGTTCCATAGTCATTTGGGCATTCTCCTTTACACAAATATAAGCTCTCTGCTCGTTAAAATCGTTAAGAATATTCCAGCTGGAACAACGTTACTCCGGCAGGAATCGTTTATTTCCAAAACGACAATCCACATTTACAACAGATTGAGCGCTAATTATAAATCCAACTCATACCACTCGTACCCCTAACGTTCCTGCTGGTGTAACGATCACCTACACCATCTATTATCAATGATAACAAAAACTTGTGCGTCCAATATAATAATATTGTAAAATAAAACTATTTTTAGTACATATAAACTTTTATTAACAACAGTACAAAAAGCGAAAGCATTTCGCGCCTTGGAATGTTAAATCTTACAAAATATTTGAATACATTCCGCTTTATCTTAAAGTACAATTTATATAAGTTCCAAGAAAATAAAAAGATCATGTTACTAACTTATGGCCGCGTTGGCTTGAGATTAAAGATATAAAATACGATTATTTATTATAGTAATATCCACGTTCACCACAGGGCCACAAAACACTGGCGCGTTACCGTAATTTTTTTTAGGTTTCAAAGGTGGTAGAACCAGTGTAGTTCGACCGGGGAAGTACCACCGCCACACCTATTTCTAGCGTGAAGCAGTTCTTGCGTTTCGATAGAAGGGTGTGGTTGCCGGCACACTTTCACATGAGGCGACCATCATAGTCCTCGGGAGTAGCGACGCATCTGTGATTGACTTCAGATGGAACCCATGTTCTGTAAGAAGTTGATTACAGGTGTCCATGGGCGGCAGTGACCACTTACCATCAGGTGGACTGCATGCTCGTTTGCTACTTCAGTTAAATAAAAAAAATAATAATAAAAAAAAAAAATCTAAAAAGAGTACAACGCACTTAAAATAGAAAACACAATAACCTCGATTTGGGTAACTTTGAACATTTTTTACAATATTTGTGATATTAAAATCTGTTTTATATTTATTGCACCTTGTTTTTATTAAATGAATAGTGTCCTTTTTAGCTGGTTTATTAATCTAACACAATAAATTTACGGAGAAAACAATTAAACTATCCACAATTACCCCTAAAACTCAAATTCAAAGTTATCCTTAGTTTTGGGTAACTTTGAATATAATTTTTTGAGGATATAAAATCCGTCATTAATCGAATATTTTAAGGTCTGAGTAAAATTAATTAACATATTTTTGTTAATTAAAACCAAATCTATAAAAAATACATTTATTTTGATATATAAATACAATAGACAACTTGGTCTTGCCATATGAATCAAGGTCGATCAATTTGGTGGTAAAATAAGATACTAGATTTTTTTGATTATTTATTCCATCCATCCATAGGATGGACGGAACATCGGGTACCTTTGGAAGGTTTCCCCCTCGAAAACAAAAAAAAAAAGGATGGACGGAACATGGACATAACATAGGCCTCCCCTAAATGGCGCCACTCCAACCAGTCCTGTGTCCTCTGAATCCAACGGTTTCCCGCTGTCTTCTTCAGGTCACCGGTCCATCTGGTAGGGGGGCGACCGGTACTCCTTTTGCCTAAACATGGTCGCCACTCGAGGACCTTTCTTCCCCATCGGTTATCGGTCCTACGAGCGATGTGGCGGCCCATTGCCACTTCAGCCTGCCAATTTTGAGAGCTATGTCGGTAAGCTTCGTTCGTCTACGGATTTCACCGTTGCGAATCATGTCTCGTAGCGAAATTCCGAGCTTAACCCTCTCCATAGCACGCTGAGCGACCCTGAGCCTCCGAAAAAAATATTTTTTTATGATACAGGTAACTTTGAACCGTTCAAAGTTACCCATATAACATCCAATTTCGACGTCGTCAAAAGTTTAACAGTTTTACGCAATATTCAACATGGGATACGGATAGTACAGTTTCAAAATAATAATATACAATATACATTTTAAAGATAAACACCAAAACACACCTGTTTACGGTAAGTTTTATATTATAATTGCTATTTCAAAATGAAGCATCAAACACTTGCAACAACTTCACTACGGAAAAGGCGGTATTTTTTAAAATTATGCCATTGACAGGTACCTTTTTTTACTTTCATTGATAATACAACATTTTGGCAAACCATTTTACGCAGGTACGATATTGAAATAACAAGAAGTTTCCATGTAATAAATTAATATATTTTTTTCACAACTTTGTTCAAAGTTACACCGCTGTTCAATGTTACCCAAATTGATTGTATGTTCATTTCTGTATAAATAAACGAATACATCAAGCGAAGGAACATACAAAATTCAGTAGGTTGGAGAATATACCCTCCAAACTTTTTGTTTGCTAGCAGTAGTGACAAAAGCCACACTCTGTATGGCCATAAAGTTGTATAATAAACTACCCTACCAATTAAAACAAATAAAGAAAGACCACATATGTGCCAGAAAATTAAAAAATATAATAATAGAAAAATGCTATTACACGTATGACGAATTCTTAAACGATGATTTAAAAATATAAAAATACAAAAAATAATAATCTTCTAAAGTTATCAGCATTGTAATATAGTGTCTAATTATAAGTCTTTCATGATAAATACGAGTATGTGAGTGCCATACATTTAGAACGCCTTAACCGGCATATTCAATTTATGGCGCCCTTTTTTTAAACATCAGTAATCAATATTATTGTAACCCAAAAAATGACTAAATAAAGATCTTTCTTTCATTAATTAACTTTAACAATCAACATGTAGGTAAGAATCAAATTGACTTATTAAGTATGATTTAAATAGAGATTAATAGATACCGTTCAGATAGCAATTGCAATGGGAAAACTATAATTTTAAATTTCGTTCAATTATGGTATTTAACATATTTATCTATTTCTTCGAAACATATTTTACTTAGAGTTGAATTGAAGTACTCAATGTCTTATGAAATCCTTCAAGATGTGTAAATTTTTCTTTTTAAATAACGCATAGCTTTGTATTTGTAAATTTCGGCAAATTTCCTAGCCTTAACGAAAACTACACAATTGTTTTAAACGCTCAACGCTAAACGCTGTGTAGGAAGCTAAAAACGCTATAAGCCTTTGTTTTAGGCCCCCGACTAAAAGCTATATCTTAAAAAACCATGTTACTGGCCACATTATAATTTAAAAATTTAAAGCACTTTTTATTCGATGTACAATTAACAATTCTTATAAAATATTCTACAACTATGACGACTCGCGTGGCGCAGCGGTTACCGCACCAGTCTGACACGCAGTGGGTCCCGGGTTCGATTCCCGGCCAGACAGGTATCTGAATGAGTTTAGATTCTTGTTCTGGGTGTGGGTGTTTGTGTATACGTCTTGTGTGTGTCCATGGCACCCACGACACAGGAGAAAATCCTACTGTGGGGCTATGAGTGTAGAAAGCGTTTTAAGTTTTTTTTTACTACTCATACGCAATACTTTCGATTTGTGGGATGACGCACCTCGTCCGTATTTAAGTCCAAAATCGTACTTCAATGAGCTAAATAATTTAAAATGTAATATTCTCTTATTAATACGGTAAAATATGGTCTGAAATCAATATTTGGCATACAAAAATGTGCAAAGTGGCTTTTATTTTTAAATTAAATTTACACATAGTAATACTACAACGTAGCCTCTGCCTTAACTCTTCGCCATCAACCGTTAGTCACGAACGATGCCACAGATGCAAAATAAAAATTGTATATAATCACACTGCATATAACACGGTAATGGTATCTACAGTATTCTAACTTCTTAGAAACGCACGAAACGCTAGTTGTACCTACGCACCTCGATTTCGGTATGCACTCGGTATGCAACAGCCAACGACAACACAGCCTAATAGACACCTTATGTCTTCATTTCTACTAAGAAACATTTCAGTCAAAGCACTGAGGTATGCGGCGCGGGGGAGCGGTAAAAGAAAGCATTGCAATTGGTCGATTCAAGGTCGCAATAGATCATAAATTACAATTAGTGATGGGAACGTTTTTGTAATGGGTTGTTGATTAGAAATAAGATAATAATTATATGTGAAAATAATTATGATTATGATGATTAATAAATAGCGTACGTATAGCAGTACTAATACTGAAGTATTGAGAAGAGAGAAAGAATAAAAACATAATTTATCAATTTAAACCTTTAATACACTACATAAAGTAATTTGGCGCTCGGTTTATTATATCAGTGCTAAAGCACAGATGTGTTGCCCGAAAGTGTTCGCCTTAGATGCGGTGTCTATTAGGCTGTGTTGTCGTTGGCAACAGCCAACGAATGTGCCGTAGTGACGAGCGGTGTGACGTTTTTTAAGCAGTGGATCTTTTTATTTAAATAATAACGTAGCGAAGAGCAGTTGTAAACTATATTAGGCTGTTTTTGCTTGCTTTAATTGTGCATAAACACGTCCAGTGTTAAAATTTTTTATTTTGGTTGGTAAAATATTATTCAGTGTGAAATTTATAACTATTATTTGTGTACGATTTGTTATTAAGTCTTTCAAATATTAAAAGAACGCGTTGTTTAATACCTTAATCTACTGAATAAAATACATAATAAGTAATAAAGAAAGTCAAGTATGCAGATGTAATTAAAATACTTTAGACGGGTAGCCCTTACGCATACTCTCGTCCAGCGCGTCTGTAGGTATAAAATTCAAGGACAGGGCAGAGTTAGATTACTGTATGATACTAGTACTGTAATATAATTGTTATTCTTTGTACTGATCCATTTTATATAATATTTTTACAGCCTTTCGAAGTACTTTCCGAATTGGTACGAACTGAAAAATAAAACATTTTATTTTTGTTATTTCAGAATTGGTACAAACTGAAAATCAGTGCCGTGGCGTCCCAAGCTTTAACCGAGTTCGTTACCGTTTTCATGTACTTGTGCTGCAGCACATGACAATATTAGTCTCTCTTCGTCTATTATTTTTTATTGTGTCTTTTTTATGTTTAGTTTGTGGTATTATGATTAGGTTGTAAGTACTGCTATTAGTCCACCAATTCGCACTTGGCCAGCGCGGTGGACTATGGCCTATAACTCTCATTCTGAGAGAAGACTCGATCCTAGCAGTGGGACAATAATGGTTGTCGAGATAGTAGTGTAGGGCGGTAAAATGTAACAATTTAGCGTTTTTTTGGTCGTCAAACTGCAGATCTACATGCACAATTTCGCGAAAGCGAATGTGCAAAACCATGCGAATTTTCATCACTACAACCCCCATTATAATTTCTGTACCAGAATCATTTTGCCCTCAGATCTGTCTAGAACTCTAGAGAGATAGTACACTAATTAATTACTAATTACTCTAAAATAATAATGTCCTTCCACCTGCCTCTCCCCGGGGAACTCCTCTTCATCAACCAGGTGGAACTTCTGCTTATCAATGTTCGGGAAGAAAGTATTACAGTCATATGACATCTGAAGTTATACTTCTTTTAGGGAAAAATGATGAGAGTAAATTTTTACGATGTGTGCGCACACCGTCACGAAAAACCGACACGCTGAAGTTATTTATAGTCAACGTTTAGAATTTTTATCTTGTTACGACAAAGTATATCTTCCAACATGTGTACATAAGTACACACTTTCTTTTTTATTTTATTATCCTGATAATTAGGTTTTTTGTTTCCCCGTATAAAGCAGACTTATCCCCAAGGGGGTAATTACCCCCAGGTTAGGAACTGGCTAACCTAACGTTTGAGCCTGGTAACCCAGGCTCTAGAGACCTAGTATCTATACTAAAGAAATCACCAAGCACAATCACAGCCTCCGATAAACTCTGAAGTAGTAACTGATGTCTCCTTCCACCTGCCTCTCCCCGGGGATCTCCTCTTCATCAACCAGGTGGAACTGCTGCTTGTCGATGTCCGGGAAGAAGGTATCGCAGTCATATGACCTCTGGATCTCCGTTAGGTAGATTTTTCCACATCTTGGGTGCTCCATTGCTGCCTGGAAGACATGTTAGATTTTTTGAGGTCATAGAAAGACTATGGAGGTCCTACAATCATATATATTTCTAGCGTAAACCAGCTTCGGTTGAAGAATGTAGATGTGAGCTAACGTATGAGGTGACCTCCTCGGTTGTTCTGAGTAGCAATACATCTGTGATTGACTTCAGATAGAACCCATGTTCTGTATGAAGTTGCTTACAGATGTCCATGGGCGGCAGTGACCACTTACCAAGCAATTACCATCAGGTAGATTGCAGGCTCATTTGCTGCTTCAATCAGATAAAATTTAAAGATTCTATCTATTTGGTTCAATATAGAATAGTGGGTCAGATTGCTTTTTTTCAAGGAAAATATACTTATCTGAGAAATTCCAACTTAGTTCTCAGAACTCTAAACCCTTGCTACCCAGTAATGCATCAATATCTAATCTCAAGTAATTATCTGGTCTTATTTTTTTTTCTCGAGGGAGAAACCTTCAAAAGGTACCCGACGCCGTGGGTGCGAAGCAGGGTTATGTGGGATTTTTACAGCACTAAAACCCCCCGGTGGCCGTCCTCGGCGCTATAAAGAGGGTTCCGGGATCTCCAAAGGAACGCAACAAGAATCCTCTGAGCGCGTTGCCCCATCGGTCTCCTCACAGATGGCTGAGCGGCTGGGCCCACCGCTCCGTCTAGTCTTTACGACGGTATGCGACCACACATACCGCCGTCCTTCCCGGGATCGCCTGACCGAACGGTTCGAGCTCCCACTCTAGCCGTCTGCAACCCCGGAAGCCCCCTTTAGTCGCCTCTTACGACAGGCAGGGGATACCGTAGCCCTATTCTAATCCCGGAACTACAGGGATCTGGTCGTATCTAGGTTTGATTAAACAACTCCATGGACAGCAATGACCACTTACAAGACATCCCGCATGGCGCAGTAGTTATCATACCGGTCTGACCCGCAGAGGGTTCCTGGTTCGATTCACAGCCAGGTATCTGAATGATGAGTATAGCATGGTCTGGGTATTTGTGTATTTGTCTTGTATTTGTCCATGGCACCCACGACACAGGAGAAAATCTTAGTATGGAGTTATGAGTTTAGAAAAAGTGTTTGTTATTGGTGAACTATGTGTATGATACTTCAAAATTCTAAACAAAATATTAAATCAAACAATACCTTGTAAATAGAAGATCCACCTATAACCCAAGTAGATTCTATGTCCTCCCGAGCTTCTAGAGAGCTGATGGCTTCGTCTAGACCTGGCACCACTATTACTCCTTCAGGAACCTGTAAAGTTAAACATTAACATAAAATTTCCTTCCTTCTGTTGTGAACCCATTATTGTCCCACTGCTGGGCACGGGTCTTCTCTCGGAATGAGAGAGTTATAGGCCATGGTCCAGCGCTGGCTAATTGCGAATTGGTGACCTTCATACACCTCCGAGAACCTTTTTTTTAAAGCACTCTCGGGTGTACTGGTTTCATCACGATGTTTTCCTTCACCGAAAAGCAGTGTTATATTATTTCTAATACGCACACAAATCAGTGGTGCGTGCCTGGGTTTGAACCTTGGACCTCCTGATCGAGAGGGCAAGATTCAACCATTAGGCTATCCTTCCTTCCGTTACCATAAAATTCCATTCCTTAACAATGCTTAAGGGACAAGTTGATAAGGGCCGATTACAATTACTAGAAACAATACTTTGATTTTTGACAATTATTCAACACCTTTGTGTACATGAAGATGATTTCTAGTGTGAAGCATTCCTTGCGTTTCGATGGAAGGATGTGGTTGTCGGTACACTTTCACATGAGGCAACCATCATAGTCCAGAGAAGTTGTATCATCGTCCCTGGCCTTCTTCACCTTAGCCTTCGCGAGCGTACCTGCTTCGCAGAAGGATTTTGAATGTGGTAGAAACAGTGTTGGTCACCCAGGGAGGTCCACACCAATGCCACACCTAATTCTACCGTGAAACATTCCTTGCATTTCGATGGAAGGGTATGGTTGACGGCACACTTTTATATGAGGCGACCATCCTAGTCCTCGGGTGTAGCAACGCATCTGTGATTGACTTCAGATAGAATGCATGTTCTGTATGTTGATTACAGATGTCCATGAGCGGCAGTGACCACTTACCATCAGGTGGACTGCATGCTCGTTTGCTACTTCAGTCAGATAAAAAACACCATGTAGGCTACTTCTTACCGTCGCCTTAACAGCGTCAACATTCCGTGTCAAAACAACATTAACTCTATTGACCAGGGGTCTATATTTTTCAGGAATACAGTCCCAGGTCCTACGTCCCATGATGACAGCGTTAATCTTCTCCGGATCTTTCACTTTTGTCGTCATTGTTGTGAAGTAGGACATTTCTTTTCTGGAAGAGAAGTTGGTTAACGGTTTAATAAGATAAATCTTTTTAAAATTTTGATATTGTTGTTTATTGTTAGAATTATATATTTTAAAATTTTTGATCCCATTGATGTTTCTACTGTTTTACTTTATGTACAGTTAACAAAGAAAATACATGTTTTTCATTTGGTTAAGTCTCTTTAAAAACATAAAAGAAATACAATCACAAAAAAATTATACTCTTTTATAAAAAAATGTATTGTCACTACATAGTATAAAACAAAGTTGCTTCCTACTGCTTCTCCCTATGTATGCTTAGATCTTTAAAACTACGCTGCGGATTTTAATACAGTTTTTTTAATAGATAGAGTAATTCAAGGGGAAGGTAATTATGTATAATTCATGCATGATATAATGGAGAAACACTGACTATTTATATATTACACTGATAATTTTAGACTTAGGCGGAACAAAGTTCACCAGGTCAGCTAGTTTACTGATAAATATTAAATAAAGCAAAAGAAAAAATCCTTCCCTTCTTTCCCTATATGGGAAATTAATAGGTTACGAAATCATTGAAACTTTTTAAAATTATCGGTAATGCCAATATTTTTTAAGTAAAGTGAAATAATTTAAACGAATTGGAAATAGAATTATTGGTTAATAATATCTTTATAGTGTCCTTTTTTATGGCACATTCTCCATAGCATCATGGTAATATAACTGTTATAGTGCAAAGTTCAAATTTAAAATAAGTGCGTGAATTTAATTGAAAAAAGCGATAACACAATTCCCGCCAAAAATTTAATAACAAAGTCCTATGAAAAATTGTATTAAAATTGCGAAATTACATCATCATAACTTAAAGAACTACTTACTTTAATCTCCAAGGCAGCGCCCCATTGGCACCGATCCCCATGTTTTCACACGCGGCCGCTATTAAATTTAATTTCACCTTTAACATCTTAATATCAATATTTTCTAAACTGCCTTTTAAATTAAAACTTTCCTAACTTAAACGCAAAAAATCTGTTACTTAAACTGAGTAATTATCGCAAATAAAGGCACAGTTTTGCTTAAAATACGTTATCTTAAATATATTATTCATAAAAATTAAAATTTTTATGATAGAAATTACGTATATTGTATTGAAGGAATGGAAATTACAAATTCATGTAATGGAAGCATGTTTATTTGACACTGACAGTTGACAGTTGGAATAGGGATGTACCAAGACCGATTAATCGAACGATCGATTTTTTAAATAAAAGGCATATTTTTTATCTATCTAAACGTTCAAACTAATTCATTTTATGCATCGATATTATATACCCTGCAATGTAGCAGAAGGATGGTTCGACCAGGTAGGAATCACTACCACACGTATAGGGTGAATCAATTCTAGAGTTTCAGTTGGAAGATATGGTTGTTGGCTCAATTTCATATGATGCGACAATCTTAAGCTTTAGATAGCAAAGCGTGTTATTGACTTCAAATAGAACCCTCGTTCTGTATGAAGTTGCTTGCAGATATCGCACCCAGGTGGTAATCAGGTGGACTGCATATACATTTCCTACTTCAATTATATTGTAAGGATGGGAGATCGAGGCGAAATAAAAGATGTTATTGGATTCACTTCCAAATATATTCTGAATGCATTATATTAAACAGTACTGCTTAAATACTAACAGGATTCGATGATTACACATAAGTACATACATAATTATCTACCTAAAAAAATACCAGTAAAAAACATCACGTTCCTTACGCAGTCGAGTAATATATCAGGTCATTAGATTTTAATGGTAATTATTTTCAAAAGAAGTTTCTTAGTTATTGTGTTGATCTTTTCATCAAAAATAATGGGATGGGACAAAATGCAATTGAACTTCTTTTTGCGAATGATTTCCCAAAAGAAACGGTCAAATTTTCATAAATTTACTTTCTACTTTTTTATATTTTTGTACCTATTTCGAATCTTCAGAATTTGAAGCTATATTTTCGATATCTATCCCCCGAACTGCTAGTCACTGCCGCCCAAGGACATATGTGAGCAACTTCAAATGGGTTTTATCTAAATCACAGATGCATTGCTCCTCCCGAGGACTAAGATAGTCGCCTCACTTAAAGCATACCATATCCTTCCACCTCGCGCAAGAACTGCTTCACCCCAAAAATAAGTAGCAATGGTACCTCCCCAAAAACTCAGTAGTAGTTTATGTAGTAAGTAGTCGTCGTCGTCAACCCATTATTGTCCCACTGCTGGGCACGGGTCTTCTCTCGGAATGATAGAGCTTAGGCCATAGTCCACCGCGCTGGCCAAGTACGAATTGGTGGACTTCACACACCTCCGAGAACTTTTTTTTTAAAGAACTCTCGGGTGTGTAGGTTTCCTCACGATGTTTTCCTTCACCGAAAAGCAGTGATAATTAAAGTATAATACGCACATAAATCAGTGGTGCGTGCCTGGGTTTGAACCTCGGACCTCCCGACGGAGAGGGCAAGTTTTAGCCATTAGGCTATCACTGCTACAATATATATATATAAGTAGTATAAATAGTAGTGTCCACCAACTTGGCCAGCGCGGTGGACTATGGCCTAAACTCTCATTCTGAGAGAAGACCCGTGCAGCAGCAGTGAGACAATAATGGGTTGACGATGGTACCTCCCCGGTCGTCCCTGTAGTTCCGGGATTAGAATAGGGCTACGGTATCTCCTACCGGTAAGAGGCGACTAAAAGGGGCTTCCAGGGTTGCGAGCGGCTAGAGTGGGATGCTTGAACCGTTCGGTCAACAACCCCGCGAAGGACGGCGGTATGTGTAGTCGCATACCGTCGTAAAGACCGGATGGAGCGGTGGGCCCAGCCGCCCATCTGTGAGGAGCTCGATGGGGCAACGTGGTCAGAGGACTCCGGTTCCGGAGTCCTCTTTGTAGCGCAGAGGACCGTTGCTACACCCGAGGACTTTGATGGTTACCTCATATAAAAGTGTGCCGGCAACCACACCCTTTCATCGAAACTCAAGAAATGCTTCACGTTAGAAATAGGTGTGGCGGTGGTACTTTCCCGGTCGAACTACACTGGTTCTACCTTGAAAATGAAATGCTAACGCTTTCTCGTGGCCCGGCATCGAACGTCCAGAGAAACGCCACGGCGTTTTAGTCGGTAGGAATCCAATATACCTCTTCTGCATCCCCGGGTAAAAGGGGATCCATGACGATTTCTCAGTGTTAAAAAAAGTGACGAACTGCATAGCTTTTTACAATTTTCTATTGCCATCAGTCCCTTACAAGATAATTTGTTAAAATTGTTGAAAATAATGAAATCGGTGATAAATACGTCATGGTACATTATTTTTAAACGCTAACGAAGCGATAGGTACAGTTAGTCCTATTATATTAATCTTTTAAATTCGAAAGTATGTATGTGTGTTTGTTGCTCATAAATAAAAAGTACTGGTCTAATTTCTCTTCAATTGTACACATAGTCTATGGTATCAAATAGGCGAGTGTCTTATTTGATTACAGTGCCACATTAAGCCAGCGCGGGGCCTGTAGTAAATTCTGACTGGAGGCTCATAGTTTGCCATAAGGGTATTAAATAAAACAAAACTGTTACTAGTAATTTTTTCTTGATTTAATCTGGGAAAATTTAGGGATGACACCTTCTATATTTTTTTTCTAAATCTTCTTTCAGTTTAGGTTTTTTTAGGATAGCAAAGATAGTAAAATATAAATAGCAAGTAGGTGTTGGGCTGCAGGGCCCCTCTAGTCGCGGGGCCCGTAGCATTTGCTACTTACTCTTGCTATGTGACTAATCCGGCACTGGCTCATTATCGTGGTAGACGTGACAGAAACGGCGGAAGCGGCGGGAGTAACCTTTTTTTTTTGTTCTCGAGGGGGAAACCTTCAACAGGTACCCGACGCCGTGGGAGCGACGCAGGGTTATGTGGGATTTTTACCGCACTAAAACCCCCCCGGTGGCCGTCCTCGGCGCTAAAAAGAGGACTCAGGGATCTCCAACAAACACCACCGGAATCCTCTAAGCGTGTTGCCCCATCGGGCTCCTCCCAGATGGGCGGCTGGGCCCACCGCTCCGTCTAGTCTATACGACGATATGCGACCACACATACCGCCGTCCTTCCCGGGATCGCCTGGCTGGACGGTTCAAGCTCCCACTCTAGCCGCCCGCAACCCCGGAAGCCCCTTTTAGTCGCCTCTTACGATAGGCAGAGGATACCGTAGCCCTATTCTGATCCCGGAACTACAGGGACGGGCGGGAGTAACCTAGTCGCAAAGAAATATAAATTCAACAATGTTATCCAATATTATAACAACAAAATGACATTAAATCCAATTCGGAAATTCGTTATCTGTCGATAACACCCGACCGCCCAAAGTAATTAAATGATTGTGTAAAAGTTAAACCAAAAGTTAGAGTGAATTCAATATTCCTATTATTTTCTTAATCACTTTTAAAGTCCAAGAACTCTTGTTTATTCGGCAGTTAGGATTTCACCACACTGACGTAAAATATACTTTCTGGCATAATATTACTTTCATAAGTACTAGTGCGGTAGTACCTATAGATATACTTACATATAGGTATAAATAAATCAAAGACGCGTTATCAATCTTGATTAATAAAATTAATATTATTGTTTTTTTATTAGATTGAAGTAGCGAAGGTGCATGCAATCCATCTGAATATAAGTGGTCACTGGAACAAGGCTTCTAACTGAAGTCAATTATAGATGCGTTGCTACTCCAGAGGACTAAGATGGTCGCCTCTTAAGTGAGCCGACAACCACACCCTTTCACCGACACGGAAGATGATGATTTTTTTAATTTATTGACCTTTCCACCGTCATTGTCACAGCTTGTCAAATTTGTTAGAGCGCCCTAGGATGATGTCACATATTTTTCAAAGTTGCAATTTTTAAACACATGAAAATTAAAAAAAATATTGTATTATGAAAAGTGACGTCAAGCAATTTAGGACCCCTCCCCACTCCTTGTCATATCATATAACGATAGAGCCCCCGATCAGGATTGCCAAGTTAGGGGTTTTTCCTCCAGATTAAGGGGATTAAAAGTGGGATGGGGTTTTTTTAGGGGTGATCAATTTTTAGGGGTTTTTAAAACTTCAACATATATGTGCTTTTATAGGGAAATCCCCCGTTAGGCTGCATGGATCATACCAGACGACGAAAGAAAAAGGTCATGCGTAACACCCTTTGACTTTTTGAAGTGAAACTTCTTTATCGGGGTTGAAAAACAAAAGTGAAACTTCTTTATCGGGGTTAAAAAAAAATTTAGTGTAACATTTTTTCGTTACGCGCCATCTTTTTCTGTTACGCGCCATCTTTTTTTTTCCTTACGAGCCATCTTTTTCTTATCCCTACCACGCATGATATTAGATAGATTATTATAGATTAGATTATTAGATAAAGTTTAATAAAAGCCTTTTAATATACTTTATCTAATTTAACTTTATTTAACCAATTTCTGTAAAGTTGCTTATAGTAAATTATTTTTTGAAAAATAACGTCATAAAGAAGTTTCACTTCTTACGAGTGTACGCTAGTACACGCATACATTTTTTTATTTTTGATTCAGAAAAACCTTCCTTCCGAAAAATCTTCCTGATGGTAATTGGTTACGTTTGAAACTCCCATTTCATAAAATCATGTCTTATTAATGCATATTATATCCCAATCGTAATATGGATATATTCCCCTGATGTTTCGTTTAATAAAATTGAGCACGCATGACCCAGATGTGTAGTAAAACCAGTAAGTAATCAATTTGAAAGTAATGATGTTAGTGCAGTTCATATTCCACTAGCGAGAGATATTTTTACCAAATATAAGTGAACTAGTCACCGAAATTCGACCGTAATTTAAATTAAAAAACTAAACTTCATATTGACCAAAGTAGCATCAATATTTCTGTAATTTTAATAAATTGCAATAATTTTCAAGTTATTTAAAAAATATTAGCATTGTTCAACAATAACCGTGCGTAATTTCATACTCCTCCGGCGGCAAGTATCTTAAAAACCAATCTCAAGTTTTTTCCTCACGTATTAATTTTTACCAGCCTTAAGTAAATAAGAAAATTTAAAAAAGTATAATTTACCATGCCTTTTTAATTGTCAGTTTGTAAGGATCACTTTGAATTGTGTTTTTTATTATTTACTAGCCGAACCCCGCAGTTTCGCCCGCGTTAAAAAATCAGTAATAATTTATTGTCAAAAACAGGTACATTAATGGTGTAAACAAATTAGTATTATTGTCTCTCTGTTTTTGCCTACAGAGGCATACAATAATTTAATAGGAAGATACATGTCAATTTTGAATAATAATAATAATAAAAAAAAACATAATTAATATTTAGATCTACAAATTGATTACTTATTATATTCTATGTCAAATACTTTTAAATTTACGATTGCTTATATGTCATGAACATTAAGTATGTCAGTATATAAAACAATAATATGAACAGATATAAAATAATATATATAATTGTGACATAGAATTGGACTTAATTAAAATAATAATGTCAACATAATATTGTTTTGTCTTGTACAAATTCATCCACTCTATAGTAACATTTATTAGTTAGTATTAACTTCAATTTTTGGTTAAAATTATTTAAATCAAGAATTTTCAGTGCATCAGGTAAATGATTAAATAGCACAGGTGCCATACCATAAATGGTCCTTTTATAAAATTTACTTTTTGAGGTATTAGTAGGCATCACCTTAAAAGTGTTACGTGTTTTACGTGGGCACCTAGTATATTCAATATTAAATTTGTGAATATTTTCTTTTACAAATTTACATACTTCGTATATATAAAGGCAGGGAAGTGTCAATATATGATTATCAATAAAAAACGACTTGCAGCTTTGTTTTTGATTAAGTCGAAACATAGCTCTTATACATTTTTTCTGTAATCTAAATGCTCTGATTGTGTTCACTGAATTTCCCCAATGAATGATACCATACTTCATATTCGAAAGCACATAACCATGATATGCAATCATTGCCGTCTCTCTCGTCGCACATTCTGTTAATTTTCTTAGCACGAAAACGAAACGATTTAATTTACTACATAAGTAATTAATGTGTGCTTTCCAATTTACATGATTATCAAGGATTAGACCTAGAAATTTGTGTTCTGTGACTGATTCAATAACATTCTCACCATATTTTATTGTCAAATTGGGTTTTCGTGCTTGATAAAATTGAAATTGCATATATTTAGTTTTTGTCAAATTTATTAATAAATTATTGTTATTTAGCCATATAATGTTGTCATTTAGCGCAGTATTAACAGTTGCTTCGTAATTCTGTATTTCAGTACCTCTAATAATCAGTGTCGAATCATCCGCAAATAGTATCATTTTTTGATCAGTACTATTTGGGAAGTCATTTATATAGATTATAAACAGCAACGGCCCCAATATGCTTCCTTGTGGGACTCCGTGCTCTACATATTTTGGTTCAGATTGTGCTTTTCGTTCTGTATTATCTCTACTATTGATATATTTTATCTCAGTATACTGAGATCGATTTGATAAGTACGTTTTAATGAGGTTGTACGCTGGGCCTCTTATACCTACTTCGAAAAGTTTTTGAAGGAGCTTTCTATGGCACACAAAGTCAAAAGCTCTGGTCATGTCCATGAATATCGATAAAACCGGTTCCCTGTCATTTAAGCTTTCGGCAATATTTCTCAATAATTCATAAATAGCTAAATTTGTACTCCTATTTTTTCGAAATCCAAATTGTTCTTCAATTAATATGTTAGACTTTTCCAAAAAACTATATATGCGTTTATGAATTTCTTTTTCGAAAACTTTTGATAAGACAGGTATTAACGCTACTGGCCTATAGTTATCACAGTTAAGCTTATCTCCTTTTTTGTGCACTGGTTTGATTACCGTCATTTTTAATTTTTCTGGAAAAATGCCTTGACTAAGGCTTAAGTTTATTATATGACTTAGTATTTTGGAGAAATGCGATGAAAAAATCGATGTATCGATTGTCCCGTGGGAATAAGATATTTTCCCACAGTGAAAAGTAACCTATAAGTTAATCCAGAATGTCAGCTAATTCCATACCAAATTTTATGAAAATTGTTCCAGCCGTTTATACGTGAAGAAGTATCAAACACACACACACACAAACTTTCGCCTTTATAATATTAGTATGATAAGTATGATGATAATATTGGTATGATTAGCTAATTACCCTGGATTTTTTTTCTAGAGGGGGGAAACCTTCAAAAGGTAACGACCCCCCCGGTGACCGTCCTTCGCGCTATAAAGAGGACTCCGGGATCTCCAAAGGAACGCAACCGGAGTCCTCTGAGCGCGTTGCCCCATCAGGCTCCTCACACATGGGCGGCTGGACCCACCACTCCGTCTGGTCTTTACGACGGTATGCGGTACATATTTGCCTATTTTAATTCCCAAGGATACGGTCGCTTTGATCAAGTTTACCATGGGTATCCCTTGTTTTAATCTAGGTAAAATTTAGTTGCAGGATTTGATCCTCACACACTTTTTCAGAAGTCCCATGACATTGACATTTTGAAGGTGGTAGAATCAGTGTAGTTCGACAGGGGAGGTACCATAGCCACACCTAGTTCTAACGTGAAGCATACATTGCGTTTCGATGGAAGGGTGTGATTGCCGGTAAACTTTTATATGAGGCGACCATCATATTCCTCAGGAGTAGCAACGCATCTGTGACTGACTTCAGATAGAACCTATGTTCTATATGAAGTTGCTTACAGATGTCAATGAACGGCGGTGACCACTTACGATCAGGACTGCATGCTTGTTTGCTACTTCATTATTATAAAAAAAACTTATAGCAGAAAAAAATATTACTGGACTTCAGGGGTACAATTGATAACATTCGTTTTGAGCGCTGCTGTGTCCTGGTTTGAAGGTCACCTTCAAAACAGGTTACAGCATCGCACACACAACGGACACACCTATTTCTAGCGTGAAGCATTTCTTGCGTGTCGATGGAAGGGTGTGGTTGCCGGCACACTTTCACATGAGGCGACCATCATAGTACTTGGGAGTAGCAATCTTTCGCATTGGTAATATTATAATATTATATTAACCACACCCTTCCATCGACAAGCAAGAAATGCTTCACGCTTAGGAGTAGCAATGTTGATCAACCTTCAAACCAGGACACAGCAGCGCACACACAACGGACACACCTATTTCAAGCGTGAAGCATTTCTTGCGTGTCGATGGAAGGGTGTGGTTGCCGGCACACTTTCACAAGACGCGACCATCATAGTACTTGGGAGTAGCAATCTTTCGCATTGGTAATATTATAAGATTATACATAATGCATATTTTGTATTATCTACTTCTTGACCCATTCAAAATATCGAATAGTGTCAGAATAGCTCACCAGTTGCAAAATTAATTACTCGCATAAATAGATTCGTAATAATAATCGGCTGAGCAGTAATAATATTAAAAACATCATTACAATGTTATTAATTCTGTTTCTATTTATTTATTTATTTATTGTTTATGTACCTTATCAATAATGTACAAAGGTGGACTTAATGCTATAAGCATTCTCTGCCAGTCAACCTCAACATGTAAGAAAAACATCGAAGGCGGTATAACAACAAAGAATATTAAGACAGAAAATATTTAAACATATAGTTATATACGGGTATTCACATATATATACTACATACATAAATACATATAAAAATACATAAATATAATACAAATATACATACAATATAATAATAAATACGTCCATACACACAGCAAAATATTTGTCTTCAATAACATTAACTACATTTATCTATTAAATAACCGCGAAGTTTCCTTTTGGAGCTTGCTTTGCTCATCGGTTTAGTTCTATGTACATAATTGGTAATTATTTTGTTAAATTTATTGTTAGTCAAGGCAGCAATGACGCGTCTCTGTTGTGTGAATTAAATAATGATAATGCTATAAAAATCAATACTTAAAAAAATCCAAGTCTCGCAAGTCCTCCTACCGAAAAAAAAACATGCGTGCGTACAAAGTACACATGTCAGAAGTGAAACTTCTTTGGCGAACTAATTTATATATCTTGTTTATATTTATACAAATCTAAAACTTTAAATTTCCAAGATTAAGAGGAAGGGAAAAAGGCGTGATACGACGTTCGCTCTGTCTCACTTTTTCTCTCAATCTGTCTTACTCTCTTTCAATCGGTCTCGATCACTCTCTCTCTCTTTTCCGACACTTCCGTTGCATACCGGCGTGACGTTTCATCTGTAAAAATTTTACCTTCATGCGCCTAAAGAAGTTTCACTTCAAAAAGTTGTGAGATCCATGTATACCAAGTCGCTTATTAATTTATTCTGTACCTGCTTAAACGAACTTTCTGTCTTAGGTTGTTATGTAATGTTCTAACCTAACAACATCTTATAATTACCATATCGATATTATAAATCTTTAACGTTTTTAATAAAAAGGTTGACTCGGCAATCGCATGAAAACACAATGTATTGTATTTCACTGGTAATACAAATATAAATTAGATTGCTTAATGCGATTGCCAAGTCAATCTATTTATTTAATAAATGTGTAGTGATGAAAAGATATGTTTTATTACACAATCCTAAAAACGGCACTCGGGGTCATATTTTGTCAACGTACGCAATTATAATTATTTATGCAGTATTTTCTCGTTTGATATTAATTTAGGTATTTTTCTTTGATATACATATAAGTACTTTCCAACATACAGCTGCTTACATATTCGTGCCGATTTCCGAGCAGCTCGTCTCGATCTGTGCGAGCTTCGTACTATCTTACCATATACATACCTACACGTAAAGCGAACGCTCGACCGCGCTACATATTAGGCGGAGTGGCGGGATGTTAGGATTTTTTCGTTACGGAATTTCTTGATTCAGTCGCCGCGCTCAAAGCCCGCGATAAAAGGTATGCAATGCTTAAAAGTTGCGCGAGTGATATATAGATATTTAGATATATCATATATAGATATTTGTTTGAAAATAAATGTGTCACTTATCTCTCACTTATAAAGGAATTTGAGCTACTGAGTCCCAATCATAGAGGTAATGAAAATATCCTACAAATCAAATCTCATATAACCGCCGAAAAGTCTTATTAACAGGGGCAATTCGACTACGTGCCGAGATCTCATAGGAATTTTCAATAATAGAGGTTTTTTTCCCCACTTTACCAGATTTCACCGTAATAGGATGTAGATTTTGAAATGTCTCAATTGTGCGTTATATTCAAATAAAAATTACATTAATGTGTCTTCTGCTGCAGATAGAACAGGTGGTAGAACCAGTTCGCCCGGAGAAGTACCACCGCCACACCTATTTCTAGCGTGAAGCATTTCTTGCGTTTCGTTGGAAGGGTGTGGTTGCCGGCACACTTTCACATGAGGCGACCATCGTAGTCCTGTGATTGACTTCAGATGGAACCCATGTTCTGTATGAAGTTGATTACAGATGTCCATGGGTGGCAGTGACCACTTACCATCAGGTTGACTGCATGTGCGTTTGCTACTTCGGTCAGATAAAAAAAAACTAGCATGCAGTCTTACTGATGGCTTTTACCGCCTATGGACTTCTGAAATTAACCACAGGTAAAGTAAGGTTCTAAGGTAGAGCAGTGAAAATATCGTTATCAATGCTTTTCGGTGAATGAAAACAACGTGAAGAAAGCTACACACCCGAGTTCTTTAAAAAAAACTTCTCGGAGGTATGTGAAGTCCACCAATTCGCACTTGGCCAGCGCCGTGGACTATGGCCTAAAACTCTCGTCGACTAGAAGTCTTTGTATCGTAGCAAATCGATGTCCTATGATGCAACAACCAACCTACGTAGAGAACAATATCAATAAGGAGAAACATAAAATCAAATAGAATAAACTCATGTGTCATTTCATATCGGAAATTAACGCCGTAAAGAACAGTGGTCTTATTTAAACTCGAATACAAAAGCGCTGCCACCAAATCTAATGCCAATGCCAAAAAATCCGCATCAACTGGACCCGTGGCGGTCCTCCACGGTTCGGTTTGCGCGCTCCTTCCTGCCGCGGACGTGCAAGATGTAGAATGAGCTTCCTCCTGAGGTATCCCCGGAGCGCTATGACATGGGGTTCTTCAAGAAAGGTGTAAAAAGAGCTCTCGTTCAAAGCCGGCGATGCATTGGCGACTTCCCTGGTGTTGCAAATGTGCATAGGCGACGGTGACTGCTTTCCATCAGATGGCCCGTCTGCCTTGTCGTTTGGCCTAACTATAAAAAAAAGGTTGCCTCATGCAAGCCTGCTGGCAACCAAATTCTTCCACCGAAATGTAAGTAGGTACTGCTTCACGCTGTAGATAAGTGTGGCCAATGCCATCTTTACCATAAGGGCACTCGGAGCCAGTGCCCAGGGCCCTCATCCTCAGAGGACCCTGAAGGGCCGACAATTTTTCTCACATTTAATATCAAAATATTATAGTCGGGCGCATTACACTTTTCTCGTTGCACGAAAGTCGTCCGGGCCCTTTTGGAATGTAAAGAAAGTATACCATACTTTCTTTACATTCCAAAAGGGGCCCCAAATTATGGTGTGCCCAAGGGCCCCAGCAAGTTTAAGACGGCCTTGAGTTTGGCGGTGGTATCTCTTCGGTCAAACCGTATTGGTTTGCCACCTACTGGACCGTTCAATTTTGATCTGATTTATAGGTTCCTGGGGGGGGGGGGGGGGTAATGACATTACTTGAAGTGTTCTATGTGTTAATCTATCTCATATACTATATGAGTGCGAAATTTTAGCGCAAATCCGATCAGTAGTTTTTGCTTGAAAGAGTAACAAATACATTCCTCACAAACTTTCGTATTTATAATATTAGATTGTTCCGTGTTATCACATCAAGATGGGACAGAATTATTATGTGCTATATGCAGTAGGTAACATATCCGCCGTCAAAGGAAAAGGGAAAAATAAAAGATTTTATTAAGCTGAGCGCCAGTGGCTTGCAATAAAAATCGTATACAATGCCCATCGTAAATTGTCTTAATGACCAGTGGCGTAGCGTGCATTCGCGAGACCCCGTATAGAAAATTGTTTGGGGGCCCTTATATTGTTTGGGGGTAAAGATTTTACACAAAAGAATAGTTATTTTCGATACTAATACTAATACTTTATAGAATTATGTCGTTTGTAAAATAAAATAAATTAGGAAGTTTTTATTTCTTTTTCCTTACACACTTTGGGGGCCCTCGTGGCCCGGAGGCCCCGTATAATTGATACGGCAGATACGGCGGTAGCTACGCCCCTGTTAATGACCAACCTACCCCGTACTGGCCATCTTCTACGTCATTAACCCATAAAGAACCGCACCGCCATATGGCCGAACGAGAAAATAAAACAACAATAATCCATTCGTAATATTTTAATGCCACTGCGTTATCATAACATTCAAATCGTACGGTTCAACGCAGAAAAATATCTTACAAATCGTAAATAACCTATTTTACTACAATAACAATTCGCGCCAAAATTAACGTCAGAATGCGTCGGCCATTTTGCGTAAAATAAAAAAATGTAAACACGCTCTATTTTACGGCAATGACAACGCAATTTGATATTTTTGCTGGACGATTTTCGATTTTGTAAACCAGGATAACGAGCGAACGGGATAGCGGTATCCGATGCTCTCGGCTAGACAAGGACGGGTATAGTGTGTACTTTCTCTTATAGATTTGTTTTCAGAGCGTACGATAGCGCTCGTTCCTTCAGGTTTGGTTTTTAGTGCTGGAAAATCGTTCGGCGCGAATGGATGTATCTCCGCGGAACGTTCCGTAAATTTTCCGCAAAATTTTCTCACCAGTAATGTAATTAACAGAATGATATAGTAGACGAAATAACTAGTCAATATGCTGCGTGTTATCCTAAAAATGGAAGTGTTATTAAAAATACAATTATAATTCGACTATTAATAGGCAAAAACATTAAACCACTCGAGCTTGATTTGTGTACAATTGCCGTGTGTGTTTTACCGATTTTATCTGTGCGTAATATATTTGTTTTGTTTAAAAAAGTGCGATGCATGCTTCGGAGCGAATAGTTTTCGATTTTTGAAATTGGAATAACAAAATTGGGTAAGTTACAATGAACTGAGAGTATGTTATAATCATTTCTTGTTTATTTAGGTATAACATGATTAAGGTTTTTGTTGAAGGTTAAACGCAGTGATAAGGGGAGCAAACATTATTGTTTGTTTTATAAAACATGCTTACGTAGGTGTGTTGTGGCATTAACGTCACTAGATTTTTTTTATCTGTATTTCTAGTCTCTAAATGTGGCCACTTGGCCAGTCGTATTTGACATTTGTTTATTTTCACCAGATAAATTGATTACGAAAATAATTTCATCTCAGATCACAAGATTTTAAATTGAGACATATTCATAAATATACGGTGAATAAGCGAATTATTTTTGTTTAATTTTCTTCTATCATAAAGTAGCTCTAATGAATCTTATTTAGAAACAGGTGTTCTTATTTTTGAGGCAAACAACTCCGCCATTTCGTCTGTACATTGGTTGACTTGTTTTCGCGTAATTTTCTAAGTTCGACTTTTATTATTTCTAGATTCTTATTGATAATACTACTTATTAGTATTATCATTATTCCTAAATTGTTACTAAATTAACAATAATATTAATCTGTAGACAAATTTTGTGGTCAGAATACACAGGTATCTGAGACATTCCTATGTAATTATTATCTCGAAGTAGCAATCGAATCACTGATTCCATCATGACTGCGATTGCTACTTCGATATAAAGAACATGCGGAGGGACTAAACTGTTTTGTCTTTGCGTATATAAGCTACTATTTAATATGTAATCTGTCTACTCGCACTTGGCTAGCGCGGTGGACCATGGCGTCCATGGCCTAAAACTCTTTCTCTAAGATCCGTGCCCAGCAGGAGGACAATAATGGCTTGACGACGACATGTACTCTATGGATATGTAGTTCACCTTTTTTTCTCGAGGGGGAAACCTTCAAAAGGTACCCGACCCCGTGGGATTTTTACCGCGTTAAAACCCCCCGATGGCCGTCCTCAGCGCTACAAAGAGGACTACGGGATATCCAAAGGAACGCAACCAGAGTCCCCTGAGCGCGTTGCCCCATCTGGCTCCTCACAGATGGGCGGCTGGGCCCACCGCTCCCTCTGGTCTGTACGACGGTATGCGACCACACTTACCGCCGTCCTTCGCCTCGGGACCCTTCGGGTCGCCTGACCGAACGGTTTGAGTCCCCACTCTAGCCGCCCGCAACCCCGAAGCCCCTTTTAGTCGCCTCTTACGATAGGCAGGAGATATTGTAGCCCTATTCTAATCACGGAACTACAGAGATGACATGTAGTTCACCTAGTAGCCTAATTTCGATTATGTTCAAATTTCCAATTTTGTTTTTATTGTTGATAACACCAAGGGTGCCTTATTGTGAGGAGGATTTCCTATACATGGATTCCTAATGGTCGCGGGGGCAAGTTGTTTTTTATAAGAATGAAGTAGCAAACGAGAATGAAGTCCACCTGATGGTAAGTTGTCACTGCCACTCATGGACATCTGTAACTTCATACAGAACATGGGTTCCATCTGAAGTCAATCACAGATGCGTTCGTACTCTCGAGTATGTATGGTCGCCTCATACAAAAGTGAGTCGGCAAGTACACTCTTCCACCAAAACGCTAGAATGGCTTCACGTATTACGAACGTATACGATTCGACCGAGGTACCTCCTCGGTCGAATCGTATATGTTCGATCATTTTAAAAAGTTCGCATCACTCCATACAAAACGCAGCTTTGTTGTACTCTTTTAAACCAAAGCTTAGTTAAGCTATTCAATCAAATTCAAATTTATTTATTTTGGAGTAATATACATGCGTGTGTAACACTTTAGTAATTCTACATTTCCAAACTAACAAGAGAATTTAAACTATAACCGTGGCTGGGATCCTATTAAGCATTGTCGAAACGGCTGTAGCAGGAGGTGCCGCTCTTCCTTATTCTATTGTAAAAAAATCAAGCAATCCTATGGTGGGTTTGACACATCCACACCTCAGTTTCTTTTTTGAGCTTCGTACTCATACGGTTGAAAGGGTATAAAGGGACCCTATTACTAAGGGCCGGCGCACATATGACGGAGCGCAGCGCAGCGCAGCGCAGCGCAGCGCAGCGCATGCCCGCGAAATTTTCTTAACGAATCACACACTAGCCGAAATTCGCGCTAATTACTGGGAGAATGCGCGCGGATGCGCGCGGATGCGCGCGAATGCGCGCGGATGCGCGAGCATGCGCTTCCATGCTCCTCAGAAATAAATTGCTGTTATTTAATTTTGGATATTATTTCTAAAGGGACAATGACGATAATAGTTTGACAGCAAAAAATGCGCTGCGCTGCGCTCCGTCATATGAGTGCCGGCCCTAAGACACTGATGTCTGCCTATCTGCCTGTTTGTCACCAGGCTGTGAATCGTGATAGCTATAGGCTTAAAAGGGGCTCTTCTAAAGAAAATGTCATTTCTTTGTAGTTATTTAAAGTATAAAACTCGTGCGCGAGTTCGACTTGCACTTGGCTGCTTATAATTACTATAAATTTATGTATTTACCTAACGATAAGGCAAACGGGCCACCAAGGACAAGTTCCTTTTCTTTTTTTTTTCTCGAGTAGTAAACCTTCAAAAGGTGCCCGACGCCGTGGGAGCGACGCAGGATCATGTGGGATTTTTACTGCACTAAAACTCCCCGGTGGCCGTTTTCAGCGCTACAAAGAGGACTCCGGGATGTCCAACGGAATACAACCGAAGTCCTTATCCCTAGTGAGCGAATACGCTCACCGCACCTTCTGTTATTTACGGCCACACATACCACCGTCCTTCCCGGGGTTGCTTGGCTGGACGGTTTGGGCTTCTACTCTCCGCCCGCAACCCTGAAAGCCTCCTTTAGTCGCCTCTTACGACAGGCAGAGGATACCGTACTATTCTGATTCCAGAACTACAGGGATCTGGCGTCATTATTTGACGACCCGTGTGACAGAGCGGTTCCCATACCGGTCTGACTATCTGTATCTGAATCTGCACTATCGGTACCCAAGTTCTGGGCCTGGGTGTTTGTGTATTCGTCTTGTGTGTATCCATGGTACCCACGACACAGGAGAAAATCCTAGTGTGGGGCTATGAGTGTAGAATGCGTGTTTTTTTTTTAACCAAATTAGTATAAACTTTTCTAAGGTAACTAGGAACTATGCTTTGCTACCCTTTATTAAGAAATGCCTCGTATACTCTCCTTCCAATAATCAAGCGTACACTGTTGTCTCCTCAACCCATTATCGTCCCACTGCTGGGCACGGGTCTTCTCTCTGAATCAGAGAGTTTAATCCATAGTCCACCACGCTGGCCAAGTGCGAATTGGTGGATTTGACACACCTCCGAGAACTTATTTTGTTTTAAAGAACTCTCGGGTGTGTAGGTTTCCTCACGATATTTTCCTTCACCGAAAAGCAATGATAACAGATTTCTAATAGGCATATAATTTTAGAAAAATCAGTGGTTCATGCCTGGGTTTGAACCTCGGATCTCCCGATTGAAACGGCAAGTTTCAAGCTTTAGGCTATCACTGCTCTAATCTACATTGCTGTAATCGAATCTATTACCATGTAAAAAACATGATTGTAATTATATAAAAAAAGGATATACCTATTTACCTAAATAAGAAAAAAGACAAACCCGCTGAGTTTCTTGCCGGATCTTCTCAATTGAGGTCGTATTCCGATCCGGTGGTAGTGTAAGAAAAAAAATGTAACTGACAATTTGTAAGTGCCCCCGTAGGCCTATGCAAAATAAAGACATTTCATTTCCTTTCATTTCATTAATACTAGACATTCTTAGGTTTGTAACAATGTGGTTGCCGGCACACTTTTACATGAGGCGACCATCATAGTCCTCGGGAGTAGCAACGCATCGTTATTGACTTCAGATAGAACCCATGTTCTGTTTGAAGTTACACTTGTCCATGAGCGGCAGTGACCACTTACCATCAGGTGAACTGCATGCTCGTTTGCTACTTTAATTAGATAAAAAGCGGACGGAGCAATGCGAATAAGATAGTTGGGCAAAATAGGTCAACCGGTGATGCCTTAGGCCAAGAAATTCTAAGGCAAAAGACAAGAAAAAATAAGGGTCGTATTTTATAGGGCTCCGAATAGCTTTCCCGAGGGGGTTGTAAGAGGATTGGGTCACTTACGCATGTACAAATATATATTGGTAAATATATCCTACTTACCTATTTGCGATGTCAGTATAAAATTCTGTATTTAATTTGTTTGTGTATCTATTTACTCATCCGTAACAACGATCGAAATTTGACCGTAATTTAAATTAAAAAACTAAACTTCATATTGTCCAAAGTAGCACGAATGTTTCTCAAATTCAAATAAATTGTAATAAGTTATTTTGAACGCACCCGTTAAAGGTAAAAAGAGGTTTATTAACTAAGCTGCATTTAAAAAACAATAGCGGGTATTTTGACAAAGACATCTAACATTTTTGACGTTCTGTGTTTTCATAGTAAGAGATTGAATATTTTATTTCGTTTATTATTTATGTGGTTGTGACAAATGCACAGTAAAGTGTGTAATGTGTTTTTAGTTGATTTTATGTATGTTACATGCATTATTTGGAATAAATATTAGCATTCCGTACTCCTTCTCTACGTCAACTACCTACATAAAACCGTTTAAAATTTCATACCGCTCCGTCCTCGGCAAGTTTCTTAAAAACGTACCCCATGTTTCTGCTTCACGTATTATTATATATGTCGGCGGGACACTGCATATTTATGAAAAACACGTCGTAGAAAATAATTATTTTAGTTAGTATAAGATCGAAAATTGTTTTTATTAAATTAGCAACATTTAGTGATTTTTAGAATTGTAATTTAGTTTACTCTCGATAAATTTGCTATTGTCAACCAAACATTTTTATAAAAAGAGGCGAGCGAACGCCGGTAGAAAAAGATTCTTGCGTCGTTGATTCTTTAACCGTCGAAGCGATCGGGCCTCCTCAAATAAATCGAAGAAGTTTACTCCTGTGTTTTGCTTGAAATCTTCAAGAATGGACAGTAATGAAGACCTCGACCATCTTGATACCACATTCACTTCGTTATATGGTATAGATATAAAATTCTCGTGTCACAGTTTTTGTTGCCATACTCCTCCGAAACGGCTTGACCGATTTTTACCAAATTTTATATGCTTATTCAGTAGGTCTGAGAACCGGCCAATATCTATTTTTCATACCCCTTAAGGGTTGGCCACCCTTAACATTTTTTTTTATTTTTTATATGGCAAAACAACGTTTGTCGGGACAGCTAGTATAGTATTAGATTAAAACCCTTAACATAAACGTCTACCTGAAAATAGCAGCCGGTTTTCCGTCATATCCGCTGTCATCCCTGGATTAAACATTCTGGAAGACGTATATTTACCGGGTACATGTAAACTAAGGTCCCGAGATGCGGATTATGACAAAGATAAGTTGAGTAGCATCTGACGAATGACTTAATCCTTACCATTCAAATATCTACTAACGCTGCTTATATGTATACTAGTCACTCGTCACAACGGTCGAAATTCGACCTTAATTTATTAAAAAAACTTAACTTCATATTGTCCAAAGTAGCACCAATATTTCTGTAATTTAAATAAATTGTAATAATTTTCAAGTTATTTTGAACGCACCCGTTAAAGGTAAAAAGAGTTTTATTAAACTAGCTGCATTTAAAAGCAATAGCGGATATTTTGACAAAGACATCTGACATTTTTGACGTGTTTTTCATAGTAAGACATTGAATGTTCTATTTCGTTTATTATGTATGTGTTTGTGCCAAAACCAAGGTAGTGTGTGTAATGCGTTTTTAGTCGTTAGGTATGTTTTATGCATTATTTAAAAATATTAGCATTGCGCAGTCCTTCTCTACATCAACTGTAACCGTACGTAATTTCATCCTCCTCCGTCCACGGCAAGTATCTTAAAAACTATCACTAGTTTTTGCTTCACGTATTAATAACTTGATGAACCCCTCAGCTTCGCCCGCGTTAAAACATCGATGTATCGTCCCGTGGGATTAAGAAATTTTCCCACAGTAAAAAGTAGCCTATATGTAAATCCAGAGGGTCAGCTAACTCCCTACCAAATTTTACGAAAATCGCTCCAGTCGTTTAGACGTAGAGAAGTAACAAACATACACACTCACAAACTTTCGCCTTTATTATATTAGTATGTTATATAGATATTTTCCTTGGCATTGCAACTCAGGCCAAATCTTTGTTAACAAAAGAGGGTTAAGCTCTGCCACCAGCGCCCTCTAAGAGCTTTCGCGTCTTCGAACTGCATCCACGGGCTTAAGAGTAATTGGATTCCAATAGTTCAAAAGTTTAAGATTCGATCTTTGTTGATGTGATTAAAATTCAATTTCAATTCCAACTCTTCAATAGCAAACTTTAAATGAAATTGAATTCATAGATTTATATAAGTATATTCATTGTGTTTCGTATGAAATCAAATGTGTGTATTTTTCTACTAGATCGTTGCCGCGCGTCCCTGTAGCTCCGGGATTTGGATAGGGCTACGGTATCCCCTGCCTGTCGTAAGAGATGACTAAAAGGGGGCTTGCGGGGTTGTGGATAGAGTGGGAGCTCGAACCGTTAAGGCAGGCGATCTCGGATAGGACGGCGGTATGTGTGGTCGCATACCGTCGTAAAGACAAGACGGAGCGGTGGGCCCAGTCGGCCATCTGGGAGGAGCCCGATGGAGCAATGCGCTCTGAGGATTCCGGTTGCGTTCCTTTGGAGATTACGGAGTCTTTGTAGTGCCGAGGAAGGCCACCGGGTTTAGTGCCGTAAAAATTTCACATGCATAGAGTCGACCATATTCCCATCACAGAGTCAAATGAAAGGCAAAGATTTAACCATAACTCTGAAAACATAGGTAACATCTATATATTAATACGTGAAGCAAAGACTTGTGATTCGTTCCTAAGATACTTGCCGCAGGCGGAGGAGTATGAAATTACGCACGGTTATAGTTGATGTAGAGTAATATTTTTTCAAATATTGCTTATAACATACATGAAATCAACTAAAAATAAATTACATACACGACACATAAATAATAAACGAAATAAAATATTCAACATAATTATGAAAACACTGAACGTCAAAAAATGACAGATGTCTTTGTCAAAATACCCGTTATTGCTTTTAAATGCAGCTTTGTCACTTAAACCTCTATTTACCTTTCGGGTGTAACCAAATAACATATATCAATTTTAGTTTTTGAGTTGAATTACGGTCGAATTTCAACCGTTGCTAGTTACAACTAAAAGCCAAAAGATTTAACCATAACGCTGAAAACATAGTTAACATTAACAATTATGACTACATTAAATTTACTAAATACTTCGAGCATTACCTGGAAATCGCTTCTCGATAAATCAGCCTTGCCAATCAATCAATGTTAATTTCGAAAACTCCCACATACTGTCATAAGTTTATCCGGTGGGCGACTGCATCCACGTATTTAATCACTACATAGTATACAAAGTCGCTTCTCGCTGTCTGTTCCTATGTATGCTTAGGTCTTTAAAACTACGCTACGGATTTTAGTGCAGTTTTTTTTAACAGATAGAGTGATTCAAGAGGAAGGTTTTTATGTATAATATAATGGAGAAAAACTGATAATTTTAAATTTTTGACTCATAAGCGGAACTAAGTTCGCTGGGTCAAGTTAAACGTAAACGTGACAGGAAAATGGTGAGACGATACGAGCCTTTCCCGTCACGCCTTTGTACATCTACACGCGTGTCCCTCCAATATATTACATTTTTAAATTACACTTTTTAATTTATATTATATATGTATTTATATTTTTATAGACCATTATATTCCTCGGGAGTAGCAACGCATCTGTGATTGACTTTAGATAGAACCCATGTTCTGTATGTAGTTGTACAGGAAATTGATTGATTAGAGGAAATTTGGGTTTGAGGAGGTAAAAAGCCTTCTCTATATTTGTTCATGGCTTTTAGATTTTTTCAATAGGCCACAAATACAGCAAAATGTAGAGATGTACATTCTTGGCATTTTATCGCCTAGCTTCGTTACTGCATACATGTAACGATAGTACCTCGATCACTCCACCACTTAACACTCATTTGGCAGACATAGTGGCAGTGGTGCTAAACCACATATACTTCTACCACATAAGTGTGAAGGGTTCTCGTCAACCCATTATTGTTTCACTGGTGGGCACGGGTCTTCTCTCAGAATGAGAAAGTTTTAGGCCATAGTCCACCGCGCTGGCCAAGTGCGAATTGGTGGACTTCACACACCTCCGAGAACTTTATTTTTTTTAAAGAACTCTCGGGTGTGTAGGATTCCTCACGATGTTTTCCTTCACCGAAAAGCAGTGATAATTATTTTCTAATACGGTCATAATTTTAGAAAAATCAGTGGTGCCTGTCATTGAATCTCGGACCTACAGATCGAGAGGGCAATTTCCAACCATTAGGCTATCACTGCTCTTATAAGGCTTCCAAAAAATGCGGCATGTAGCCGCAGGGTACTGCAAGTTTTTCTTTTCTGCGGATTATCTTTGATGGTGATGATTTTTAAAGGGTTCAGTCCATACTAATTACGTTGTTTCGCAGGTGGGTAGACGGATTTAACCGTTCGATCGGGAGTAGGCGAATCAAAATAGCTGTACTAAAATAGATTTGATTGAGAGTTTGACGTACATCGAATTTAAATTTACAGACAAAATAAACGATAACAGGTGATGCGGTGTCTGGGTTTATTGGTGGTTAGGCCTTGGTGTCACACACCATACTACTTACCATCCATCAGCCTTTGAAAAACACATTTTTACATTCACAGCTCCACACCAGGATTTTATATTATATTATAACATATTGTATATTATAACATATTAAATATCTATATTCTTTGTGTTTAAAACACCTGCCGCAAATTTTCCAGCCACCCAGGGTTGACTGGCAGAGAATGCCATCAGGCATTATTTACATTCAGGCATTATTACAATAGGGCAGTTTGCCCTATTGTAACTTTTTTAAAGGTGCAATAAATATATAAATAAATAAAATAAATAAATATATTGTGTCGTGGGTGCCATGGACAAATAAAGATGAATACACAAACATCTAGAGCCAGAACAGAAATTTAAATTCATCATTCAGATACCTTTCTGGCCGGGAATCGAACCCAGAACCCAAAGCGTGCCAGACCGATACGTTAACCGCTCCGCCACGCGGGTCGTCAAAAGTTTTAAAGGCTACTGCTGTATATAGGCCTTCCCTAATCTGCGGTACTTCGACCAGTCTTGAGCCATCTGAATCCAACAGTTACCGTTACCGCCGTCTTCTTCAAGAATTCTTTAAGATAAAGTTCTCAGAGGTGTGTGAAGTATTGCACTTGGCTAGCAGTGGAATATGGCCTTTTTTTTTAGAGGGGAAACCTTAAAAAGGTCCTCGACGCCGTGGGAGCGACGCAGGGTTATGTGGGATTTTTACCGCACTAAAACCCCCGGTGGCCGTCCTCGACGCTATAAAGAGGACTCCGGGACCTCCAAAGGACTGCAGCCGGAATCCTCTGAGCGAGTTGCCCCATTGGGCTCCTCCCAGACGCGCGGCTGGGCCCACCGCTCCGTCTAGTCTTTACGACGGTATGCGACCACACGTACCGTCGTCCTTCCCGGGATCGCCTGGCTGGACGGTTCAAGCTCCCACTCTAGCCGCCCGCAATCTCGGAAGCCCCGTTTAGTCGCCTCTTCCGACAGGCAGGGGATAAAGTAGCCTTATTCTGATCCCGGAACTATAGGGACGACGAACGATGTGGCCTGCCCATTGCCACACTCATCTCACAATCTACCACACTACCACTGATAGCCTAATTAACAGATGGTAGAACCAGTGTAGTTCCACCGGAGAAGTACCACCGCCATACCTATTACTCTGAACTCTTTATACACCAGTTCGACTCGCACTTGGCCGGTTTTTTATATAGTTTTTCTGCATACCATTACTGGTTCAATGAATGCAAGCCTTAAATGAATTTATGTACGCCACATAGCCAGCGGAGGATTAGCATTTATTACTATTTACTGCAGCGGTTAAATTGAACTTTGCTACCGTTTTACGCTAAGTACTCAAGGAGCGATTTTCACCCGCGGCCGCCGCGGTTGCGGGCCCGCAGCTTCTGTAGGATGCAGATATAAATGTAAAAAATTAAAGCAATACTCACGACGCGTTTTTCGCCCGCGATGCGCGCGGTTGTTTGCGGCTCCCGCTGCACCGGCGGGCAAGCTGTAGAACCGCGCGTGATGGTAAACCGCCCGTCTTGCGGTTTTCACCCGCCACGTTTGCACGCCACGGTCGATAATCGCAACCGCGACGGCAGCGGAACCGCAAAAATAGGCGGTCCCGTGAGTTTATAAATAAAACCGCAGTTCCGCGACCGCGGCGGGCACGGGACAAAACCGCTCCGTGAGTACGTAGCCTTACGGTTAGTTTTTCTTTTATGCATAAGTTTGGATATTTTTAAAATAATTACACTGCTTTGGTTGGTGGGTTTGTAAAGTGGTATAATAATAAAATCCATGTGTGGTAGAGTGGAAAATCTAATAGTGGTTAGCTAGGTGTTAAACTCCATGTTCTAACGGGGAGGTACCACCGCCACACCTATTTCTGTTCTTGCGCAAGGTAGGGTGTGGTTGCCGGCAGTTTTATGTGAGGCGACCATCTTAGTTCAGAAGTAGCAATGCGTGATTGACTTGAAATAGAACCTCTATTTTATATGAAGTTCCTTACAGATGTCCATGGTTAGCAGTGACCACTTACCATCTGGTGGACTGTGTGGTGGTTTGCTACTTCAATCAAATAAAAAAATAAAAAGGTAGTTACAACAATATCTAATAAATGCCACTACAGAAAATTTGGCAAAGGGAGATCTTCCACCAGGCGAGGTGATCATGCCTGGAGCGGCCGTGATCCGACAGTTGTTGTTTGGAACTTGTATATATGCAGGGTAGGTATTGAGAATACTTCGATAGCGTGTTTCTAGTAACGCCATCTCTTGACGAGTTGCGGAAGGTCGCCACATCACCCTCCGCTCACTCATAGCCATTGAAAATAACGAGATTAAATGTGTAATTCTACAGTATTAACCATAATTACAAATATATATCTCAGAAAGTATATTAGGTACCTAAATTTCCTTAAAACAAGAAAATATTGACATTTTTAACGATAGCATTTACAAGTTTAAATATATTATTAATAAATTTATTTATCATGAACAATATTGACATATAAAATCTGTTTAATTTTAACGATTTATTTTAATTTTATTCCAGGAAAATGTTTCTTTTCTTTATTATTATTGTTATTATCATTTGACTTACATGTTACTTCTTTTTGCAAGCAGTCTTCGCCTATAAATGTAGTTGCACTTAGTTTTTCCTTATTGTAGACTATTGTTCTTTTTATATTATAATTGGTGTAAACAATGTAGGTGATCAAAAATACATAAATAAATTACTGTTTTTTTATAATGAATTGGTCAACATATCAATTTATAAACACGTTTTTCACATCTGGCCACGGAAGTAGTTTCAAAATGGCCTAGTCACACGCCAAGTTCCATACAAAAACATTGGAATTTGGAAACAGAATTACTCGTCAATCGTAATTTCTAACCAAAAGAATCTTATCAATTCAAGATAAAACAGCTGTCATTTATTTCCCGCCAAACGTCCGCCATTATTAACAGGCTTGATTGTCTGTGGTTAAACTTTTTTAATTTTCGGCAGCGGCAGCGTATCTCCCTAAAACCTAAATGAGAGACGTTTTCCTAATTGAATTCCTTGAGTGAATAATAACTGTAACTTCCCGAAGCTAATGAATGATGGAAGTAATGGTGTCTTTCTTAAAACCTTCAGGAGTAAAGTGTAATAGACTCAAGAAAACATATTTTTTTATTATTATATATTTTTCCTATATTATTGATCTTAATCACAGATATATTTACATATAAATTACATAGTCAACATGTCTATCTATCCACACGTTTTTTTTTACATCTGGCCATTGAAATAAAGTTCCAAAATTGTCAAGTCAAACGCCAAGTTTTATACAAAAACATTAGCATTTGGAAACAGGATTACTCGTTAATCATTGTCTACCCAAAAAAAGTTATCTATTCAAGATAAAACAGCTGTCATTTATTTCCCGCCAAACGTCCGCCATTATTAACAGGCTTGATTGTCTGTGGTTAAACTTTTTTAATTTTCGGCAGCGGCAGCATATCTCCCTAAAACCTAAATGAGAGACATTTTCCTAATTGAATTCCTTGAGTGAATAATAACTGTAACTTCCCGAAGCTAATGAATTAGGGAAGTAATGGTGTCTTTCTTAAAACCTTTAGCAGTAAATTATACTTGGTCTGTTTTTTCTCTGATTAAAGTAAACGAGCGTGCAGTCCACCTGATGGTACAGGGGTTCTATCTGAAGTATATTACAGATTCCTTGCTACTCGTGAGGATTAAGATGGTCGCCTCATATAAAAGTGAGCCAGCAACCACACCCATCCACCGAAACGCAAAAAAAATACACCTCCGGTCGAACTACACTGATTCTACCACCTGCTCGTATATAAATTGATTTGATCTTTATAGTTATGCTAATTAATCTGTCGGATACGACCAAATTGTCTATGGACGTCATCTTGCAGCTAATACTGAACGTATTATTTAGAGTCTTAAATTAAATAAATGATTAACATGAGTAGATGTTACAATCCAAATAAATGACATTTATTATTTTCTGTAATATTACTATTACTATTTTTAACACCATAGACAATAACGTATGGCATGCGGCATAAACTGATAAATTGTCTCTGGTCAAGCGCAAAATGTGTGATGTCATATCCAATAAAAAAGATTGCAAATGGCGCGAAATCTGCCGATAGAGGCGATGTCTATCGCCTGCTACTTATGAGGGACAAGTGTTTTACAGCTTCTTATATTTTGATAAGTAGCTTCTTATAAACGATGATCTAGTAAAGTACGAAGAGAATGGACTTATTTATACACGTTTTCAATCATCGCCCATACATGCTTTAATTTTTAACTGCGTTAAAAGTGTAGCGTTTATCTAGCGTTTGTATGTTTGCATGTATGTATATGATTTTAGACTAGGATTATCGCGGAATTGATACGCGGATTTGCTGGGCACGGGTCTTCTCTCGGAATAGGCCATAGTCCACCGCGCTGGCCAAGTGCGAATTGGTGGACTTCACACACCCCCGAGAACTTTTTTTTTTAAAGAACTCACGGGTATGCAGATTTCCTCACGATGTTTTCCTTCACCGAAAAGCAGTGATAATTAATTTCTAATCGAATACGCACATAAATCAGTGGTGTGTGCCTGGGTTTCAACCTCGGACCTCCCGATTGAGAGGGCAAGCTTCAACCATTAAACTATCACTGCTCTTTTGGAAACCTTAATTTGACGCCCTGCGTGGCGGAGTGGTTACCATACCGGTCCGACGCGCAATGCGACCCTAGTTCGATTCCCGGACAGACAGGTATCTGAATGATGAGTTTAGATTCATGTTCTGGGAGGAGTGTTTGTGTATTCGTCTTGTGTGTATCCATGGTACCCACGATACCGGAGGAAATTCTAGTGTGGGGCTATGAGTGTAGAAAGCGTGTTTTTCATAAAAGTTTTTTTTTTATACTTAAACCTAACGATAAGGCAGACGGGCTACCTGATGGAAAGTAGTCACCGTCGCCTGTGGACATTCGCAACACCAGAGGAGTCGCCAATGCATCGCCGGCTGTGAAGGAGAGCTCTTTTCGCACCTTTCTTGAAGAACCCCATGTCATAGCGCTCCGGGAATACCTCAGGAGGAAGCTCATTCCACAACTTGCACGTCCGTGCCAAAAACGAGCGTGCAAAAGTTGTTTATATGCGCTATGACAAACCCGCTGAGTTTCTTGCCGGATCTTCTCAGTTGAGGTCGTTTTCCGATCCGGTGGTAGTGTAAGAAAAAAAAATGTAACTGACAGTTTGTAAGTGCCACCGTAGGCCTATACAAAAAATAAAGACATTTCATTTCATTTCTATGCCTCAGTCACATTTTATATACATTAATATATATTTGTATTCTTGTCGCGATTATAATTATTCCTGGTTTTCCTTAAGGATGTAATAAATATTAATAGGCATTTATTGTTAGGGAAACATAAACGAAAACAAACTGACCTGTTTACCAATACATCGTATCGGACAAATATTATTTTAAGTAATAATTTACTTTGTAACAATGAATTCAATGCGTTTAGTATGAGTTTATTCGTTTCCTCAAAACAATTGTTTACGTTTTTGCCTTTTTTTATCGAGGGGAAACCTTCAAAAGGTACCCGGCGGTGTAGAAGCAATGTAGGGTTATGTGGGATTTTAACCGCACTAAATTTAGGATCAATGAAGCATTATTTATTATTAAAAAAAACAATATTTACTATACTTAACATATAATATATAATCTACATAAACAATCATTATGTATATAACAATTTTTGGTATATTACTTTCTTTCTTTATTATTACTTATGTTAAAAAATCCTGGCACATTCACATACGCACGCACACACACACACACACCCAAACACGGTGACGCACGCACGCACGCACAAGCACACATAGCCTTATAATATTTACTTCTGCGCACAAACGGCCAAAGTAAGTAAAGTATTGTATACATTAGTTTAATAGCTGTGGATTTTGTTAAATAAATAAATAAAATTCATATATTTTGCATTCATTTTATACTAGTTGACCCGGCAATCCTCGTTCCGCCTAAAAGACATAAATCTAAAATTATCAGTATTTCTCCACTATATTATACATGTATTATACATAAAAACCGTCCTCTTGAATCACTCTATCTATTAAACAAAACTGCAATAAAATCCGTAGCGTAGTTTTAAAGATCTAAGCATACATAGAGAGTAGCGAGAAGCAACTTCGTTTTATACTACGCAGTGATATAACATAGTGAGTAGGTCAATGTCCAAACCACGCAATAAAATACGTGTCCACAATACTAATATTCTAGTAGTAATGACGTCTGAAGTCATGCCTTATCTTAGTGACCTTTAGATAGGTACAAACACAGTATTAATATCATACAGTAGTCTAACTCTGTCGTGTCCTTGAATTTTATACCTACAGACTCGCGAGAGTTCGCGTTAGGGCCACCCGCCTAAAGTATTTTAATACATCTGTATACATGACTTTCTTTCTTACTTATTATGTATTTTATTCAGTAGATTGAGGTAAAAAACAACGCGTTCTTTATTAAAAGAATAATTATTATTTTAAGAGACTTAATAATAAATCGTACACATATAATAGTTATAAATTTCACACTGAATAATATTTTACCAACCAAAATAAAATTTATTAACACTGGACGTGTTTATGCACAATTAAAGCAATCATAAACAGACTAATATAGTTTACAACTGCACTTCGCTGCATTATTATTTAAATAAAAAGATCTACTGCTTAAAAAACGTCGCATCGCCCGCTCGCCACTACGCACATTCGCTAGCTGTTGGGTACCGAGTGCATACCGAAATTGTGGCGCGTAGGTACAACTTGCGTTTCGTGCGTTTGCAAGTTAGATACTGTAGATACTAGTACTGTGGTACAAATAACCTCATACGCCAATTGGACCTACTTATGCAAAACAGAATCAACCCACACAACGAAAGTTTTGAGAAAAAGTCGTTTTTGTCAAAATTTTGTTTAAAATATAATTTTAGGTTATTTTTAATAAAATCTTCTTACAATGTTGCACAAAATAATTTATATTTATACAAAAATGATATTATTGAAAATTATCAACGTTTTTAATAATAGGAGGAAAACTCGTTGGTTCCTTTTTGCAAAAGTAGGTCCAATTATGACCGCTTCCCACAGTCTGTGATTTTTCGAATAGGCGAGGAAACGTCTCAAGTCGATTGTTTGAGAGATAAGCCCTTTCAGAGTAAAACGTCCCCCCTATCTTTATTTTAAACTAAGGGAGTGAAAAATCTGGATAAAATGTATGTTGCCAAGGAAAACTTTCAACAAAAATTAGCTCGAACAAGATACGGTAGACAGTTTTTGAGATATAGCACTTTTTCGAAAACCGAATAACATAAGTTTGTAATTCATACCAATACTATGAAAAACAAAGTATACCAGAACCAGTGTAGTTCGCCTGGGGAAGTACCACCGCCTAACCTATTTTAACGTGAAACAGTTCTTGCGTTTCGATGGAAGGATGTGGTTGCCGGGATAATCCTCGGGAGTAGCAACGCACCTGTGATTGACTTCAGGTAGAACCCATGTTCTGTATGGAGTTGATTACAGATGTCCATGCATGACATGACCATGACTGCATGCTTCCGCGTGGACAGCTGCTATACAAAAATGCGACCATTCCATCAGTATTTGCGGATAACGTTGTCACGCTCAACTATCGTCAGTAAACCGAATTTATAGACAACCGATTTTGTTAACCGACTTCCAAAAAGTCAAATCAATTCGTCTGTATTTTTATTTTATTTATAAAGTCCATTGAAAGTGCCTCAAAATCAAAGTAGCTATCAATATCGAATAGCCATCTTGATTTGCTACAGATTTTACTAGTACGCAACGTAAAAAAAGATTTATGTATAAACCGTTTTTATTTCTTGTCGGACTGCGTTTATGTTGCTTGCTCCATTATGACGTCAGTGATTTATTTGAAAACCAGAGTTAATTATTGTTATGCCTGCGTGCATAGTTTCGATCTTTAGAGTTCCAAAAACCCTATTACTAAGACTCCGTTGTCCGTCTGTCTGTCACCAGGCTCGGCCGCGCTACATGGTAGGCGGAGTGGAAGGTGTTAGGTTTTTTTAGTTACGGAATTTCTTGATTCGGTTGCCGCGATAAAAGCTATGCACTAGCTTAAAATTATTGTAAAATTTGCACGATTTATTTACCTACATAAAGTATTTAATTAAATCTGATTTGTAAAAGATATTAAAGAGAAAAAAACGCGATACACGAGTATTTTCCGAACGGGTTTGTTTTGTTTGAATTCGGCAGATAACTGCGTGAAAAAGTTGTTTTTTTGGTTTTCATTTCAAGAGGATTATGGAACATTTGAACACCCCCTGTGTTAGGTTTTGTGCGTTACGAAATTTCTTGATTCGGTCGCGGCGCTCAAAGCCCACGACAAAAGCTACGCGATAGTTAAAAAAAGGTGTGTGTTTTGTTCTGAGAGAACTCCCGTACCCCAGCTGCGGGACTTATTTTGTGGGAAGGAATAATTTTGGTTTTTACCCTTTTTTTAAAATGGGTAAAAACCACCCTATTACTCTGACTCCTGTCTGACTCTATTACGCTGTCCGTCTATTGTCACCAGTCCGTTGTCTCATGAACCGTAATAGACAGTTGAAATTTACACAGATGATAAATTTCTGATAACATACTAAAAACAGAATAAAATAAATATTAAGGAGGTTCCCGTACAACTAAAGTGATTATTTTGTAGGATTCTCACCCACAAAAACCCCCCGGCAGTCGTCTGAGCGCGTTGCGCCTTCGAGCGTCACCCAGATAAGCATTTAAGTCTACACCGTCTGTTGGTTACGACGGTAAGCGACCACGCATACCGCCATCATTCCCCGGGGTCGCTG
This sequence comes from Spicauda simplicius, assembly GCA_949699795.1. Lineage (NCBI taxonomy): Eukaryota > Metazoa > Arthropoda > Insecta > Lepidoptera > Hesperiidae > Spicauda > Spicauda simplicius. Next base: position 2,979,315 of record OX453085.1, read on the forward strand.
GCAGGTGGTTTGAGCTTCCGCTTTTGTTTTACTGTTATCCCAGGAGCCCCTTTTAGCGACGCCGCACACGGGCCACTTGTGGCGGCCACAAGTCACCGCAACTAACTTATTTACTGCAGTTTACATACATTTTATATGGACTCGCCGCACACGGTAGACGCCGGTGGTCACCACTTGCGACAAATCGTCGCTTCACGCGATTAGCGGCCGCCACCAGCCACCAATCCCTCACGCCAACCGAGGCCACCGGCCACTCGCGCGATTCCTCGCCCGTCTCTCCCTTACCTCAGTTAAATAAAGTAGCGGCCACCGGCCACAAATCGCGGCCACTAGTAGCGCTTCTAGTGGCGATTGTGGCTGTCGCGAGTGGCCCGTGTCCGGCGATGCTTGGTCGCCTTTTACGACAGGCAGGGGGCTGCTCCCGAAACTACTAAGCCATGCTTCTAAATACCTAAAGTAAATTTTAATTAAGCGTCAAGATCCCATTTTATATTTATTTATTTATTGTTTACATTAAATATGTACGTAGTCCCTTACACAACCTTTATCCTTTGTGCAATAATATCCTTTATATTTTTGAACAAAGGTCTAAAACACTTATAATAGACCTTTGGAATCCCATGTTTTTCATAAGGACTAAAATCCCATGAAACCGGGTTATCTCAGGATAATGGAATGAATATGAATGGACTCCCAAAGTAAGGCCCTTTTGTTTTATTATTCTCCCTAATTTTCCGTTTTGAAGTCATGTTTTACTCCGTATACATGTAAAAATGAAAATCGAGTGTCTGTCTGAATATATTTCCAAGGTGTGGCGCTAAGAGTGTAGGTATTTATTTCTAGCTAACGTATAGCTAGAAATAAATAGGTCATCTAGGTCGTCCCCTGTTTGTCCCTGTAGTTCCGGGACCAGAACAGGGCTATGGTATCCTCTGCCTGTCGTAAGAGGCGACTAAAAGGGGTTTCTGGGGTTGCTGGCGGTAAGAGTGGGAGCTCGGACCGTCCAGCCAAGTCACCCCGCGAAGGATGTTGGCATGTGTGGCTGCATGCCGTCGTAAACACCGAGAGGCACGGTGAGCATGAATCGGTCACCGGAGAAGGGCCCAAAAGGGGTGTAGGGATATGTAATATTGCAATGTTCATGTCAGCAATTAAAATGAGATCATCTGAATCGTGAGAGTGTGAGTGTTGCATTTCAGCGAAAAAATATGTATATAGAGACGGCTGCGTCCGTCGTTTAGTACACAGTCGGAAATATACACAGTTAACGGAACACGTATTTTATTCCATAGTCCCAGATCTGTATAGGTAACCCTTTACATTACCTAAAAGGGGCATTGCGCTCGGAGGACTCCGGTTGAGTTCAGTTGGAGATCCTGGACTTCTCCTCGTAGCGCTGAGGACGGCCACCGGAGGGGTTTTAGTGAGGTAAAATCCCACATAACCCGGCGTTGCTCCCACGGCGGCGGGTACCTTTTGAAGGTTTCCCCCTCGATAGCAAAAAAAAGGTCGTCCCTTGTAGTCGGGAGAATAATACGGCTTCGGTATCCGCTGTCGTAAGAGGCGACTAAAAGGGGGCTTCTGGGGTTGCGGGCTCGAGAGGGAACTCGAACCGCCCAGCCAAGGTAGTAGAACCAGTGTAGTTCGACCGGGGAAGTACCACCGCCACACCTATTTCTAGCGTGAAGCATATCTTGAAGCGTTTCAATAGAAGGGTGTGATTGCCGGTACACTTTCACATGAGGCGATCATCATAGTCCTCGGGAGTAGCAAGGAGTATGTAGTTGATGTCCAAAAAAAAAAGGTTGAGGTCGTATTCCGATCCGGTGGTAGTGTAAGAAAAATAATGTAACTGACAACTTGTAAGTGCCGTAGGCCTATACAAAATAAAGACATTTCATTTAATTTCATTTCATGGGCGGCAGTGACGACTTACCTTCAGGTGGACTGTATGCTCGTTTGCCACTTCAGTCTGATAAAAGCCAGCAACCCCTAGAAGGACGGGGGCTTCTGTGGCTGCATGTCATCGTAGACACCAGAAGGTGCAGGGGGACAGCTACACGTCCCCCAAGAGACGGGCCCGAGCGTTCTATTGGAGATCTCGGGGTCCCCTACAAGCGCTGAGGTAGGCCACCAAGGTTTTAGTGGGTAAAAATCCCACATAACCCGGAGTCTCTCTTTTGAAGGTTTACTCCCCACGTCAAAAAATCACCAACAACAACCAATAGAATCCTACATAATAGAAATCAAAGACCCCGTTGAAAATAAAGAGTTGCGTTATAGCTTTGGCGTTCAAAGGATAAAAATACCCGTGTTTACGAATTGCAATCAGCTGTTACTATTTTTGTTCTACTAGCAAGTTGGATTGCGGGCCACCTGTCTTTGAACAATGTTCTAGCATTTATACTTGACGGGTACTCACGATATGAAATGAAATGTCTTTATTTTGTACAGGCCTAGGCACTTACAAATTGTCAGTTACGTTTTTTTCTTACACTACCACCGGATCGGAACACGACCTCAATTGAAAAGATCCGGCAAGAAATTCAGCGGGTTTGTCTTTTTTCTTATTTATATCCCGTATACCGGATACCCGTTTCGGCGAAAAGAATTCGAAAATGATTCAAAAACCGCATATCGTGAGTACCCCTTAAATATTAAAATGTGTCGATTCCGCGATAATATTAGTCTGAAATGTTCTAGCAAACGAGCAGTCCGCCTGATTGTAAATTAGAATTATACCCACAAAGAAAATATGGTAATAATCACGCTTGCACTAGTAATGTTTTGTTGTATACCTCAGTGGCAGTTTAATAGTGCTACTTAAAAAATGTAAGTCCGTAATTGGCTATAAGTTTTACACATAAGCTATGTAGTCTATACTACTAAGAATAACACAAAGTCGCTTCCCGTAGTCTGACCCTATGTTTTGATCTCTCAAACTACGCTACGGATTTTAATGCAGTTTTTATTAAATAGATACAGTGTTTCAATATAAAAGTTTCTTTTTTATATGACTTATGTAGCAAACGAAAATGCAGTCTACCTGATGGTAAGTGGTCACTGCCGCTCATGGACATCTATAATCAACTTCATATGGAACATGGGTTCTATTTGAAGTCAATCACAGATGCGTTGCTACTACTGGGGACTAAGATGGTTGACATATAAAAGAGTGCCGGCAACGACACCCTTCCATCGATACGCAAGAACTGCTTCACGCTAGAAATAACTGTGGTGGTACTTTCTCAGGACAAACTACACTGGTTCACCATCTTCGAAAGAAGATTCTAAAGAAGTTTTATCTACATATTAATACGTGAAGCAAAAGACGGAAGAAGATGAAATTACGCACGGTTATAGTTGATGTAGAGAAGGATTACGCAATGCTAATATTTTTTTCAAATAATGCATAAAACATACATAAAATCAATTAAAATACATTGCACACACTACCTTGCATTTGACATAAACACGTACATAATAAACGAAATGCAACATTCAATGTCTTACTATGAAAACACATAACGTCAAAAATGTCAGATGTTTTTGGCAAAATACCCGCTATTGCTTTTAAATGCGGTTTAGCTAATTAAATCTCTTTTTACTTTTAACGGGTCTGTTCAAAATAACTTAAAAAATATGTCAATTAATTTAGAATTGGAGAAATACTCGTGCTACTTTGGACAATAGGAAGTTTATTTTTTTAATTTAAATTACGGTCGAATTTCGACCGTTGCAACGAGTGACTAGTTTCAAGAAACAGTCACCGTGCAATATATTATTTAATGATTACATTAAATACATCCTAGTATATACTGGTATATAGAAACAACTTGCACGTAATTAAAAACGTATAAAATTAACGATGGCTATTAGGTATTTTGATTGAGAGGCGCATTCCGCGGTTTGTGTAGGTGATAAATAACTATCACTTGAAGGTTATAAAACATTTTGTTGAAACATCATTTGCTCTCAGTACAAGTTTAATATGCTCAAACAATCATTGTTAACGTCAGAGTATAAAGAGTAATAGCCAGCTAAGCCCCCTCAGCGAGTTATTCGCCTACTCTTACGCTAAGAACTCACGGAGCGATTTACACCCGCGGCCGCCGCGGTTGCGGGCCCGCAGTTTCTGTAGGATGCAGATATAAATGTAAAAAATTAAAGAAAATCTCACGACGCGTTTTTCGCCCGCGATGCGCGCGATTGTTAGCGGCTCCCGCTGCACCGGCGGGCAACCTGTAGAACCGCGCGGGCCGCGGTCAGCCGCCGGGCAGCGCCCGCGCGCTCTGCGAGCAGTTGGCGGGCGAGTGCAGTGGTCAGGACCTCAACTGATGGTAAACCGCCCGTCTTGCGCTTTTCGCCCGCCACGTTTGCGGTCGATAATCGCAACCGCGACGGCAACGCGCAAAAAGGCGGTCTCGTGAGTTTATAAATAAAACCGCAGATCTACCACCGCGGCGGGCACGGGAAAAAAACGCTCCGTGAGTCCTTAGCCTTATAGTTGTGCATGGGGTTGTCACTTTTATTTAATACTAGCCGAACCCCACAGCTTCGCCGGCTCTAAAACAATCGATGTATCGATTGTCCCGTGGGAATAAGATACATTTCAAAATAAAAAGTAGCCTATATGTTAATCCAGTGTATCAGCTAACTCCCTACCTAATTTTATGAAAAGCGCTCCAGCCATTTACACGTGAAGACGTAACAAACATACACACTCACAAACTTTCGCCTTTATAATAATAGTATGATTATTTGCGTATTATGACAGCGGAAGGCTTTTAATAACGTAACATGTATAATGTAATGTTGTACCAATTTATAAACGGTTTATAAACAAATAATAATACGCTTTAAATATAAAAGACATATGTAAGAAGTTAAACACAGCAGCACAGCATGCATACCCATGTCCAACAAAAAAAAACATAAACATAACATAACACATAACATAACTAAGTAAGTAAGGAAAAAATCTGAGCGAGCGAACAGTGTAGTATTTAATACTTAACGGGTACTCACGATATGCGGTTTTTGAATCCTTTTCGAATTATTTTTGCCGATTTTTCGACCCAGTTGCATGGATCGTGGTCACGGCCACGGATACAGTTAGTGTTGTGTGTCGTGATATGGAACCTAAAAAAGAAAAACGAACTGGACGTCGGGTAGATAGGTTAATCTATCACTAGTGCTTGTCAACGGTTTCTCCCCGCCACCGCAGTTTCGCCGTGACCACGATCCATGCAACTGGGTCGAAATATCGGCAAAAAGAATTCGAAAAGGATTCAAAAACCGCATATCGTGAGTACCCGTTAAGTATTAAAATGTGTCAATTCCGCGATAATATTAGTCTAAAATCATATAGTGTAGTATTTATTCGAATAAGTGCGATCAAACACGTGTCGCAGCCCGTACTGAGACCACGGACGGCCCCGCAAGTTTATTTGAATGTGTGCGTAAAAAGTGCGTGCTTACAGGGCCCCGCTTCTTACGCGTACATTCAAACCGGCCACGGCCGATTTGTATGAAGCTAGGCTACTATTCTTATTCTACTATGGTTAACGTTTTCGCGCATCGTTTCGAAGGTCATTGCTTATGTTATTCTTAATATGTTGTCATTATTGTTATTGTTATGGCATGGTCAGAAATACGGTAAAACGTAGCTCGATTAGGGAGGGGTACCATTACTCCTATTTCAATCGTGAAGCCCTTGTGTTTCGGTGAAATGTGGTTTGTCACTTTTGTATGAGGAAATAGCATTTTTAAATTTTTACCCTATATCGTCAACCCAGTATTGTCGCACTGCTGGGCGCGGGTCTTCTCTCAGAATGACAGAGTTTTAGGCCATAGTCCACCGCGCTGGCCAAGTGCGAATTGGTGGCCTTCACACGCCTCCGAGAACTTTTTTTTTATTAACGAACTCTCGGGTATGTGGGTTTCTTCACAATGATTACCTTCATCGAAAAGGGATAATTATTTTCTAATACGCACATAAATCAGTGGTGCCTGGGTTTGAACCTCGGACCTCCCGATTGAGAAGGCAAGATTCAACCATTAGGCTATCACTGCGCATCACTAATACATACACACAAATATAAACACATGCACACAAACATACATCGAAAAACATTACCTGACGTAGTTTTCCAAAAACTGCTATTCAACTGTTATTCCGTTCTTAATGTCTCAACAAAGACGTTTAGTCTCAGATTAATTGCTAACTTCAAAGGTTTAAAGCAGTTACGTTTGTTGTCAGAGCTAATGTAGCATTTTCAAAAACAATCGTACGAGTACACACGAAGTAGGGAAATACAGTTGTAATCTTATATAACGCTGTAAAATAAGACACCAGAAAACTTTTAACCAACATTTTATTCTCAATTCTTTTTCAATAATGACAGCTCTGCCACGTCAATCATCGCACCTCTCCTCTCCGCACCCCCTCGCCTCACCGCACCCCCTGCGTCACCACACCGCACCTCCTTTGTCACCGCACTACGCCACGTTAAATCATCTCATCACTGCTGCGTTACACTTATATGTAGTTTTTGAAGTGAAACTTCTTTATCGGGGTTGGAAAAAATAATTGTGTAACATTTTTTCGTTACGCGCCATCTTTTTCTGTTACGCGCCATCTTTTTTTTCCGTTACGCGCCATCTTTTTCTTATCCCTACCACGCGTGATATTAGATAGATTATTATAGATGAGATTATTAGATAAAGTTTAATAAAAGCCTCTTATTAAACTTTATCTAATTTAACTTTATTTAACCAATTTCTGTAAAGTTGCATATAGTAAATTATTTTTTGAAAAATAACGTCATAAAGAAGTTTCACTTCTTACGAGTGTACGCTAGTACACGCACACATTTTTTTTACGTTGAATGTGGACTTGTATCTCGAAAAATGCAACATTTTATCCTCGTCAACCCATTATTGTCCCACTGCTGGGCACGTCTTCTCTCGGAATGAGTTTTAGGCCATAGTCCTAGTGGCCAAGTGCGAATTGGTGGACTTTTTATCAGACTTTAAAAAAAAACTCTTGAATAACATGGTCTACTTATATCTATCTTTATTACATAGTACAAAACAAAGCTTAGCGCTATCTGTCTCTATGTATGCTTAGATCTTTAAAACTACGCTACGGATTTTAATGCAGTTTGTTTAATAGAGTGATTCAAGAGGAAGGTTTTTTTGGTTATTATAACAATATGGGTATCAAATGAAAGCTATAAAATAGGTAATTAGAAATATGCATATACATTATGCTTCTATATTTCTCTTGGCGCAAAATCAAAAGCGTTAATATAAATAAATCAACACGACGTCGACCAGCGTAACGCAGCGGTTACCATACCGGTCTAACACGCAGTGGGTCCCGGGTTCGATTCCCGGCAAGACAGGTATATGAATTATAAGTTTAGATTCTTGTTTAGGTCTGGGTGTTTGTATTCGTCTTTGTGTGTGTCCATAGCACCCACGACACAGGAGAAAATCCTATGGGGCTATGAGTGTAGAAAGTGTTTAAGTAATTCCACACAAAAACCAAAAAAAAGCGATTCGTTTTCGCAATCGGGGTTTTTAAATAATTTAACAATGTTGGTTGTAATACTGGAGTTCCACATTTCAAGTCTTCATTGCGTGGAACGGATCAATGGCCGCGTCCGCAAATAGTACCGGTACCGTCTGCATACAATATTGCGACCTGAATGTACTTGGTATTCGATAAACACATATAATAAAAGCGGTCAGACTCGGGCACGTTTTTTTTATAAACGCTTTCTAGACTCATACACTAGACACCACCAGAGGTTGATTTTAGCCTATTATGAGGCTTTTAAGTCTTCATCTGTGAAATGGCCCCAAGGGGCAGAACAAGAGGCTTTGGCGGAGCTCCATATTGTTAGGGAGCGTTCATTTACATACGCAATTTTAGAAGTAAAATCTTCTAAACCCTTGTTTTTAGTTTATTTTAAGTATGTTTTGTGCAATATTTGAAAAAAATATTAGCATTTGGTAGAGAAGGTCTACATCAACTATAACCGTGCGTAATTTCATACTCCTCTGTTTGCGGCAAGTATCTTAAAAATTAATCACAAGTTTTTGAAAATGAAAAAAATAAAAAATGATTTATTGCATTTAAAAGTAGTACATAGTTTTACAATATTGTTGGGTACCCCCTTTTAAGTATGTTTATATCTGTAGTAGGGGGCCCCGCAACCCCTTATACTATTGCTAAGTACTAGGAATTATATAAATTACCAAATATATTATACAACAATATAATAATTTGAACTAAATAAAAGAATAAAAAAATAAAACTAATAACAACAGTTTTTGCTTCACGTATTAATATATAGATAAGGTTTTATATTTCAATATAAACAAACATGGTATATAAAGCGTTGTCCAAACCCCATCCTCTCCTGTATCGCATCGTAACGTTTGACAAGAATAAATTTCATTAAGTAATACTTGAACGGTCCCTTAAATCGGCAACGGATGTACATTATCTGTGAAAACTCCAACTGTCTAGCCTTTATGGCTTTGAGTCAGTATGGTGGCAGACAAACTGACAGAATGAGTAATAATAGATACTAGTTACACGTCGCAACGGTCGAAATTCGACCGTAATGAAAGTAGCACCAATATTTCTCTAATTTAAATAAATGGTAATAATTTTGAAGTTATTTTGAACGCACCCATTAAGGGTAAAAATAGGTTTATTTACTAAGCTGCATTAAAAGCAATAGTGGGTATTTTGACAAAGACATCTGACATTTTTGACGTTATGTGTTTTCATAGTAAGACATTGAATGTTCTATTTCGTTTATTATGTATGCGTTTGTGTCAAATGCAAGGTAGTGAGTGTAATGTGTTTTTAGTTGATTTTATGTGTGCTTTATGCATTTGAAATAATATAAGCGTTGCGTAATTCTTCTCTACATCAACTATTACCGTGCGTAATTTCATACTCCTCTGTCTGCTACAAGTATCCTAAAACGAATCACAAGTTTTTGCTTCACGTATTAATATATAGATAAGGTTTTATATTTCAATATAAACAAACATGGTATATAAAGCGTTGTTCAAACCCCAACCTCTCCTGTATCGCATCGTAACGTTTGACAAGAATAAATTTCATTACGTAATACTTTAACGGTCCCTTACATCGGCAACGGATGTACATTATCTGTGACAATTCCAGCTGTCTAGCCATCTCGGCTTTTGAGTCAGTATGGTGGCAGACAGACTGGCAGTACTAATATATACTAGTCACCCGTCGCAACGGTCGAAATTCGACCGTAATTTAAAAAAAAACTAAACCTCATATTGTCCAAAGTAGCACCAATATTTCTCTAATTTAAATAAATTGTAATAATTTTCAAGACATTTTGAACGCAGCCGTTAAAGGTAAAAGGAGGCTTATTAGCTAAGCCGCATTTAAAAACAATAGCGGGTATTTTGACGAAGACATCTGACATTTTTGACGTTATGTGTTTTTATTAGAAGACATTGAATGTTCTATTTCGATTATTATGCATGTGTTTGTTTCAAATGAGAGGTAGTGAGTGTAATGTGTTTTTAGTAGATTTTATGTATGTTATATGCATTATTTGAAAAAGATATTAGCATTGCGCAATCCTACTCTACATTAACTATAACCGTGCGTAATCTCATAATCCTCCGTCTGCGGCAAGTATCTTAAAAACTAATCACAAGTTTTTGAAAATGAAATAAGATTTATTGCATTTAAAAGTAGTACATAGTTTTACAATATTGTTGGGTACCCCCTTTTAAGTATGTTTATATCTGTAGTAGGGGGCCCCGCAACCCCTTATACTATTGCTAAGTACTAGGAATTATATAAATTACCAAATATATTATACAACAATATAATAATTTGAACTAAATAAAATAAAAAAACCAAAAAATAACTAATAACAACAGTTTTTGCTTCACGTATTAATTTAGAGATAAGGTTTTATATTTCAATATAAACAAACATGGTATTTAAAGCGTTGTCCAAACCCCATCCTCTCCTGTATCGCATCGTAACGTTTGACAAGAATAAATTTCATTATGTAATACTTGAACGGTCCCTTATATCGGCAACGGATGTACATTATCTGTGAAGATTCCAACTGTCTAGCCATCTCGGCTTTTGAGTCAGTATGGTGGCAGACTGACAGAATGAGTAATAATAGATACTAGTCACAAGTCGAAGTGTGACCTTAATTTAACTTAAAAACTAAACCTCATATTGTCGAAAGTAGCGCCAATATTTCTCTAATTTAAATAAATGGAAATAATTTTCAAGTTATTTTGAACGCACCCGTTAAAGGTAAAAAGAGGTTTATTTACTAAGCTGCATTAAAAGCAATAGTGGGTATTTTGACAAAGACATCTGACATTTTTGACGTTATGTGTTTTCATAGTAAGACATTGAATGTTCTATTTCGTTTATTATGTATGTGTTTGTTTCAAAAGCAAGGTAGTGTGTTCAATGTGTTTTTAGTTGATTATATGTATGTTATATGCATTATTTGAAAAAAATATTAGCATTGCGCAATCCTACTACATTAACTATAACCGTGCGTAATTCCATACTCCTCCGCCTGCGGCATAGATTTCAACATTTCAGTTTTTTTTGGCACATTTGTCTATCTTTTTGAAATCGCATCAAACCTATACGACAGAATTTGATTAAGAAAATTGATAATATCTACACAAAGTTCGTTTATGAAGACAACATGTTGTTTCATTAAAATTCATCGATTCTATATGAGGTTGTTTACAGATGTCGCTGGGCGGCAGTGACCACTTAATACCCTGAACTTACGCGATAGGTGGGACTGACTGATAACCACGTAAGTCGAATTCGCGTATGTCGGGGTACAAGAAATACGTAACACAAAAAAATGTGTGCGTGTACTAGCGTACACTCGTAAGAAGTGCAACTTCTTTATGACGTTATTTTTCAAAAAATAATTTACTATATGCAACTTTACAGAAATTGGTTAAATAAAGTTAAATTAGATAAAGTTTAATAAAAGGCTTTTATTAAACTTTATCTAATAATCTAATCTATAATAATCTATCTAATATCACGCGTGGTAGGGATAAGAAAAAGATGGCGCGTAACAGATAAAGATGGCGCGTAACGAAAAAATGTTACACTAAATTTTTTTCCAACCCCGATAAAGAAGTTTCACTTTAATAAAATGTAGTTGTCATACAAGTGCATAATCTTATAGATTAAGATCCGGCTGCAAATTTGTGTAGTTATCGTGTACGTGCTAAAATCCACATTTTTTCTCATATTTATGATTAGGAGAATAAAAATCTACCAGGTTGCCAATCAAAATGTGGCCGATAGTATTTTAAATGAAATTATTGTTAATTGATTTCGCGGGAAATTCAGTAATCAAGTTTTAAAATATATCTATGCATATCAAAATGCCAAAATGTGCATCATTTTGGCATTTTGATAATGCATATAATCCGATGTCTAGTAATGAATATCATCATCGTCATCGTCAACCCATTATTGTCCTACTGCTGGACACGGGTCTTCTCTCAGAATGAGAAAGTTTTAGGCCGTAGTCCACCGCGCTGGCCAAGTGCGAATTGGTGGACTTCACACACCTCCGAGAACTTTTTTTTTTAAAGAACTCTCGGGTGTGTAGGTTTCCTCACGATGTTTTCCTTCACCGAAAAGCAGTGATAATTAATGTATAATACGCACATAAATCAGTGGTGCGTGCCTGGGTTTGAACCTCGGACCTCCCGATTGAGAGGCCAAGTTTCAACCATTAGGCAATCACTGCTCTCTAGTAATGAGTATGCTATGTGGTAATCCAATTCATAAACTATGTGTCAAATAACGTAAGTAACCTGTATTTTTTGCTTGAAAGAGTAACAAACACACACCCGCAAAAGCTTTCACATTTAGTATTAATACGTAAGAACTATTAAGTAACTTTACGAGTTCTATTTGGTAATAAATGCCCGAAGAAAATGATTTTGGCAGCTGTCCAGAAAAGTTATAACATTACGACTTCCTTATTATTGGTCACTTATTTTGTATTCATTTTTACTACTATTTTATTTCGGAAACAAAAAACCCGGATGCTTAAACAATTGCTGTCAGTTTTTAATAGTATAACGTAATAGTATAAGTTTGTAATAGTATAAGTAATAAATAAATAAATAACGTTGTAAAATAAGACGAGAAAAATACGTTTAACCAACATTTTATTCTCAATTCTTTTTCAATAATGACAGCTCTGCCACGTCAATCATCGCACCTCCTCTCCTCACCTCACCCCCTCGCCTCACCGCACCCCCTGCGTCCCCACACCGCACCTCCTTTGTCACCGCACCACGCCACATTCATGCATCTCATCACTGCTGCGTTACAATAGTTTTTTCAGTTTAACCATTTTTAGGAGTGACAAAATAGCAACATAAAAGAATATTTACTAATTTGTATTTGTAAATGCGTTAGAAGTTATACTTCTTTGGCGTAACAAGATAAAAATCTTTTTTTTAATTTTATCTTTTGCCTTATTTTCACCATTTTTTATAACGCGTCTAAAGAAGTCTTACTTCAAACAATAAACTTGCGGCACTCGGGGACTACTGGTTCTAGAAAGAAAGAAAGAAAGAATGAAAATATTTTATTCGGTACAGTAAAAAAAGTTATACAAAAACAGATACATCTACAACCAACAAAAGGTTCTACAATCTTTGTCTGTCACCAGGCTGTTTCTCATCGACAATCAGAATTGCCTGTCGTAAGAGGCGACTAAAACGGGCATCCGGGGTTGCGGGCGGCTAGAGTGGGAGCTCGAACCGTTCAGTCAGCTGATCCCGGGAAGGACGGTGGTTTGTGTGGTCACATACCGTTGTAAAACCCAGACGGAGCGGTGAGCCCAGCCGCCCATCTGTGAGGAGCCCGATGGGGCAACGCGCTCAGAGGACTCCGGTTGCGTTCCTTTGAAGATCCCCGAGTCTCCTTTGTAGCGCCGAGGACGGCCACCGGGAGGGTTTTTGGTGCGGTAAAAACCCCATATAACCCTGCGACACTACCACGGCTCTCGAGAAAAATAAACATTCCCTTGACATAAGTCATAGACAATACATATTCAAAGACAAACAAACTTTTTAACACAAAGATAACACGAAACATTCAGCCATTAATCCCACATGTATATTATTTATACGCCACAGATGTCTTAAGTCCATTTTATTTATCGCAACATCAAAGGAATAGTTCTGTAAGAATGTGATCATGAATATCAATTTGCTCCGTACGCTGACCTTTGGTCAAAACATTTGAATTTGGCACAAATTGGCGGATTTTTATGTGAGTGTAATGGTATTTTTTATGTATTGAAGTAGCAACAACCATGCAGTCCACATGATGGTAAGTGGCCACTACCGCCCATGGACATCTGAAAGAACTTCATATAGTACAGAGGTTATATCCGAAGTCAATTACATATGCGTTGCTACGGTGGGCCAAGAAAGTGGTGTACCAGTTTAGATTTCGTTTCCTAGACTTTAAACATTACATCAAAGTTCATAAATATTATAGTAAATATCACTGAAAGAGATGTATAATAATGACGTTCCTAATTAAATGATGAGAATATATACGTCATAGGTCACATATTAGTGCAAAACATTTTGGTCTTTATTATAAATGGATAAAGCATTATTTTATGCAATGAAAATTTAAACGTGCTGAAAAAAGTAATAAAAATTATTTCAATTGACATTTTGTCAAATAAATGCCAAATTATTTTCCTCGGTAAAATCGATACCCATAATTTTCGCGATATTTTGCAAAAAGAAAATACAAAATCATCCTCAATGCCTGCCAACTTGACCATTGCAGAAAGGGCGCAAATAATAGCCCAATTTAACGAAGGATTTAATATTAGTGCGATATCGAGAAATTTAAGTGTATAAGTAATTTCTTATTTTAGAGACGTAGTGTCCGGTTTTGGATTCGTCGCGAAGGAGAGGAAGGAAGTTTGTTAGATCGCAGAAGAAGTGGTCGCCGCCCTGTTCTCTCCAATAACGATAGAGAATTTATGAGACGGGAGTATGAAGTAAACGGTTTTAGACCGACAAATCATTTTGCGGAGATGTTCGATGTGAGTGCACAAACAATAAGGAACCATCTACATTACATGGGGTTGCATCATAGGCATTACGCCAAGAAAATATATTTGACGGATGCTCACAGACTTGCTCGTTTGAATTTCGCCAGAGAGCACTTGGACTTTGATTGGTCTAATACAGTGTTTTGCGATGAAAAAACATTCAAATCAAGTCAGCATGGGCGACTACACCTTTGGCGTTATAATTCAACTCGTTATAGGTATGATAATGTAATCCCAAATAGAGAATCGGGACGAATTTCTGTAAATATTTGGGGCTGGATGAGTACGGATGGTGTTGGAGAATTGTGCTCATTACCTCCTCGAGCGACGGCTATAAATTATATCGACGTGCTTCAAGATACAATGCTTCCGACAGTTCGTAATGTTTACCCAGAAAACGAAGTTTCACAATTTGATTTTGTTCAAGATAATTGTTCAATTCATAATGCAAGAATTGTAAGAGCCTGGTTTCAATCACGCACTGACATAAAGCTAATTTCGTGGCCCTCAAGATCACCGGATCTAAACCCAATAGAAAATCTTTGGGGTATTATGGTCCAAAGATGGTCGCATCAAAACGATAGAACCAAACAAGCCCTTGAGAGCCACTGTAATTTAATTTGGGATGAAATGCGTGGAACTGATATTTGCTCACGGCTTGTTGGTTCAATGAGGTCTCGACTTTTAGATGTCATAGAAGCCAATGGCGGTTTCACACGTTTCTAATTTTTTCTATTCCTCCTATTACAGGTTTTGATAATTATTGTAAAAATTTAATAAAATATAAAAACATTTACAATCTTTCCTTTCTGACATTATAATACAATTAGTACCGAAATTGTAAAACTGAAAAAGAACTTGGCTGATTGTTCTAATTCTTTTTTTATCATATTAGCAAAATTTAAAACTAAGAACAAAACAAATGTCACGTATCGTTATAAATAATGAGATAGAGATGACAATAATATTTGTCAGATCGATTTGCAAGCGAAACTAACCTTTATCGCCTATGAATCTGTAAGCGGCTTTCAACCTTAGGGTGGTAAACCAGTTCTTTGGCCGACTGTACTACAAAGGACTAAGATGGTCGCCTCGTAAAGTGAGCTGGCAACATATCCTTCTAATAAAATGCAAAAACTGCTTCACGCTAGAAATAAGTGTGGTGTTTTTGTAACAGAAGTCGTTACGCTGGGACGTAACGTTACGATCATAATTATCGAATTTGCCCAACACGGTGGGCTTTGGCCTAAACACCTCTCACCCTGAGGTGAGGTCCGTAAATGTGAAATGTGTATATGAGCAAAATAATTGACGATTCACTACATAGTATAAAACCAAGTTGCTTCCCGCTGTCTGTTCCTATGTATGCTTAAATCTTTAAAACTACGCTACGGATTTTAATAAAGTTTTTTTAATAGATAGAGTGATTCAACAGGAATGTTTTTATGTATAATACATGTATAACATAGTGGAGAAACACTGATAATTTTAGATGTTTGACTTTTAGGCGGAACGAAGTTCGCCAGGTCAACTAGTCAAATTATAATTTTCTTCTACGATGTATTAACACTCGGAACTTGTATGAATATCACACTAGTTTTTTTAGCGGCCTCGCCCGCTTTTACCATCCACGTCTACTACGGTAATGAGTATCCTATGTTTTAATCTAGCTTATAAACTATCTATCTGTGTGCGAAATTTCAACGAAATCCGACCGGTGGATTTGATGTGAAAGAGTAACACAGACACATCGTTTCAAACATTAGCATTTATTGACCCACGTGGCGTAGCGGTTACCATACCGGTCGGACGCACAGGCGGTTCTGGGTTCGATTCCCGGCCAGACAGGTATTTGAATGATGAGTTTAGATTCATGTTCTGGTTCTGGGTGTTTGTGTATTCTGCCTGCCTGTGCCTCGTGTGTGTTCATGGTACCCATGACACAGGAGAAAACTAATATTGCTAGCTTTTACCCGCGACTTCGCTCTCGTTGATGTCTACCTTTTCGAATTTTGAAAAATATGCGAATCGATATAAAACTTATTTTCATATATATTTCCTTCAGATCCCCACATTTAAAGGTCATGCTGCATGCGGTCAGGTGCTCTAAATATAGCATTACCCTGAAAGTGACCCAATTCTGAACAATTGTGTCTAATTGCTGACCTTATTCCAGTTTTGAGTTATGAGCGGAATAATTTAGCGATATCTTTGTAGTGTCAAATTTTGAAAAGGGGACTTTTACAATACAATACAAAATGTCTTTATTGTACACCAAAACATTTAACAAGAACAAAAGATACAACAGGCGGTCTTATCTATACTAATATTATAAAGCTGAAGAGTTTGTTTGTTTGTTTGTTTGTTTGTTTGTTTGTTTGTTTGTTTGTTTGTTTGTTTGTTTGTTTGTTTGAACGCGCTAATCTCAGGACCTACTGGTTGGAATTGAAAAATTATTTTTATGTTGACTAAACCACTTATCGCGGAAGGCTTTAGGCTATATAACATCACGCTGCAACTATTAGGAGCGAAGAAATCATGGAAAATGTGAAAAAAACAAGGAAAATTATTCATCCTTGAGGGCTTTCGTTGCGTGCGCTGCGAAAATGGTTCAAGATACCAAAAATATATGTATGAAAGAAATATTCCTCTTGAATGACTATGTATGTCATGTATTTTTTAAGCGCGGGCGAAGCTGCGGGTTTCAGCTATAGCGATCTCTTCCAGACAACCTCAGTGGTGGAAAGAAAACATTAAGGGTGCAAGAGAGGGCAGGTGTACAAAAGTATGACATACCGACTTAATAAAATGTGGATATATATGTTTATATATATGTATATGTGTATGTCAGCAGCTAATTAAGCTAAGAGCAGTGATAGCCTAATGGTTGAAACTTGCCCTCTCGATCGGGAGGTCCGGGGTTCAAACCCAGGCACGCACCACTGATTCATGTGCGTATTATAAATTAATTATCACTGCTTTTCGGTGAAGGAAAATATCGTGAGGAAACCTACACACCCGAGAGTTCTTTAAAAAAAAAAAAAGTTCTCGGAGGTGTGTGAAGTCCACCAATTCGCACTTGGCCAGCGCGGTGGACTATGGCCTAAACTCTCTCATACTGAGAGAAGACCCGTGCCCAGCAGTGGGACAATAATGGGTTGACGACAGCAGCTAATTTAGACTTTAATTACGGATTTTTATAATTACACTGTACCTGTTATAAGGTGGTAGAAACTATAATTTGACCGGGTGCTACAACCGCCACACTTCTAGCGTAAAGCAGTTCTTGCGTTTCGATGTGGTTGCCGGCATAATTTTATATGAGGTAATTATCTTACTCCTCTGGAATAGCAATGCACCTGTGATTGACCCTATTATTATGACTCCGCTGTCCGTCTGTTGTCACCAGGATGTATTATATATTTTTCTAATCTAACTGAAATAGCAAACGATTTTCATTGCCATGTAAAAAAGAAAAACATGATTGTAATTATATTTAAAAAAATGGATATAAATAAGAAAAAAGACAAACCCGCTGAGTTTCTTGCCGGATCTTCTCAGTTGAGGTCGTATTCCGATCCGGTGGTAGTGTAAGAAAAAAAAATGTAACTGACAATTTGTAAGTAGGCCTTAGGCCTTATTAAATGTCTTTATACAAAATAAAGACATTTAATTTCATAATGCAGTCCACGTGACGGTAAGTGGTCACTGCCGCCCTGCTACATCTGTAATCAACTTCATACAGAACATGGGTTCCATCTGAAGTCAATCACAGATGCTTTGCTGCTCCCGAGGACTATGATGGTCGCCTCATATAAAAGTGTGCCGGCAACCACACACTTCCATCGAAACGCAAGAACTGCTTCACGCTGGAAATAGGTGTGGCGGTGGTACTTCCCCGGTCGAACTACACTGGTTCTACCACCTTCATATCTCATGACCCGTGAAAGCTAGATAGTTGAAATTTTCACAGATGTATTTCTGCTGTCGCTATAATAACAACTACTAAAAATAGACAAACATAAATATCTATGGGGAGATTCCATACAACAAATGTGATTTTTTTTATCTGACTGAAGTAGCAAACGAGCATGCAGTCCACCTGATGGTAAGTGGTTACTGCCGCTCATGGACATCTGTAATCAACTACATACAGAACATGGATTCCATCTGAAGTCAATCACAGATCCGTTGCCACTCCCGAGGACTATGATGGTCGCCTCATGTGAAAGTATAAAGTGATTTTTCAACCTTTTTAAAAATACTAGTCACCCGTCACATCGGTCGAAATTCGACCATAATTAAAATTAAAAAACTAAATTTCATATTGTCCAAAGTAATACGAATATTTCTAAAATTCAAATAAATTATAATAATATTCAAGTTATTTTAAACACACCCATTAAAGGTAAAAAGAGGTTTAATTAACTAAGCTGCATTTAAAAGCAATAGCGGGTATTTTGACAAAGACATCTGACATTTTTGACGTGATGTATTTTCATAGTGAATGTTTTATTTCGTTTATTATGTATGTGTTTGTGTCAAATGCAAGGTAGTGTGTGTAATGTGTTTTAAATGATTTTATGTATGTATTAAGCATTATTTGAAAAAAATATTAGCATTGTGCAATCCGTCTCTACATCAACTATAACCGTGCGTAATTTCACACTCCTGCGGCAAGTATCTTAAAAACGGATCACAAGTTTTTGCTTCACGTATTAATATAGTTTGCTACGGAACCCTTAGTGCGCTTCCGACTCGGAGTTAGCTGGTTTTATTTTATTTCCATTTATAAGAAAACAATGTTAAATTCGCTTAAGCAAGCGCTGGAATCCAGGTCAAACAGAAGCGGAATTTGCACAAGGGTAGGGGGTGAATGATTTTTATTAGGAAAGATCTGTTACACAAGATCGGTATTGACTAGAAGAACATTTGTTTTCATTGATTGGAATTACAAATAGCATTTTTAGAGGTCCGTATCTAAATGAAATCCTTATTTTTTTTATTTTACTGAAGTAGCAAACGAGCATGCAGTCCACCTGATGGTAAGTGGTCACTGCCCTATGGACATCTGTAATCAACTTCATACAGAACATGGGTTTCATCTGAAGTCAATCACAGATGCGTTGCTACTCCCGAGGACTATGATGGTCGCCTTTGTGAAAGTGTGCCGGCAGCCCCACCCTTCTATCGGAACGCTAGAAATGCTTCACGCTAGAAATAGGTGTGGCAGTGGTACGTCCCTGGTCGAACTACACTGGTTCTACCAACTCGATCTAAATGAAATTCCTATTACTATGACTCGAGTGATAACCTTTTTTTTGTTTTCGAGGGGGAAACCTTCAAAAGGTACCCAACGTCGTGGGAGGAACGCCGGGTTATGTGGGATTTTTACGTCACTAAAATCCCGGGGGTTACCATCCTCAGCGCTTCGTGGATGACTCCGGGATCTCCAGTGGAATACAACCGGAATCCTCCGAGCGCAATGCCCCATTCGGGCTCTTCCCAGTGAGCATTTGTACTCACTGTGTCTCCTGGTTTCCTGTACACACACATCGTCCTACCCGGGGTCGATTGGCTAGACGGTTCGAGCTCCCACTCTTACCGCCCGCAACCTCGGAAACCCCTTTGATCGCCTCTTACGACAGGCAAGGGATACCGTAGCCCTATTCTGGTCCCGGAACTACAGGGACAGCGCAATGATAACCTAATGGTTGAAGCTTGCCCTCTCGATCGGGAGGTCGAGGTACGTTAAATGCTCAATTTCCTATCATTTTGGTGTGTATCTGCCTAATAATCGACATAATATGAGCATGATAATAAGATGTTTTTATGCTTTAGAGCAGTGGTAGCCTAATGATAGAGCAGTGATAGCCTAATGGTTGAAACTTGCCATCTCAATCGGGAGGTCCGAGGTTCAAACCTAGGCACACACACTGATATTCTAATATTATGTGCGTATTAGAAATTAATTATCACTGCTTTTCGGTGTAGGAAAACATCGTGAGGAAATCTACGCACCCGAGAGTTCTTTAAAAATTAGTTCTCGGAGGTGTGTGAAGTCCACCAATTCGCACTTGGTCAGCGCGGTGGACTATGGCCTAAACTCTCTTATTCTGAGAGAAGACCCGTGCCCAGTCAAGTCAGTGGGTCATAATGGGTTCGCCGCGAGGGTCGTCAAAATCGTCGTTTGTCTGTCAACAGGCTGTATCTCATGAACAATGATGAAACTACTAATTATGTGCAAAATTCTCAGAGGTATGGTGGATGCTCCCGAACTGCATGAGAATTCACTGAGAATTAATGCCCCAAATTTTTTTTTCAATATCCGTCGCACTAGGAAACCTAGCCTGTTTGCTGTTCCACTTTGCCGGACAGTCGCTCACTGCTCTTCTGGATACCTTACTGTGACATTTTCGCGGACGAGTGGAATGCGAATGCGTGATGTATGTTTGAATTTGAATGATATTAATATGACATGTTTCTATTTTTGTTTTTATTTTGTTCTTTTTTATTTTTCATTTATCATTGACATTTACATTATATTGCAATCGATTTAATTTATTCATGATTAATATTTTTGACTATTTGTAATATATTTTTTTATATTTTTTATTAGTATAATTGTTAATAATTCTTAATTATGATTTTTAGATATATTTTATTTTATGTTAATGCCTAATATTACGAGTATAATTAGTGTAATTGGTTAAAGCCGTACTAATTATTATAAAAATAAAAAAATAATAAAAAATGATACCTAGATAGTTGAATTTTTACAGGCTTTTATAGTTATAAATAATAATCTTGCGGAATCCTTCGTACGCGATTTCGACGCGCATCACATCGCCGGTTTTTATTATTCTATATTAGTATTTCTGCCTAAAAACTGCAGGACGATTCCAAGTGGCAGTAAATTACAGCTAAAAAAAGCATTGCTATAAAACCCTTAGATCGATTACAAATGTGTATGTGATCAATTTAAGGGTTTTGAAGGTGGTAGAACCAGTGTAGTTCGACCGGGGAAGTACTACCGCCACACCTATTTCTGGCGTGTAGTATTTCTTGCGTTTCGATGGAAGGGTGTGGTTGCCGGCACACTTTCACATGAGGCGACCATCATAGTCCTCGGGAGTAGTAACGCATCTGTGATTGACTTCAGATGGAACCCATGCTCTGTATTAAGTTGATTACAGATGTCCATGAGTGGCAGTGACCACTTACTATCAGGTGGACGCATGCTCGTTTGCTTCTTCAGTCAGATAAAAAAATATTATTAAGATATTCGACGTCGTGACGTCTGGTTATGTGGTATCCGAACACCGTAGCTCTTAATACTGCTGAGTTAGAAAAGTACCTTCGGAATCGAATTACAAAGAGTTCCACCTTTATGCAGTATTATATTCTGCCAAAAATTACCATACATAGCTAATTGGAGCATTTTTGCATCATCACTACATAGTATAAAACAAAGTCGCCTGCTCTCTATTCCCTATGTACGCTTAGATCTTTAAAACTACGCTACATATTTTAATACAGTTTTTGTAATAGATAGATATATTCAACAGGAAGGTTTTTATGTATGATGCATGCATAATATAGTGGAGGAACACTGATAATGTTAGATTTTTGACTTGTAGGCTTAACAAAGTTCGCCGGATCAGCTAGTTCCTTATAAATTCGGATTTGACTATCCACACTTGAAAAATTCACCCTATATGTAAAAATCGCAATTAGAAAAAAATCGCTAATTTGGTTCAAAAGAAAATGTCCTAAAAATAAATTGTGTCTAAAATAATTCCTTTACGCTATTCGTATTAATTACAATAAACGAATTCCCAGTCAGGAATTCTTTTCAATATTTTCCAATCGTCCCATTCCCTTATTCCTTGGGCCATGCGCGAGGAATTTCATATCTTCCCGCTATAAAAGGAGATTGCTTGGATAAGTTCCTCCGAATTCCTGCTCCTATGCGGGCTTTATCTAAGGGTGGGAACAGATTAACGAGATTTTCTCGTAAGGATGGAAACAGATTAACTACTTGATGTTTATGTGCAGTCTGCTTTAGTCTATTTGCGAGGGTATCTCTGAGGGCGACGTCTGCTCTTGTGTTTATTTATAACATAGAGTTGAGAACATAGAGTATAACTTATTATCGCACCCTGAGACCCACTCAGGGTGCGATAATAAGTTATACAAGGGCACAAGTGCCTGTTTTATAAATTTTCACTACAAGAATTTGACAATGTTATTGCACCAATATTATCAAAGAACCTTTATTTTATTTTGTGCACGCTAAATTTGCATCTCATATACCTATTCCGATCACAGGGCTGCTGGAAGAAATTTCTAGTTGGAATAAGTAGCCCTTTGTACTAAGTACTTTTGTAATTCTATGATTTCTGTAATGTATCTGTGTACAAAAACTTATAAATAAATAAAGAACGGACGAATTGGACAAAGGCACTAGCGACTTCTGTCAAAATGAGATGGAACTGAATGGCTGACTTTGTTCTGCCATACAGCAGGATATTTTTAAAGCACTTTGGCATTTTTAAGTCTATTTCGTATTTTTTTTTTCACGCCCTTGTACTGCCGAAAGGGCGATTGTCGTTTCGTCGCCTTTGGATATCTTGTCCGATTGTCGTCAACGTTATTCTTTATATTTTACTAATACTCACCCATCGCAATGGTCGAAATTCGACCGTAATTGGACTTACTTATGCAAAACAGAATCAACCCACACAACGACAGTGTTGAGAAAAAGCCGTTTTTCTTAAAATTTTGTATACTGTATAATTTTAGGTTATTTTTAATAAAATCTATTTACAATGTTGCACAAAATGATTTGGTCTATGTATACAAATATGATATTATTGAAAATCGTCAACATTTTTAATAATATAGACGAAAAACTCGTTGGTTCCTTTTTGCAAAAGTAGGTCCATTTTAAATTAAAAAAACTAAACTTCATATTCCCCAAAGTAGCACGAATACTTCTCAATTAATAAATAGTATTGATTTTATTGATTAAAATCACCTGTAAAAGGTAAAAAGAGGTTTCAATTAACTAAGCATTTAAAACCTTTATATTGTCGTCAACCCATGATTCTCTCACTGCTGGGCACGGGTCTTCTCTCAGAATGAGAGAGTTTAGGCCATAGTCCACCGCGCTGGCCAGGTGCGAATTGGTGGACTTCACACACCTCCGAGAACTTTTTTTTTTTAAAGAACTCTCGGGTGTGTAGGTTTCCTCACGATGTTTTCCTTCACCGAAAAGCAGTGATAATTAATGTATAATACGCACATAAATCAGTGGTGGTGGTGGTGGTGTAATATAAAGAATAATCTTGTCCGATTATTCTTTATATTTTACTAAAACTCACCCGTCGCAATTGTCGAAATTCGACCGTAATTGGACCTACTTATGCGAAACAGAATCAACCCACACAACGACAGTGTTGAGAAAAAGTCGTTTTTGGTAAAATTTTGTATACTGTATAATTTTAGATTATTTTTAATAAAATATATTTACAATGCTGCACAAAATGATTTGGTCTGTGTATACAAACATGATAATTTGAAAATTATCAACATTTTTAATAATATAGAAGAAAAATTCGTTGGTTCCTTTTTGCAAAAGTAGGTCCATTTAAAAGTAAAAAAACTAAACTTCATATTCCCCAAAGTAGCACGAATACTTCTCAATTAATAAATGGTATTGATTTTATTCAATAAAATCACCTGTGTAAAAAGAGGTTTTAAATAACTAAGCATTTAAAAGCATCATATTGTCGTCAACCCATGATTCTCTTACTGCTGGGCACGGGTCATCTCTCAGAATGAGAGAGTTTTAGGCCATAGTCCACCGCGCTGTTCAAGTGCGAATTGGTGGACTTCACACACCTCCGAGAACTTTTTTTAAAGAACTCTTGGGTGTGTGTTTCCTCACGATGTTTTCCAACACCGAAAAGCAGTGATAATTAATTTCTAATACGCACATAATTTTAGAAAATCAGTGTGCGTGCCTGGGTTTGAACCTCGGACCTCCCGATTGAGACGGCAAGTTTCAACCATTAGGCTATCACTGCTCTAAAGCATAAAAGCATCTTATTATCATGCTCATATTATGTCGATTATTAGATTTGGTGTGTATCTACACCAAAATGATAGGAAATTGAGCATTTAACGTATATTTATTATCGTGCTGAGATGTTGACAGCTGAGTAATGGTATGTAAACAAAGTTTGTTATTGATGAATGAGAGATTCCGTCGGATCCTATTACATGAAGTTAAGACATGCAATAATGTCGATATAAAGCGTTTGAAAACGATAGTCAAAACCGTATAATATTTCTAGGGTTCCGCACCCTAAGGGTAAAAACGGAACCTTACTACCAAGATTCCGCTGTCTGTCTGTTCGTTTGTCTATATGTCGGTCATTAGGTATGACATGACAAACAAACAGAAATAGACTAAAATGATAGGAAATTGAGTATTTACGGTATATTTATCATCGTGCTGAGATGTTGACAGCTAAGTAATGGTATGTAAACAAAGTTTTTTTATTGATGAATGAGAGATTCCGTCGGATTCTATTACATGAAGTTGGATGGATGAGGGTTATGTGGGATTTTTACTGTACTAAAACCCCCTTGGTGGCGGTCTTCGGCGCTACAAAAAGGACTCCGGGATCTCCAAAGGAACGCAACCGGAATCCTCTGAGCGCATTGCCCCATCGGGCTTCTTCTAGATGGGTGGCTGGGCCCACCGCTCCGTTTTGTCTTTACGACGGTATGCGACCACACGTACCGCCGTCTTTCCCGGGATTGCCTGACCGAACGGTTCGAGCTCCCACTCTAGCCGCCTGCAACCCCGGAAGCCCCTTTTAGTCGCCTCTTACGACAGGCAGGGGATACCGTAGCCCTATTCTGACCCCGAGGCTACAACAAGCTCCCACTCTAGCCGTCCGCAATCTCGGAAGCCCCTTTTAGCCGAATTTCGACCGTTGCGATAGGCGACTGTCTAGTCTGAATTATTGCAGATCTATGCCAAATGCCGATCCATTGATCCCGATTGATCAATTCATAACATTCATATAATCATGGATTTTGTAAATAAATAAACGTCGAATCCAGTCTGAACATAGTAATATATGATACTAGGTTATTATTAGAGATACGCCGAATAGTGGTTTCACCGAATAACCGAATACTATTCGGTTTAACTTTTACCGAACCGAATATTCGGCCGAATTATTCGGTTTACCATTTCATATTAAGAAACAACTGCGAAAGTGTGTTCATAGAAAAATATTTATTTGAGATTTAAAAATGAATGTTGATGTCAAAGTTTCAACATAATGAATATTTGATTGAGGTTTCAAAAATGACGATTTGAAGTTAATTGTTTTATATTATTGGTTTATTCAACACACTCTTCATAGGATTTCTTTGACTTATAACATAAATCTTACGTAAAAAGGTTTTGTTGGTGTGCTAATGGTATAGCATGTAGCCAAAAAAATAGTAAAAACTAGAACCGAATATCATCGGCACCAAAACCGAATAATTCGACCGAATACGAATATTGAAAAAGATGCCGAATACGCCGAATACCGAATAACAACCGAATATTCGGCGCATCTCTAGTTATTTTATTATCTCTAGTTATTATCTAGCGTTTAACGGCTTCAACCGTTTTGGTCACGTTTTTCAGAAACATCACAGTATATAGGTTTTATGCGAAAAAGTAACAGGCACGCATACTTTTCAAAAACTTTCGCATTTAAATTATTAATAAGCTAACATTGAAACGTACCATTGGCTAATTTCAATCGATTTCAATACAATGAATACGGGAGTTCGGCATCGAGTGGACTGTATAGTCCATTCGCTGTAAAGTGATCCGTAAGCATTATCTATCTATACATATTATAAACAAAGTGCCCAAAAGGTGTCTGTTTTTTTTTTATTATTTGGCTGAAGTAGCAAACGAGCATGCAGTCCACCTGATGGTAAGTGGTCACTGCCGCCTATGGACATCTGTAATCAACTTCATACAGAACATGAGTTCCATCTGAAGTCAATCACAGATGCGTTGCTACTCCCGAGGACTATGATGGTCGCCTCATGTGAAAGTGTGCCGGCAACCACACCCTACTATCGAAACGCAAGAAATGCTTCACGCTAGAAATAGTTGTGGTGGTGGTACTTCCCCGGTCGAACTACACTGGTTCTACCACCTTGAAAATTGTCTGTATTCGCTTTTTCTCAAATACTACTGAGCAGATTTCTTTGCGGTTTTTACTAAAAGATAGTGCAATTCTTGAGGATTATCCACGTGTTTACATAACGATTTTATGTCAATTGACTGAAATATAATGAATAATGTTGAAGAGGTTGTAAAAAATCATGCTCGTTGAGAACTCGCGTACGCCGCGTAAACCAGCAGAGTAACACTAAGGTAATGTACTAGAAAATTGTAGATCTGCAAAAATCCTATATATAAGTCCGCGATAGCATATCTATATCTCTTATGGATAACTGACAATTTTTATGTTTCAAATTTCAATTAAAAATATTAAATTAAATGCATCCTTTTTTTTTTTTTGTTTTCGAGTGGGAAACCTTCCAAAGGTACCCGACGCCGTGGGAGCGACGCAGGGTTATGTGGGATTTTTACCGCACTTAAACCCCCCAGGTGGCCGTCCTCGGCGCTGAAAAGGAGGACTCCAGGATCTCGAAACGACTTCAACCGGAATCCTCCGAGCGCGCTGCCCCATCGGGCTCCTCCCAGATGGGCGGCTGGGCCCACCGCTCCGTCTAGTCTTTACGACGGTATGCGACCACACATACCGCCGTCCTTCCCGGGATTGCCTGTCCGAACGGTTCGAGCTCCCACTCTAGCCGTCTGCAACCCCGGAAGCCCCTTTTAGTCGCCTCTTACGACAGGCAGGGGATGCCGTAGCCCTATTCTGATCCCGGAACTACAGGGCGTGTTTATCATTATCTAATTAAATGCATCCCTTAGCTATGTAAGTTAATACAAATCAAAATAGCTTTTAAACTATTTGCATATATGTATATCAGGTAGTCCGTCTGCCTTATCACCAGGTTCAATTATAAAAACCCTACAATTTTATTTATTTACGTGTTTAATTGTTGCAGGCCATGCCCAACACGGCGGGCAGCGGGTTCCAGTGGGACAAGCTGTCGCCAGCCGAATTCCAGCAGTTGCAGGAGCTTGCTTCTTGTAAGTTTTTTACCTATAACAAGTTGTTAAATCTAAAGAATTACTTTGACTAGGAGTGAAAAAACACACACACACACACAAACACACACATACACAACCACACACACACACACACACACACACACACACACACACACACACACACACACATACGTGCGCGCACGTACAAACTTACCCAAACATGACAAAACACACAGAAGGGTTACAACTTCCTTTTTACTTTTTTTACATTCCGAAATTTATTGAACCTTTTTTTATTTATTGTACGTTTTTTTGTAGATGTTATAATTTATTAGTCCTACTTGTTTATCTTGTAAAGATTTTTATGCAGCTGAACGGTAATTGGGGAACCCATGACTCTTCCTCCCGCATAACACCATAGGGGGAAGGGGGTGACTGATAATCAGCGCTGCACAAGATATAATCTTTGTCAGCAAAAGCTGAGTCACGTCCCTTTGCCTAACGCTATTTTTAAGTTATTTATTTGTGTTTTTTATAATTTAGAAAGGCAATAAACGATTATTGTTATTAATAATAATATTTTTATCTGATTGTAGCAGCAAACGAGCATGCAGTCCTGATGGTAAGTGGTCACTGCCGCCCATAGATATCTGTACGCAACTTCGTATAGAACATGGGTTCTATCTGAAATCAATCACAGATGCGTTGCTACTTCCGAGGACTATGATGGTCGCCTCATATAAAAGTGTGCCGGCAACCACACCCTTCCATCGATACGCAAGAAATGCTTCACGCTAGAAATAGGTGTGGCGGCAAATTCTGATCGGAGGCCCATAGTTTGTCTTAAGTAAGGGTATTGAATAAAACAAAACTGTTACTAGTAAACTTTTCTAGATTTAATCTGGGAAAATTTAGAGATGACATTCTATTTCTACTTTCTATATCTTCTTTCAGTGTAATATTTTTGGGATAGGGGCCATCCATTAAACACGTGATGTTTTTTTTTGGCATTTTTGACCCCATCTTCCCCTTGGTGATACGTAGTGAGGTTTAAGACGACCCTCCTCCCCTTTCGAGCCTCACATGATTAATGGACAGCCCCAGACCAAAGATAGTAAAATATAAATAGCAGGTAGGTGTTGGGCCGCGGGTTTCTCAAGTCGCGGGGCCCGTAGCATTTGCTACTCTATGTGGCTAATCCGCCTCGAACTAAACTGATTCTACCAGCTAGAACTTTTGGAACGAAGTTCCTTATCGCGCGTTGTGAAAGGGGGCTAGACGGAAAAAATTCTTACGAAAAGTTGTCACGACACTTTTTGCGTGCGCATGTTTCTCTCTCTCTCTCTCTCAAAGCAGACCAGCTGGAACTGTACTGAAGTTCAGAAACAATTGATCCAATGTTTATAAGTATCGGTTTCAGATCTCGATGGTTTGGCAAATATTTGGGCAATATAAAGCTATGTCGTCGGCCAATATTTGTCAATGTTGGTCAATATTTGTTTAATTACTTTGCTTCGTACTAAAAGCGTATGGGGAGCGTTGAGAGCTTTTTAGAAATCTATATATATAAAAGCGAAAGGTCACTCACTCACTCATCACGAAATCTCAGAAACTAAAAGGGCTAGGAGTTTCAATTTTTCCATGCAGGTTCTTTTAAGGACGTAAGTGCTCACTAAGAAGGGATTTTATAAAATACAAACCCTAAAGGTCATATACATTGATTTGAACGCGGGTGGAGCCGCGGGTACAGCTAGTAAATTATATGATAATATTATGTTACACCTCTTCTTATTTTAATGTACCACCGCCACACCTATTTCTAGCGTGAAGCATTTCTTGCGTTTCGATAGAAGGGTGTGGTTGCCGGCTTTCACATGAGGCGTCAATCTTAGTCCTCGGGAGTAGCAACGCATCTGTGATTAACTTCAGATGGAATCCATGTTCTGTGTGAAGTTGATTACTGATGTCCATGGGCGGCAGTGGCCACTTACTATCAGGTGGACTGCATGCTCGTTTGCTACTTCAGTCAAATAAAAAAAATTATAATAACAAGCACAAATGGAGTTCTATTGCTGAACAGCTGCTGAATGAGCACTGAAATGAAATGTCTTTGCATAGGCCTTTTTTTTGTTCTCGGGGGGATGCTTCAAAAGATACCCGACGCTGTGGAAGCGACGCAGGGTTATGTGGGATTTTTAGCGCACTAAACCGCCCCTGGTCGTCCTCGGCGCTATAAAGAGAACTCCGGGACGTCCAAAGGACCGCAGTCAGAATCAGCGCGTTGCCCCATCGAGCTCCTCCAAGATGAGCGTAGTTCACTGGTCACTGCCATCTGTAATCAACTTCATACAGAACATGGGTTCTATCTGAAGTCAAACACAGATGTGTTGCTACTCCCGAGGACTATGATGGTCGCCTCATATAAAAGTGTACCGGCAACCACACCCTGCCATCGAAACGCAAGAAAATAGGAATAGCTTGTTAGAAAAATATATCTACTTACAAATTTGAAAACAGCTAGTTGATTTTCGAAAGTTTCTCCATTAAAGATTATGTCGCACGTCATCGCTATATTTAGCTGGCCGTGGGCGGAGATATTTCCTTACAGGCTTCGACTTTACTTGAAATTCTTGTTAAATCGGATGAAGCACCATCTTTTTGAAGTGAAGTCTATAAAAAGCTAGTTTTTTTAAAGTACAAAAGATTTATATTTCATATTCCTAATTATTAATCGAATATTAAAAGCGGTTATTAGGAATTTATATAAATACTAGCTGACCCGACAAACGTTGTTTTGCCATATAAAAAAAAGGGTGGACAACCGTTAAGGGGTATGAAAAACAGATGTTGGCCTATTCTCATAGATACCGGATAAGCACAAAAAAATTCATCAAAATCGGTCAAGCCGTTTCGGAGGAGTATGGCAACAAAAACTGTGACACGAGAATTTTATATATTAGACAACAGAGAAAGTAAATATAATTAATTAACATAAAGTACAACTATTTAAAAACTAAAGATATATAAACAAATAACAACAAGGAATCTATTATTATAAATAAAATAAGCCATCTAAAATTGCCGTGTGAGACATGGTTCCCAAAATTAATTAATTAACATTATTGACTTCTACGCACATTGATGACTTCTACGCACTCATTTGCAAACGTGTAGCGTCGATGATGAGCCGGGTAGAGAGTACCAACACTTTCATCAGCACTTTGGCGTACAAGTTAGATAGCCCACTATGGTTCGCCTGGAATAGGACACACACGTTCCCGAACAAGCGTGTGTGCATATAGTTATTGTTCGATATACCTACTAACATAGATTAAGTTTGTATACTAACACAATGCTATTTTTTTTTCCTTGCTAACATAGTTTATAAGCTTTTTTGTTATATACTAACAAAATGTATGGACACAACATGGTCTGAAATAAATATATATTATTATTACTAATCTATTTACAGTATATACAAAACAAAATAGTAAAAATAAATAAAACATTTTTTTTATAAAACCTTATCAGTAAAGTATAATTATTATATTAATACGTGAAGCAAAAACTTGTGACGGATTTTTAAGTAATATGCCGCGGACGGATTATATGAAATTTTGCACGGTTATAGTGGACGTAGAGAAGGAGTGCAGAATGTTATTTTTTTCAAATAATGCATATATCATACATAAAATCAACTAAAAACACATTACACACACTACCGTGCATTTGTCACAAACACATACATAGTAAACGAAATAGAACATTCAATGTCTTACTATGAAAATACATAACGTCAAAAATGTCAGATGTCTTTGTCAAAATACCGCTATTGCTTTTAAATGCGGCTTAGATAATTAAACCTCTTTTTTATATTAAATTTTATATGAGAAGCAGTCTACCTGATGGTAAGTGGTGACTGCCGCCCATGGACATTTGTAATCAACTCAATACAGAACATGGGTACCATCTGAAGCCGAAGTGAAGAACCCATGTTCTGTATGAAGTTGCTTACAGATGTCCATGGCAGTGACCACTTACCATCAGGTAGACTGCCGGCTCGTTTGCTACTTCAATGTTATAAAAAAAAACTATTACTACTACCTACACAAGGCATCATTCGCCCTTATGAAATGTCTTTATTTTGTATAGGCCTACGGGAACACTTACATGCTTACATGCTCGTTTGCTACTTCAGTCAGATAAAAAAAAACAATTTTTTAATATATTTACATTCATGTTTTTTTTGTACGATAATACACACACTTTAACACACACTTTCTACACTCATAGCCCCACACTAGGATTTTCTCCTGTGTCGTGGGTACCATGGACACACACAAGACGAATACACAAACACCCAGACCCAGAACAGGAATCTAAACTCATCATTCAGATACCTGTCTGGCCGGGAACCAAACCCGGGACCCATTGCGCGTCAGACCGATATTGTAACCGCTGCGCCACGCGGGTCGTCAATAATAAAAGTTAGCTTCAGTATCCTCAAGGGTTTAGCAGTGTTCAGTGGATTTATAAGGGCTAATGGGTGAATCCATTAAAGATATCTTTACGTCATTACTATATTTAGCTGGTCGTGGGCGGAAGCGGCCCTTACACCGAACTTTAATGTTATCTTCAAATTCTGATAGACGAGTTTCTCAAATCTAAAAATGGCACAATTTCGCTATTTAATCTTGAGAAACGACTTTCTAAAATCTATAAACGGCGTTCTTTTTTTTATAATAATGAAGTAGCAAACGAGCATGCAGTCCACCTGATGGTAAGTGGTCACCGCTGCCCATGTACATCTGTAAGCAACTTCATATAGAACATAGGTTCTATCTGAAGTCAATCACAGATGCGTTGCTACTCCCGAGGACTATGATGGTCGCCTTATATAAAAGTGTGCCGGCAACCACTCTTCTATCGAAACGCAAGAAATGCTTCACGCTAGAAATAGGTGTGGCAGTGGTACTATCCCGGTCGAACTACACTGGTTCTACCTTTAGAAAAATGGCACAATTTCGCTATTTAATCTTGAGAAACGACTTTCTAAAATCTATAAACGGCGTTCTAGTCCTCTTAGCCTCATAGCATTGGTTAAAGAAGAGAATAAAATTTCCTATGTTATTATTTCTTTTTTGTTGTTTTATGTTTGTTTTTTGTATGTACCAACTTTTGTTCTATGTTTTGTATATGTATCTTGTGTTGTATCATAAGTTATGAAATAAATGTTTTATCTATTTATCTATCTATCTATCTATCTATCTATCTATGTTGGCGGTCAAACTCGGAGTCTTTTTCTCTCGACATAAAATGAGAAATAAACCGAGTAGCGAAGACTAAGTGGGCATTCTTTCAGCGGTCGCTACCGGTGTAGGTTTTAAACCGTACAAAGTCTCGATTCCATATCATTCCGGTAAACTTAACATTGAAGGCATTAATAGCTGAGCAAACAAATTTATTAATAAAACTAGCTGTTGCCCGCGACTTCGTCCGCGTTTCCGTTGTTTTTCGTAAAAAAAAGTAGCCTATGTCCTTCCTCACGGTTCAGTGGTTTTGATGTAACAAACAGATTAACTTTCGTATTTTAGTAGGGAAATATAATATGTCATATCTACAATACTGTTGAAAAATATCGCAATACGGAACCCCACAATATTATTGTTAATAGCTTTGCCCGCGACTCCGCCAGCGAGTAACTCCTTGTGTGTTATTGAGTTAATGTATTGGTAATATTGTTTAGATCACGTTCACATGAGGCTTAAGAACCTTTTTTATTTTTGTTTTCGAGGGGGAAACCTTCAAAAGGTACCCGACGCCGTGGGAGCGACGCAGATTTATGTGGAATTTTTACCGCACTAAAACCCCCCCGGTGGCCGTCTTCGGTGCTATAAAGAGGACTCGGGCTCCTCCCAGATGGGCGGATGGGCCCACCACCCAATCTAGTCTTTACGGCGGTATGCGACCACACATATCGCCACCTTCCCGGTATCGCCTGGCTGGACGGTTCAAGCTCCCACTCTAGCCGCCCGCAACCCCGGAAGCCCCTTTTAGTCGCCTCTTACGACAGGCAGGGATACCGTAGCCCTATTCCGATCCTGCCGAAGGCTTAAGTACTTATATAACGAAAATACTTCAATGCAAAGCTTCCGGGTAAACTATGTTGAATGTTGATCCATCCGGCACGTGAACGTAAAGATTTTTGGAACTACTGACCCGGGAAAGAGCGACGTACAACTGACCATGCGAGAAACAACTGACACCGAGATCTACTCCAGCAACACGAAAAGTCTGCCCTTGAGCCTTATTAATTGTCATTGCATAACACACCGATACTGGGAATTGCGTTCTTTTAAATTGGAATGGAAAATTATTAGGTACTAAGGGAATTCTGGGAATAAAGACGGTTTCTCCTGCACCGCAACCTGTTAAAATTTGAGCCTCGATTATATTTTGTTGCAACCGGGTTACTTTTAGCCGAGTTCCATTGCAAAGTTGTGGTGGTCTTAAATTTCGGAGCAGAATAATCGGAATGCCAATTTTTAAACAAATTTCATGAGAAGGAAGTCCGGGCATATTTAAAGAATTTAAAAATTCTATCGGGTAGTTAGTGGCGTCTTGTTCATCGACCATTCTATTTATTGAACTATAAACTTTGCTTTCCCCTTGTATATTCGACAGTATTTTATTATTAATCTCAAATGCCTGGTCATTGCGAGGAGTTATGATGGATCTTTCGCATAGCCAAGAATTGTCCCTATTTAATATATTTGTTACGTCACCGTGACACTGTTCACTGTTCACTGTTCACTATTCACTGTTCACTGTTCACTGTTCACTGTTCACTGTTCATTTTTCATTTTTCATTTTTCATTTTTCTTTTTCATTTTTCATTTTTCATTTTTCATTTTTAAAAATTTCATTTTTCATTTTTCATTTTTCAATTTTCAATTTCCAATTTTCAATTTTCAATTTTCAATTTTCAATTTTCAATTTTCAATTTTCAATTTTCAATATTCAATTTTCAATTTTCAATTTTCATTTTTCATTTTTCATTTTCATTTTTCATTTTTCATTTTTCATTTTTCGTTTTTCGTTTTCCATTTTTCATTTTTCATTTTTCATTTTCATGTTCATTTTCGTACAGATAGATGACTGAGTTATAAACGTAAGAGTAGACAAATATAATCAGAAAGCTTTGAACTGCTAAGCTATTGGGAGTTACACGTGTTATTGTGAGTCAACCATAAAAGATGGACATATGCTGTCGTAGGATATTTTTTAGATAATTTTAAGGAAAATATTTCCCTCATACATTAAGGTTGCACACGCGACAGAAGCTTAAAAAAGTAACTTCTCCCGTTTTCCCAACATTTCCCTTTACTGCTCTGCTCCTATTGATTGTAGCGGGATGAAAAGTATACTATAACCAGCCCAGGAGTATAAAGAATAATCGTACCAAGTTTCGTTAAAATCCACTGAGTAGTTTTTGTTTCTATAACGGTTATACAGACAGACAGTCAGACAGACAGACAGACAGACAGACAGACAGACAAAATTTTTACTGATTGCATTTTTGGCATCAGTATCGATCCCTAATCACGCCCTGATAGTTATTTTGGAAAAATATTTCATGTACAGAATTGACCTCTCTACAACTTTATTATAAGTATAGATAAAAAAAGTACCTTACAAAGGAAGCCTTTGTCCCCTCGCCTTGCATGAGAAAAACAAGTACCAAAGACAAGTCGACCATTTTGTCACCGATTGCTTCCTACAGGTGGTTTTTTAATACTTTAACCTAACGATACGCAGACGAGCTACCTGATGGAAAGTAGTCACCGTCGCTTGGACATTCGCAACACCAGAGGAGTCGCCAATGCATCGCCGGCTTTGAAGGAGAGCTCTTTTCGCACCTTTCTTGAATAACCCCATGTCATAGTGCTCCGGGAATACCTCAGGAAGAAGCTCATTCTACAACTTGCACGTCCGTGGCAAAAACGAGCAACTTATAGGTAGTTATAGGTAGGTGGTACTTATAGGATAAGTAGAAGTCGGTGGTCGGTAGGGTAAAAAGGGTCATTGGTAGAAAATCCTTTACATAAAGCTCAACATAGCCCAATTTAAATCTAAGTTGACTAATAATTTCTTCGAGTCACTATAATTTTTTTATTTTTAATTTAAGTTTTTTTTATAAACCACCAATTATTATTATTATTTTTTATTATCCTTACTGTTAAAGCGACATATTATTTGTTTTTAGTCTTGTTAGTTTTTTGGAAAAAAAATATATGCTCTAGTTTATTTGTGAAAACTTGTAAATGGCTGTAACTGTGTATTTATAATTTACTGTTTTTTTTTTTTTTTTTTTGTTTTTGTTGTCGAGGGGGAAACCTTCAAAAGGTACCCGACGCCGTGGGAGCGACGCAGGGTTATGTGGGATTTTTACCGCACTAAAACCCCCCCGGTGGCCGTTCTCGGCGCTAAAAAGGAGGACTCCGGGATCTCGAAACGACTTCAACCAGAATCCTCTGAGCGCGTTGCCCCATCGGGCTCCTCCCAGATGGGCGGCTGGGCCCACCGCTCCGTCTAGTCTTTACGACGGTATGCGACCACACGTACCGCCGTCCTTCCCGGGATCACCTGACTGAACGGTTCGAGCTCCCACTCTAGCCGCTCGTAACCCCGGAAGCCCCTTTTAGTCGCCTCTT
Source organism: Spicauda simplicius (assembly GCA_949699795.1). Lineage (NCBI taxonomy): Eukaryota > Metazoa > Arthropoda > Insecta > Lepidoptera > Hesperiidae > Spicauda > Spicauda simplicius. The sequence continues at coordinate 3,015,428 of OX453085.1, forward strand.
ACGACAGGCAGGGGATGCCGTAGCCCTATTCTGGTCCCGGAACTACAGGGTGCCGTTACTGGCGGCCGCGGCGGATCCTTCTTCGAGAGGGTTCAGCGCGCTCTCTGGCCCTTTCGGCGTCTTCCTTGGCTGACATCACGTCCTCGCAGAAGGTGATCATGCCGTTCCAGGCCTCTCGCCGCTGAACCATCGCCGCAACGACGGCCGCCGGTGAAAGGTTCGCTCCAACCTTTTGTACGAGGATCCGCCGCTGAGACTCCCAAGCTGGGCAGTACTCGAGCGTGTGCTGTGCGGAATCCTCGTCGTGCCCGCAATGGTGACAGAGGGCTGTCTCCTGTCTCCCTATCCTGCTCAGATACTGACCGAAACAGCCGTGTCCGGTTAGTATCTGAGTCAGGCGGTAGGTCACTCGACCGTTGCTTTTCATCCATGCGTGGAAGTTCGGCAGGATAGCGTCGACCACCCGTTGGCGTATACTATGCGGCTCCTTGAGTCGCTCACGCCAGCACCTCATAGCGCGCCATTTGGCTCTCCTCCGAAGAGCTTCGATCGTCCCTGCGTCGAAGGGTTCAGTCCCCTGACGGAGGACGCGGATCTTAAAGAAGACCCGTGCGTCCATATCCGCATATTACTGTTATACTATGTAAGTAAGCTGTAAGTTTTCCTAAGAGAATAAAATAAAATAAAAATAAATACCAATACATATATACATATTGTTTTATGATATATGTGCTCAAAGATAATTATTTTGGCCGCTGTCCAACACTGGAACTCAAGTTCTATCCTAATTACTTTAATTGGTAGTTTTTTCCTCTTCATATATAGCAAACTATTTATTTGCTATATTATGGACACTGAAACTGTGTTAGTATATAAAAATTGTATTATACAGACTTACATAAGGACCGACCATAAATTATTTCTTTCGGATACTTTGTATGAGGCGACCGTCTCAGTAATCGTGAGTAGCAACGCGTATGGATTGACTTCAGATAGAACCTTTGTTCTGTATGATTACGGATGTCCATGGGCGGCAGTAAACACTTACCATCAGGTGGACTGCATGCTCGTTTGCTACTTTGATCAGATAAATATTATTTAAGAAGTATAACTTCAGAAAGTGCGGCACTCGGGGACTGTCGCGGTAAAGTATGTGTGGCTGCATCTCGCCGTAAGCACCGGATGATGAAGGGGGATGGTACACGTCCCCCAAGAGATGAGCCCGTGAGGGGCACTGCGCTAGGGGCCACCGGTGCGTTCCGTTGGAGTTTCCGAGTCCCCTACTACAAGCGCTGAGAAAGGCCACCGAGGAGGTTTTAGTGGGTAAAAATTCCACATAACCCTGAGTCTCTCCCAAGGATTCGGTGTACCTTTTGAAGGTTTCCTCCCCGTAACAAAAAAAAAGCATTTTTTATCAATTTATGCAATTATAATTATTTATTTATGCAGTATCTTTATCTTCGATATTAATTCTAGCTTTTTTTCTTTGATACTGTATACTTTCTCACAAACAGCTGCTTACATATTTGTCCGATTTCCGAGCAGCTACTCTCGATCCCAGCGAGCTTCGTGCAGTATTCATACACGTTAAGCGAACGGTCGGCCGCGCTACATGGTAGGCGGAGTGGAGGGTGTTAGGTTTTTTCGTTACGGAATTTCTTGATTCGGTCGCCGCACTCAAAGCCCGCGATAAAAACTATGCAATAGCTTAAAAAATCTGATTCCGCTTTCATCGATATTTGTTAAGTATTTGTACCAAATATAAATATAGTAATGCATAATCCTATAAGTAAATGTATGCAAATCATAATAAAGATATTTTTTTTCAGATTCCACCAAGAAGCTACAAGAAGTCCTCAATGAGTTTTGCGAGACCAAGAAGCAGAGTCCTGATGGGGTAAGTAGTTCGTTTTAGATATGAAATGAAATGAAAAGTCTTTATTTTGTATAGGCCTACGGGGGCACTTACAAATTGTCAGTTACATTTTTTTTCTCAACTGAGAAGATCTGGCAAGAAACTCAGCGGGTTTGTCTTTTTTCTGATTTATATCCATTTTTTTTATATAATTATTATCATGTCATTTTACATGGTAATGAAAGTTAGCTCCAGTATCTTGCCTTACAGTTCAGTAAAAGAGAGCCCTGTTTGGCAAGATACGCTACACTTTGACATTTATTAAATATACTATACTATTTATTAAATATATAGACTACATGTAGGTGGTAGAACCTATTTTGCTATCGAGGGGGAAACCTACAAAAGGTACCCGACGCCGTGGGAGCGACGCAGGGTTATGTGGGATTTTTACCGCACTAAAATACCCCCGGTGGCCGTCCTCGGTGCTATAAAGAGGACTCCGGCATCTCCTCTGAGCGCGTTGCCCCATCGGGCTTCTCCCAGATGGGCGGCTGGGCCCACCGCTCCGTCTAGACATTACGACGGTATGTGACCACACGTACCGCCTTCCCGGGATCGCTTGGCTGGACGATTCGAGCTCCCACTCTAGCCGCCCGCAACTCCGGAAGCCCCTTTAAGTCGCCGCTTACGACAGGCAGGGGATGCCGTAGCCCTATTCTGATCCCGGAACTACAGGAACGATATCTAGTTACACTTACTACTCATATATCTAGTTTTGATCACTGTAAGATGGACTATGCTCGTACGCTATTTTAATTGAATGAAAAACAAATCGAAATTAATTATTCAGCTTGGAGATCAAACTGAGAACCCACTGCGTCAACCAGACCTTCGACCCATGTCATCAAGAACCTGTCCCGTCCAATTCCGAACTAATTTTCAAATGCTGGTGGAATTTAATCTGCAAATGCGTTCAACCTTACTCGTGTTACAGGAGACCGACCTAGTTAAGTTTAGTCTAACTTTGTTCTGAGATAAGTAGGTCTATTAGATCTATTACATGGAAAGGTGGTAGAACCAGTGTGGTTCGAACGGGGAAGTACCACCGCCACACCTATTTCTAGCGTGAAGCATTTCTTGCGTTTCGATAGAATGGTGTGGTTACCGGCACACTTTCACATGAGGCGACCACCATAGTCCTAGGGAGTAGCAACGCATCTGTGATTGACTTCAGATGGAACCCATGTTCTGTATGAAGTTGACTACAGATGTCCATGGGAGACAGTGACCACTTACCATCAAGTGGACTGCATACTCGTTTGGTACGTCAGTCAAATAAAAAAGAAATGGAAATATGTTTATACCTATTTGATACTAAGATTACGTAATAACAGGCAGGTATAAGGTCATAAGAGGCGACTAAAAGGGGCTTCCTGGGTTGCGGGCGGCTAGAGTAGGAGCTTGACCGTCCAGCCAGGCGAGCCCGGGAAGGACGGTGGTATGTGTGGTCGCATACCGTCGTAAAGACGACGCAGCGGTGGGCCCAGTCGCCCATTTGGTTGGACCCCGATGGGGCAACGTGCTTAGAGGATTCCGGTTGCGCGTTCCTTTGGAGATCCCAGAGTCCTCTGAATAGCGCCGAGGACGACCACCTTTTTTAGCGCGGTAAAAATTCCACATAACCCTGCGTCGCTCACTTAATACATAGAATAATCATTACCGTGGTCGTTGTCACCCATTACTGGCCCACTGCTGGGCACTGGTCTTCTCTGAGAGTGCGAGAGTTTTAGGCCACCGCGCTGGCCACGTGCGAATTGGTGGACTTCACACACCTCTGAAAACTTTTTTTAAAGAACTCTTGGGTGTGTAGGTTTCCTCACGATGTTTGCCTTCACCGAAAAGCAGTGATAATTTATTTCCAATAAGCACATAAATCAGTGATGCCTGGGTTTGAACCTCCCGATTGAGAGGGCAAGTTTCAAGCATTAGGTTATCACTGCTCGACCCTGTGGTCGGGGAGTAGAATATGGCTACGGTATCCCCTGCTTGTCGTAAGAGGCGACTAACAGGGGGCCTCTGGGGTTGCGGACGGCTAGAGTGGGAGCTCGAACCGTCCAACAAGCAACCCCGAGAAGGACGGCGGTATGTGTGGCTGCATCTCGCCGTAAGCACCGGATGATGAAGGGGGATGGTACACATTCCCCAAGAGATGAGCCCGTGAGGGGCACTGCGCTAGGGGCCACCGGTTCGTTCCGTTGGAGTTTCCGAGTCCCCTACTACAAGCGCTGAGGAAGGCCACCGAGGAGGTTTTAGTGGGTAAAAATCCCACATAACCCTGAGTCTCTCCCAAGGATTCGGTGTACCTTTTGAAGGTTTTCCGCGGGTTTGACGACCCGCGTGGCGCAGCGGTTACCGTACCGGTCTGACACGCAGTGGGTCCCGGGTTCGATTCCCGACCAGACGGGTGTCTGAATGATGAGTTTAGATTCTTGTTCTGGGTCTGGGTGTTTGTGTATTTGTCTTGTGTGTGTCCATGGCACCCACGACACAGGAGAAAATCCTAGTGTGGGGCTATGAGTGTAGAAAGCGTTTCGTTTCCTCCCCGTAACAAAAAAAAAAGGTTATCACTGCTCACACATTGAAAGCTCATTAGCATATCAAACATCACCAACACAGGCGAAGCCGCGGGGTAACGCTAGTACCAGTCTACGTTCCTAACGCAATATTCATGAAACAAATTGCATTGAATCAACTCCCACTTCATAAATATGGGAATGAGAAAAGTTATAACAAACAAGCGAATACAATGTTTGTATGTTGTTTGTTAGCCATCGATTGAATTTTAAAGGACTAGATTTGACTCCAGGACAAGTATATTAGGCGGTGAAGAGAATCCACCTCCCCTTAGTATTCGTGAGTTTTTTAAACGGGATGGTTTCTTTCTTTACGATAAAAAAAAACGCTTTCTACACTCATAGTCCCACAGTAGGATTTTCTCCTCGTGGGTGCCATGGACACACAAAGACGAATACACAAACACCCAGACCTAGAACAAGAATCTAAACTCATCATTCAGATACCTGTCTGGCCGGGAATCGAATCGGGTGTCAGACCGGTATGGTAACCGCTGTGCCACGCGGGTCGTCAAACGTCATAGACTAAATTGTTTTGGTTTTCCTATAGCTACGTTTAAGTTATCTCTGACAAGCCGGTTGCAACGGTCGAATTTCGACTGTAATTTAAATTAAAAAAGTTTAAACTTCAAACTGTCCAAAATAGCACGAATATTTCTCTAATTCAAATAAATTGTAATAATTTTCAAGTTATCCTGAATGCACCCGAAAGGTAAATAGAGGTTTAATTGACTAAACTGCATTTAAAAACAATAACAGGTAGGTATATTGACAAAGACATCTGACATTTTTGACGTTACATGTTTTCATAGAAGACATCAATGTTTATTTCGTTTATTATAAATGTGTTTGTGTCAAATGTACGGTAGTGTGTGCAAGGCGTTTTTAGTTGATTTTATGTATGTTTTATGCATTATTTGAAAAAAATATTAGCATTGCGTGCTCGTTTCTTGTCATAGACTATAACTGTGCAAAATTTTATCCTCCGTGGCAAGTTTCTTAATAACGGAACCCATGTTTTCGCTTCACGTATACACATAGATTAAGATTGACGACGTTACCATACCGGCGTGACGCGCAATGGGTCCCGGGTTCGATTCCCGGCCATTTATCTGATGATTTATTTTTATTTATTTATAGTTAGCTAGAACGGCCATCAAGTCCAATTACGCTTTGATATAAACTCAGAGCAAGTTCTCATGACAAGCGCTCAACGCGCGTTTTAATAACGCGCGCTTACAACTACAACCATTTTATTCAGGCCGTACACATACTAACGCGCGTTTTTATAAAGCGCGCGTTAAACGCAGCGCTAGCGCTTGAACCTTGTTAGCGCGCGTCAACGCGCGCTTTGAGATCATTTGTTTTCTATGTTTCCGTTCAGTTGAGCGCGCGCTTTTGACGTTAATAAACGTATTTAAGGGTCCAATAGTTCGTCCACAAATCGTCAGAAATGGAATCCGCCGCTTTTAATACAGATTTATTTATAAACGAAATAGAGAAACATCCTGCGATATGGGAAATGACAAGTAACGATTACTCAGATACGAATTTAAAGAGACGGGGTTGGGAAGATCTCGTCCTCAAATCATATTCATTTCATGCCATCGGTATGAAATCACCGTTAAAACTGTTTCTACGTCCATCTTCAAATGTAAGAACTCCACTGAACCTCGGCAAACGCGGTAACGCGCCTTCAACGCCTTACAAACGTGTGTCATGTGAACACTATACAAAAATGTAGCGCGCGTTGTACGCGCGTAGAACGCTTGTCATGAGATCTTGCTCTCAGATACATTACAAATCAAAAGAAAAAATACACAATAGTAAATTGAAAACATCATAGAAATAATTATAACTGAAGACTTGTCAATAAGAAAAATAATTTAGAGTCAATTACATTGAATCAATGATAAAAAAAATCCAATCTATAACAATTCCTATTCCAACTCCTTCACTGTTCATGCAGTCAGATTGTGGAATACGTTACCACCCAATATTCGTGACTCAAAGAGTTTATCTCTCTTTAAGAAAAGAGTGAAGTATCACTACCTGTCCTTGATAACATGAGTATCTATCAAGTAATTATATATTTAAATTAAAATTGTTAAAGTGTATGATTATTATTTTTGTATAGTATTCTATATTTATATATTATTATATTTATATATATATCCTTATTCATGTTTGTGACTATTTTTATGAGTGTATATATGTATTTATTTGTCACAGTATAGTGCGCGCACTTCTTACCTTGTGCTAACCTATATCCAGTCTCAGGTCTGCTGGAAGAGATTTCATTAGAAATAAGCAGTACCTTTGCACTTAATGTTAATTTTAAGTTCTCGATGTATTTGATTTCTATGTGTGTGCATAAACAAATAAATAAATAAATTATAATAAATAAACAAAAAAGAGAGATCTGTAATTAAATAATAATTATAATAAATCAAGAATGTTCTGTTCTTTATAAGTACCTATATTATAACTAGAGATGATGATGATCTGGGTTTGGGTGTTTGTGTATTCGTCTTGTGTCCTTGGTACCCACAGGAGAAAGTTAGTGTGAGGCTTTGAGTGAAGAAAGCGTGTAAAAGATTAATAATCCATTAATATTTATTAACATTTAAATCCAAAACATGACATCCCATTAAAGAGGGCGATAAACAGTTTCCTCAGAATCCCTTAATCTCGTAAATATTTGCTGGAAACGCTGAGCGAGACGGCAAATATGACGTCATGACCTCTCGCTCCCCCATGACGTCATTGTAAATGGACAATCGATGTAAGGCAATGGAGTGTTTATGGAAAATCGTTTTTATGGGGTTGTGATTATGGTTGCCACCTTTTTTTTCAACGATTAAAGTACATTGGCTACAAAAGGTATAAAGAAGAAAGTACGTAGCTTCAAAATAAAGTATATTACTTAATTTTTGGCTCTAGGATACTTTTAGAACTGTGCGTGGTGGTGAGCAAAAAAAATGTAGATAATAATTTGACGCCCATATTTCTTAAAAAAGGTCACCAAACGTAAATGTTATACTACTTTCTAAACAACGTAGCTACGGAAACCTTGTGATTAAAGGAATTTTAGTTTTACACAAAACTGATTATAATCAAACTTTTAAATCCCAGATCATACAAAATAAAAGTATTTTCGCGTACTTTATTTTCCTCATAAAGTATAAAGTACAATTGCCCTAAATAAAGTACAATACTTTATAATAAAGTACAGGTGGCAACCCTAGTTGTGATAGGGGTAGAGGGTGAAAAGTATGGATGACGTAATACGCGTCTCCGATTTGATAAAACTATTTATAGCTGCTTCAGATAAGAGATCTATTTTTGTAAGGAATTTAGATTAGCTTCGATAGCCTCGTGCTTAGAAACTAAACCTGTGAACGGCATACTGAAGTTCGAATCTGCGGAACCACTGATTTTCAAGGTACACATTTGGTATGATTTATCGCTTAAAGATCCGTGGGCGATAATGACCACTTACCTTTCGGTGAACTGCTTGTTTATTTCCAACTTCAATGTTATAAAAAAACTGATGTCCTTATATTCCTACACAAAACTAAATGACAAGAATAAAAGTCAAAAATCTAAAATTATGTTACTCCACTATATTATGCATGTGTTATACATAAAAACCTTCCTGGTGAACCACTCTATCTATTAAAAAAACTGCATTAAAATCCGTAGCGTAGTTTTAAAGATCTAACATACATAGGGACAGACAACGGAAAGCTACTTTTTATACTATATAGTGATCATACAAACATTTTAATCTTTAGGTGAAGAGTATTCTATTAGTGGCTAGAGCGACTTCTATTTCTATTATGAAAAAACTTTAGGATTCTATTAATTTTAATCTAAATAATGATCCCTCCTCCCCTCTTTTTAAATATCTCTGACCGCAAGCTGCACGTATAACATTACCCTACTTCTGATGTAGTCGGGTAGAAAATTGATAAGATAATTTTATTTATAAAATCTGTAATTGTTTGTTTAAAATATATATAGGTTGATCAAATAAATTTTGTTCTAATATTAATTTCACTAAAGAAATCATAATCAATAATTGCATTGCTTATGATTAAAATATCAGTAACCAACCATTACCTTATTATCATAAAAATGAAAATATTATATATTATAGTTTTTGTTTTACATAATTAATTCTCTTTTTTTTTTAAATTTTACTACACATTTATTAATTACGTAAAGGATTTAAAATTTCTGTTATGAAATAATATCCTTATCAAAAAATAGGCACAATGTACATAAACGAATTTCTGCGGTATCTTTGCTAAAAAATTATAGTATAGCTCTTAGATAAACTTCGACGAAAAGTCGTTGGCGCAGGAAAAGCACAACGCCATCTAGCGTTGAGTAGCGTAACGTTTATTTTATGCTGTTGCTACATTATTTTGTATTTGGAACTGTTATTTAAAGGGACTTGTTTGAATATTTAAATTATTATAATATGGAGTTATTTGGTATTCGGGATGTGTCCACCAATTTGCAATAATGGGTTGACGAGAGATTCAGTTATTCGATGAAACCACTATTCGGCGCATCTCTAGTTTCTAACAAATGATTAGTATCAACCGTACCGTATCGTCGTCAACCCATTATTGTCCCACTGCTGGGCACGGGTCTTCTCTCAGTATGAGAGAGTTTAGGCCATAGTCCACCGCGCTGGCCAAGTGCGAATTGGTGGACTTCACACACCTCCGAGAACTTTTTTTTTTTAAAGAACTCTCGGGTGTGTAGGTTTCCTTACGATGTTTTCCTTCACCGAAAAGCAGTGATAATTAATTTATAGTACGCACATGAATCAGTGGTGCGTGCCTGGGTTTGAACCTCGGACCTCCCGATCGAGAGGGCAAGTTTCAACCATTAGGCTATCACTGCTCTATGATTAATATCACAATGATTAATGATTAGTACCACACTAACAGTATTTGTTAAATCCATTAATTGCATGTATCTTCTTTTCTATATTCATAACAGTATAGGTGGGCGTTGTATGAACGAATCATTTTATTGATTCGTGAGGTCGCCACAAACCGTTTAAGCGTCAGCTGAGTAACCAGTTTATGGTATACCGATGAACTGGTTTAGCGTGAACGATTGCCAGAATCTGGTTTGTTACTAAATCAGAGAAGAACTAGATTATCTACAACTGAAGTAGAACAATTAATGTTCTTACACGTGAACCTCGATCAAAGTCGATTCGAACATTACATGCAAATAATATTCATACAATAGTAAGGGATTTTAAAATTAAAAAAAAAAGTGATAATTAAAACTTCGCGTTGTAAATTTATTTATTTATTTTGATCACTTACATAGTTTACACCAAATAAAATATAAAAATAACACAATTATACAATACGGAAAAGCTAAGTGCAACTACATTTATAGGCGAAGACAGCTTGCAAAAAGCAGCGAGTAACAAGTAAGTCAAATGATAATAATAACAATATAATATATGTTTGTATACGAACTTTTAAATACGTAATAGAACATGTTTAAATGAACCACGACAACGTAACTACTTTGTTTGCCACAGTTTCTTGTCTGGCTCAGTATTGGTAGATGTCATAAACCAGTCGAAAATAGCGATGGGCGTTGAAAAAACGGACTAGTTGAATTCGTAGACGGCTAAATGAAAAATCCACACGTTGACATCAACGTACGATATTATCATTAACCATAGTCATGTAATCATAGACGGTTGCTTTAAGCAACTTTCGACCTTAAATTAACGGACGACAACCGACCCGTCAACTAATCAAACCTCAACTAGTCCACGAACGATATGGTTTCGCTAACGAAATTTCGTCGATGACCAACGAAAACTGTTTTTTCGATTGGTTTATCGCAAACTATAATCTCTCCACACCACGACCAGTCAACGTACGATATTGCCATTAACCATTAAGCAACGTTCGACCTTATTTGGACGGACGATAACCGACTCGTCAACTAATCAAACCTCAACTAGTCGACGAACGATATACGGATATAGTTTTCGTTAACGAAAATACGACTGATTAGTCGTTGACAATAGATAACCTCGATTCTTTGCCCGAAAAAGCGTCAACGACCTTTCAGATAGCAGATTTATTTAAGGACCTTACATTTTATTGCTAAAATTAGATCCTCCTCAAAAATAGGAACGCAAAATTTACGAGTTATCGAAGTAACTCGAATTTGTCGTTACATGTTTTTGTGGAGCTCTTATACAAACTCCAACGATCTGTCGTTAGCGTGTTTCAGAAAACTGTACAGCGCCATCTAGCGTTGGATATAAAAACGACGTTATGTATTGAAATCGGCTCTACCAGTAAATGTGACATTTTTAAAGGATTTATTTTCATCTTAAATTTTATATAATGTTCAAACTAGTTTGCATAAAGAGTAATCTAGTTTTTTTTTCAGGGCTTTTATAATATTTTCTTTGAATAATGTTTGGAAGTTTTGAATAAATAACATAAACAAATTATAATATTCAAATATTTTGACGGTCTACATGGCGGAGCCGTCAGCATACTGGTCTGACACGCAATGGGTTCCGGGTTCGATCGTCGGCCACACAGATTTCTTTCAGGTCTGGGTGTTTATGCATTCGTCTGTGTGTGTCAATAGTATCCACGATACAGGAGAAAATTGTAGAGTGGGTCTATGGACTTAAAAAACGCTATTTAGAAAGCATTATCATATTTCATACTAATATTATAAAGGCGAAAATTTGTGAGTGTGTATGTTTGTTACTTCTTCACGTGTAAACGGCTGGAGCGATTTTCATACGATTTGGTAGGGAGTTAGCTGACACTCTGGATTAACATATAGGCTACTTTTTACAGTGTGAAAATATCTTACTCCCACGGGACAATCGATACATCGATTTTTTTAACGCGGGCGAAGCTGCGGGGTTAAGCTAGTTTTATATCGTTTTGCATAAATACACGCATAATCAAAATTCATAAGTTTTGAGTAAAAGACAGATTCTTATTTCGTTAAGAACTTGGTATTCCATTAATAACTTGGTGTTCCAACTGTACAATTTCAATGGTCGTATAATTATTATATTTTAACTCCATCCATGTAAAATATAAATAAATATCACTGTTTATTTTTTACCTAGTACAATTTACCTAATTTAATTAGTACACTCTTGTAAAATTTGCGTTCTTTTGCTGTGCTATTACTAAATATACGATATACTAAATATACGAATTAACGAAGCAGAGATATCTATTCATAATGTCATTAAAATTTCTTAAAATATGTCGGAAAGTGCAACGGGTGTTAATAACAATTATTCACCCATCGCATCGGTCGAAATTAGACCGTAATTTAAATTAAAAAACTAAACATCATATTGTCCAAAGTAGGACGAATTCCCAAAGTAGTACGAATACGATTTCTTTAATTCAAATAAAATGTAATAATTTTCAAGTAGTTTTGAACGCGCCCGTTAAAAATAAAAAGAGGTTTAAATTACCTAAGCCGCATTTAAAAACAATAGCGGGTGTTTTGACAAAGACACTGACATTTCTGATGTTACGTGTTTTCATAGTAAGACATTGAATGTTCTATTTCTATTTCGTTTATTAATTAAGTGTTTGTGACAAATGCACGTCAGTGCGTGTAATGTGTTTTTAGTTGATTTTATGTATGTTACATTCTGCACTCCTTCTCTACGTCCACTATAACCGTGAAAAATTTCAAACTAATCCGTCTGCGGCATATTACTTAAAAATGCTTCGCAAGTTTTTGCTTCACGTATTTCATATAGATGAAACAGCGGAAGACTGAAATATTATTCCCATATAACTTGTTATTTACAATTTAATACAAGAAACACAGTTATAACATAAAATAACAATAACTTCGCTTGATGTTTTATGATTTGTAAAGCTAAATAGACTGCAGTGAATCAATTCGATGTACTCTATTCGGCCGCCATGACAGCTACGGCGTTCCCGCCAAGCATTTTGTTTTTTTTTTTAAATTGAAGTAGCAAACGAGCATACAGTCCACCTACTGCTAAGTAATCATTGTGGCCCATAGACATTTGTAAACAACTTCTCATAGGGTTTGGATTCTATATGAAGACATTGACAGTTGCATTGCTACTCCTGAGAATAAGGTTCGCCTTATATTAAAGTGTGCCGGCAACCACACCATTCCATCGAAACGTAAGGAATGCTTCACTTTTTTTATCTGACTGAAGTAACAAGCGAGCATGCAGTCCACCTGATGGTAAGTGGCCACTGCCGCCCATGGACATCTGTAATCAACTTCATACAGAACATGGGTTCCATATGAAGTCAATCACAGACGCGTTGCTACTCCCGAGGACAATGATGGTCGCCTCTTGTGAAAATGTGCCAGCAACCACACCCTTCTATCGAAACGCAAGAAATGCTTCGCGCTAGGAGTAGGTGTGGCTGTGGTACTTCCCCGGTCGAACTACACTGGTTCTACCACCTTGAATATCAGTTACATCACTACAATATACTACGGCGATCACAGGAACGATAATAATGAATGAACTATGAAAACATATAACGCCAAAAATGTCTTTGTCAAAATACCCGCTATTGCTTTTAAATGCGGCTTAGTTAATAAACCTCTTTTTACTTTTAACGGGTGCGTCCAAAATAACTTGTAAATTACAATTTATTTAAATTAGAGAATTATTGGTGCTACTTTGGACAATATGAAGTTTAGTTTTTTAATTTAAATTACGGTCGAATTTCGATCGTTGCGACGGGTAACTAGTATCAATAGTTACATTTAAACCCGGTATTAAAAGCCTTCACGTCAACCCATTATTGTCCCACTGCTGGGCACGGGTCTTCTCTCAGAATGAGAGAGTTTAGGCCATAGTCCACCGCGCTACGTTTAAAAGCCTTACCATACCCTAATTTTGAGACTAATTAGGTCAAACCTTTGGTGGCAAACATACCAAATTAAGCTATATCTCTAGGACAGTGTTGGCAACTCTCAAAAATGCATTCCCCTAAAGTCTTCATTAAAAACCCCTAAAATCCCCCATAAAGAATTATTAATTGGAATTCTTCTTGGCAACCTGACTTGACGACGAAAAAAAGAAAGGTCTTCGGGTGTAGTGCATGACGTTTTTTTCCTTTTCTTTCGTCGTGAGGCATTTCCCATTAAAAACAACTATATGTTGAAGTTATAAAAACCCCTGAAAATACCCCTAAAAATTTTACACCCCTAAAAAATCCCCATCCTACTTGAAAATCCCCTAAATTTGGGAGAAAAACCCCTAAGTTGGCAACACTGCTCTAGGATCATCGCAGATGATTGATCCCACAAAAATATAAGGTAATCATGCATATGTAAATACAAGCCAGGCGAGGTCTACCTTGGTAGCAATGCCCGTTATTAGCGCGAAAGCCTCTTATACAACCTTCAGCGTTCAGTCGTTGCCGGGTTTCAGGAAAATGTACACCGCCCTCTAGCTTTTGCGGGAAAATCCTAAAGCTACCTTTAGTATGAAACCTTAGTATAAAATTATGGTATAAGATTTTTATTGCTCATTGAGAATTTACAATTCACTTACTGAGAAAACACAAAAAAAAATAATATTAAGCGCACAGAAAACAAACAAGTATTTACTTAATTAAAACCTTTTTTTTACATAAGCTTTTAATATAGCTTTTATATACATACTGAACTTTCTCCTGAGGTATTCCCGGGGCGCTACGACATGGGGTTCTTCAAGAAAGGTGTAAAAAGAGCTCTCCTCCAAAGCCGGCGATGCATTGGCGACTCCTCTGGTGTTGCGAATGTCCATAGGCGACGGTGGCTGGTTTCCATCAGGTGGCCCGTCAGCCTTATCGTTAGGTCTTAATATAAAAAAAAAAAAGGTAGAACCAGTGTAGTCGACCGGGGAAGTACCACCGCCACACCTATTTCTAGCGTGAAGCATTTCTTGCGTTTCGATGGAAGGGTGTGGTTGTCGGTACACTTTTATATGAGGTGACCATCATAGTCCTCGGGAGTAGAAATTGACTCTTAATCTCACCTTAATTATTGGAAATTTATATTGAAAATAAGTTTCCAATAATTCTCTTTTTTTTTATTTGACTGAAGTAGCAAACGAGCATGCAGTCCACCTGATGGTAAGTGGTCACTGCCGCTCATGGACATCTGTAATCAACTTCATACAGACCATGGGTTCTATCTGAAGTCAAACACAGATGCGTTGCTACTCCCGAGGACTATGATGGTCGCCTCATGTAAAAGTGTGCCGGCAACCACACCCTTCCATCTCGCGCAAGAAATGCTTCACGCTAGAAATAGGTGTGGCGGTGGTACTTCCCCGGTCGAACTACACTGGTTCTACCACCTTCATCTCTATTCATTCCTTATTCCTACATAAACAATAAAAATAAACCTTTACAAAGATCATATCGCAGTCAAGATGAAATACTGCCTCCAATTTGACAGCATGACGTCAACTGGCGTTAAATTGCGTTATTAAGGAGTGACAGGAAACTGACGCTGGCACGGGGCTGACGACAGGGTTGGAATTTAGATGGAGTTACTGTATATTGATATGAAATTATTGCGCTCTTTGGTATCTTTGTTTAAGTCGATGTTTTTCTGTATCAGGTATACAGATACAACAATACAATAGGTGTCTTTGTTTAATTTGTTTAATTGGTATTGCTACTTTTTGATCGATGTTTTTCTGTATCTGTACAGACGACCCGCGTGGCGCAGCGGTTACCATACCGGTCTGACGCGGAATGGGTCCCGGGTTCGATTCCCGACCAGACAGGTATCTGAATGATAAGTTTAGATTCTTGTTCTGGGTCTGGGTGTTTGTGTATTCATCTTTGTGTGTGTCCGTGGCACCCACGACACAGGAGGAAATCCTACTGGGGCTATGAGTGTAGAAAGCGTTTTTTTTTTAAGATACAATAATACAATACATACATTTTAGAGGCTTTATAACTAGTTGAATCTCGCAGCTTCGCCCGCGTTTATAAATTTTATGAAAACCAATTGAGTTTCTCATTAATGAATTCATAATTTATTTCTGTTTCCGTTCTTACAAAACTCGTAGGCGAGAAATTACGCATGTTATTATGTACGCTCTTAGGGCTAAGTTGGAAAGTCTAAGTAAGTCTCCATTTTCAAACTCTTCAGGCCAGAATACAGTTGCGTCTAACACTGCTATTAGACAAAACAGTCGTATTGATGGGGTCGGCGAAGTTGAACCATAAAGGTAGTAGCGTAGTGTGCCTTGGTATCAAAATTAAGCTCAAATGAAGCTTAAGGAAGCTTAATGAAGCTTAAAGATTTCACAGAAAAGAAACAAGAATGGTTGCTTTATATTAAATGTTGATTAATTACATGTTACTAGTTGTATCCCGCAGATCCCGCGGTAACAAAAATCGATTGTCCCGTGGGAATAAGATATTTTCCCACAGTAAAAAGTAGCCTATATATTAATCCAGAGTGTCAGCTAACTCCCTACCAAATTTTATCAAAATCGCTCCAGCCGTTTAGACGCGAAGAGGTAACAAACCTACACACTCGCAAAAAAAAGGGATTTACCACATCCGGCACATTGGTTGTCAAATTTCTATGTATTTTTGCTGTCAAATTTCAAAGACTTAATAGGCTATTTATTGCTATCTGGGAGGAGCCCGATGAGGCAACGCGCTCGGAGGATTCCGGTTGAAGTCGTTTCGAGATCCCGGAGTCCTCCTTTTTGGTGCCGAGAACGGCCACCGGGGGGGTTTTAGTGCGGTAAAAATCCCACATAACCTCGAAAACAAAAAAAAAGGTGTGCTGTTGAAAAAGTTAGAACGTTACGGAAAAGTACGTCTTTAATAAAATCGATAATATATGTCGTTACTCTGACTAAGTCACCCGTCGTAACGGTCGAAATTTGACCTAATTGAACTCGAAAACTTAAGCACTCACAAACTTAGCACAAATATTTCTCTAATTTAAATAAATTGCCATAATTTTCAAGTTATTTTGATTATATTAATACTAGCCTTTGCCCGCGGCTTCGCTCGCGCGGAATTTAGTCTGCCACATAAAGTTTGCAAGGTGGTAAAGCAATGGTTCAACCAGGGAGGTATCACCGCCGCACTTATTTCTACCGTGAAGCAATTCTTGTGTTTCATTAGAAGGGTGTGGCTGCCGGCTCGCTTTTATATGAGGCAATCATCAGGAGTATCAACACATCTGTGATTAACTTCAGATTGAACCCTTGCCCTACTTCCTAAATTTGTGTGTATCAAATTTCAAATCGCAGGCACGTATATTAATTTGGATTAGTTTTGTCGGCAACAGATATTAATTGCTTACCTACTCTGAAATTAAAAGTTTTAAGAAAGGGTCTCAAAATGCCTGACGGTTACCAACGCGCAGTTGGCTAGCGTGGTCAACTACGACCTAAACTACTGCTAATCTGACATATGTTCCGAGTTGTGTAACATTTAAAGGTCGATGACGATTGAATGACATATTTAACCTTTTCCACTGTTTTATTCTCATTGACCTTTTTTTTTTGTCGAGGGGGAAACCTTCAAAAGGGACCATACGCCGTGGGAGCGACGCAGGGTTATGTGGGATTCTTATTGCACCAGGACGCCGGGATCTTTAAAGGAACGGAACTGGAGTCCTCTGAGTGCATTGCCCCATCGGACTCCTCCCAAGAGAGCGGCTGGGACCACCACTCCATCTGGTCTTTACCACGATATGCGACCACACGTATACCACCATCCTTCCCGGGATCGCCTGGCTGGTCGGTTCAAGCTCCGTGCATCCTGGCTCTCACGGCAGCGTACGACCACACATGCTGACATCTTTCCCGAAGTTGCTGACTGAGTGTTTCGAGCTCCCAGTCTAGCCGCCCGCAACCGAAAGCCCCCTTTTAGTCGCCTCCTAACACAGACCTGACCTTTCCCATTTTGCTCAGTGATTTATAACCATTGAAATATTAATTTCATAGAATTTCGTTGTATACGGCGGCGGCGCACGGTGCCTACTGCCGGTCAATCATTTGACTACGCAATATGTTATACTCGTAATATCTTCTAAACTACTTATCCAATTTACATGGTGTAAAAAGTAGATTCAATCTGTATTAGATGCTTGATTTTTTAAAATCATTTATTATGATAAGGATTAATATTTAGTTTGTATAAAACCCATGGAAACATCAACTTCATATTTTTTTAATTTTCAAAGCATAAAAAGAGTTATTGCGGGTTATACATATAATATAGATAGATAGATATATGCTGTCGCGGACTTTTATTTAGATCTATGTGAGCCAAACAATCCCACCGTACATTATATTTGGATATCTCCAACGGTTTAGGCAGCGTACGCGAAGATAGCTCTCAGAGGACAACTTTTTTTGCGACTAATCTGATATTTCTCGTTATTACCTAATTCCAAAAAAATGGGTATAAATTATAGTCCATATGTTATTCTGATGGATAATCTATACTACTGTAATGTTTCAGCCAGATCCGTTGAGTAGTTTTTGCGTGAAAGAATATCAAACACACATACATCCATCCTCAGAAACTTTCGCATTTATAATATTAGTAGGAAGTAGGATTTTGAACGCACCCGTTAAAGGTGGAAAGAGGTTTATTAACTAAGCTGCATTTAAAAGCAATAGCGGGTATTTTGACATTTTAGACGTTATGGGTTTTCATAGTACGACATTGAATGTTCTATTTCGTTTATTATGTATGTGTTTATGTCAAATGCAAGGTAGTGTGTGTAATGCGTTTTATGCATTATTTGAAAAAAATTGCATTTGGTAATCCTTCTCTACATCAACTATAACCGTGCATAATTTCATCCTCCGTCCGCGGCAAGTATCTTAAAAACGAATCAAGTTTTTGCTTCACGTATTAATATATAGATATTTTCTCTACAAACTTTCTCCATAAGTTCCCGGATTCTTCGTCCATTTTACTAAGTCGAAACATCCATCACAGCATCATGTTTCATAGCTATTAATGCACTTCCTGGCGAGTTCTGGTATCATGTTTCGGTGCCAGGGGGCTGAGTATCATTACCCTGTTTATAATGGCAAGGAAATTACGCTCAGATGCTCGAGAAGCGATTTATCTTTACTACACGGCTAGTCGGCTAGGAAATATGATTGAAGATGTAAGCTTTGAGCGAATATTATATCGCTACTAGCTGTCCCGACAAACGTTGTTTTGCCATATAAAAAATAAAAAAAATGTTAAGGGTGGACAACCCTTAAGGGGTATGAAAAATAGATGTTGGCCGATTCTCAGACCTACTGAATAAGCATATAAAACTTGGTAAAAATCGGTCAAGCCGTTTCGGAGGAGTATGGCAACAAAAACTGTGACACGAGAATTTTATATATTAGATATTTGTACCGTGATATTAGACAATTTGCAGTGTAATTTCGTGGTCTCATCAGGTCGGACACACTTGTTTTAAGGACACGTGCACAAAGAGTTCCTTGCCCATTATGAATAAAAAACGGCAAAATAATTTATGGGAGTTCCCCTTAAACATTAATTTTATTCTGTTTTTACTCGAATGTCAGAATTAGGGTAATGTATGTATGTCTGTATGTAAATTTTTTTGGCACTCGCGAATGATTCGTTTCTATCACTCGGGTTTTTTAAATTATATAACAATGTTCCTTGTAATATATTCTTGTCCCTCGTCACTCCGACTCTCCGACTTCTCCCTCACTCACTCCGGTCACTCCGCTCAATCCGCTCCCTCTAGTCACTCCGCTCAATCCGCTCAATCCGATCACTCCGCTCCCTTCGCTCACTCCAGTCACTCCGATTACTCCGCTCTCTCCGATCACTCAGCTCATTCCGGTCACTCCTCTCACTGCTGTCACTCTGATCACTCCAGTCATTCCGCTTACTCCGGTCACTCCGCTCACTCCGGTTCTCTCGGTTTCCTCCGGTCACTCCACTTGCTCCGCTCACTCCGCTCCCTCCGGTCACACTGCTCACTCCGGTCACTGCTCACTCCGGTCACTCTGCTCACTCCGCTCCTTCCGATCACTCTGCTAACTCCGATCACTCCGCTCTCTCCGGTCACTCCGCTCATTCCGTTCATTCTTCTCCTTCCGGCCATTCCGCACACACAGATCACTCCGCTCAATCCGCTATCACTCTGCTATGTATGATGTTTTTAATTTAATTTTGTATATTTTTTCTTTTGATCTGTATCTCGAACAAAAAAAACAGCTTTATTCCGTTAATGCAACACATACAACAAAAATAACATAAATTAAAAATACCGTACAAAATAAAGACAAATAATTTAAAAAAGAGACAGATATAATTTACTTGTATCTGAGTTAATTGGTGTAATTGGACTCGATGACCGTTCCAGCTAACTATAAATAAATATATAAAAAAACAATGGCTTTGCATTATAAATAATCAATATTGAACAATGTTCTTCGACCTTCTGGAATGAAAACCTTTTTGTGTTCCGTAGCATTTTGAATGATGTTTTATTATCCGTTAGGGCTGTAGTGCCTCGTCCCTGTAGTTCCGGGATCAGAATAGGGCTACGGCATCCCCTGCGTGTCGGAAGAGGCGACTAATAGGGGCTTCCGGGGTTGCAGGCGGCTAGAGTGAGAGCTCCAACCGTTCGGTCAGGCGATCCCGGAAGGACGGCGGTATATGTGGTCGCATACCGTCATAAAGACTAGACGGAGCGGTGGGCCCAGCCGCCCATCTGTGAGGAGCCCGATGGGGCAACGCGCTCAGAGGATTCCGGTTGCAGTCGGTCCGAGTTCCCGGAGTCCTCTTTATAGCGCCGAGGACGGCCACCGGGGGGTTTTAGTGCGGTAAAAATCCCACATAACCCTGCGTCGCTCCCACGGCTTCGGGTACCTTTTGAAGGTTTCCCTCTCGAAACCAAAAATGAAGGGCTGTAGTGCGTGCCAAACATAGGTACATGCCCTCGGAAAACCCTTCTTTAATAAAAAAATAACAATTGTAAGTGACCTTTCTACCCCTCGAAGGACCGATAATCGATGTTCTGTATAACGAACAATAATTTTATATGAAAATTCATTCATGTTGTATAATAATGCATAAATTTATGTACACGTATGAATATTACATAAGCAGCATTGATTTTGTATTCACAGAAACACGTACAAACCGGAGCCTAATTAAATATTCATAAGGCTTACTCCATCGATTTGGTGCAACGTGTGCTTTATAAATAATTAGAATTGAAGCATGTTCTTTGAAAAGGCATTATGGAGACATTTCAGCGTTTTGTAGCTTTTTAAAGCCACTTTTGAACATAAATCTCTTAACTCCTAAATTGTTGAATACATAGTATAAAACAAAGTCGCTTCCCGCTGTCTGTCCCTATGTTTACTTAGGTCTTTAAAACTATGCTACAGATTTTAATGCAGTTTTTTTAATAGATACAGAGATTCAAGAGGAAGATTTTTATGTAATACATGCACAATATAGTGGCAGAACATTGGTAATTTTAGACTTTTGACTTTTAGACGAAGTTCCCCGAGGCAACTAGTGTAAGATAAACCTTAATCCAGTAGTCGTCAATCCATTGTTATCCCACTGCTGGGAACGGGTCGTCTTAAAAATGCGAGGGTTTTAGATCATAGTCTACCGCGCTGGTCAAGTGCAAATCTACACTTTACACACCGTGAAGAACTTATTTAGAGTATTTTCAGGTGTGTAGGTTTCCTCACGATGTTTTCCTTCACCGTAAAGCAGTGATAATTAATGTCTAATACGCACATTATTATAGAAAAATCAGTGGTACCTCGAATTTTAATCTCGGAGCTCCCGATCGGGAGGGCAGGTTTCAACCATTAGGCTATCACTGCTCTTAATCAAATCACAAACAATCAAGAAGAAACAATCCCTAATGAATGAAATGAAATGAAATGTCTTTATTTTGTATAGGCCTACGGGGGCACTTACAAATTGTCAGTTACATTATTTTTCTTACACTACCACCGGATCGGAATACGACCTCAACTGAGAAGATCCGGCAAGAAACTCAGCGGGTTTGTCTTTTTTTCTTATTTATATCCATTTTTTTTTAATCATACTTCTTGTCCAACTTAATGAATGCTATACGATACCCTTACTATGATGAATTTATAGATTATGTCCTTGAAGCAGGTGGTAGAACCAGTGTAGTACCGGGGAAGTACCACCGCCACACCTATTTCTAGCGTGAAGCATTTCATGCGTTTTGATGGAAGCGGTGGCTGGCACACTTTTATCTGAGGCGACCATCTTAGTCCTCGGGAGTATCTGTGATTGACTTCAGTTAAAACTTAAAGTTGCTTGCAGGTGTTCATGGGTGGCAGTGACCACTTACCATCAGGTGGACTGCATACTCGTTTGCTGCTAAAAAAAAAACTGTCACACACACTGAACACTTATACATACACATTACACACACACTTATTTCTACCGTAAAGCTGTACGTTCCGGTAGAAGGTTGCCGGCACACTTTTACGGCGACCATCTTAGTCTTTGGCAGTAACAACGTATCTGTGATTGATAGAACCCCCAGTTGTAATTGGAGTCAAGTTCTAAGTGGAATTGAGGTGGTAGAAAACACGCTTTCTACACTCATAGCCCCACAGTAGGATTTTCTCCTGTGTCGTGGGTGCCATGGATACACACAAGACGAATACACAAACATCCAGAGCCAGAACAGGAATCTAAACTCATCATTCAGATACCTGTTTGGCCGGGAATCGAACCCGGGACCCATTGAGCGTCAACCGGTTTGGTAACCGCTGCGCCACGCGGGTCGTCAAACCAGCGTAGCGGGTAGAACCAGCGTAGTTTGACCGGGGAAGTACTCCGCCACACCTAATTCCAACGTGAAGCATTTCTTGCGTTCGATGGAAGGGTGTGGTTGGCGGCACACTTTAATATGTGGCGACCATCATAGTCCTCTCGCTACTCCCGCATCTATGATTGACTTCAGATAGAACCCATGTTCTGTATGAAGTTGATTACAGATGTCAATGGGCGGCAGTGACCACTTACCATCAGGTGGACTGCATGCTCGTTTGCTACTTCAGTCAGATAAAAGAAAATGGAGTTACTGATGTGCATGTGCGGCAGTGATCCTTTAAGATCAGATGGACTACAAAAAAAATTACAGGGACTAATTCAATGTACATGTGCTTTAAAAAGAACAAACTTTACAGAGCTTATTTTCAAATACTGTATTCAAAAGGACCTGCATTGCAGACTACTATAATACTCGTATTATTGGGTCAGCTTAATACCACTGGGTCAGTTAATGTCAAGGGGAAACGGGCTATGTAAGGGCCGATATAATGTAATTGATAAAACGTCTCTCTGATAAACGGCCTTTTAAAAGGCTTCAATGGGAAATGAGTCAGCATTTCTTTCATGGTAATTAGCGGATATTAAGACGTAATTCAATTTTCCTAAAAATAATACGAGTATATCGTAACTAAGTCACCCGTCGCATCGGTCTAAATTCGACCGTAATTTAAATTAAGAAACTAAACTTCATATTGTCCAAAGTAGTACGAATATTTCTCAAATTCCAAATAAAATATAATAATTTTGAAGTCATTTTGAACGCGCCCGTTAAATATAAAAAGAGGTTTAATTATTATAAGCCGCATTTAAAAGCAATAGCGGGTATTTTGACAAAGGCACTGACGTTTTTGACGTTATGTGTTTTCATAGTAAGACATTGAGTGTTCTATTTCGTTTACTATGTATGTGTGACAAATGCATGGTAGTTAGTGTGTGTAATGTGTTTTAGTTGATTTTTTGTAAGTTTTGCATTATTTGAAAAAAAATATTAACAATCTGCACTCCTTCTCTACGTCCACTATAACCGTGCAAAATTTCATACTAATCCGTCCGCGGCATATTACTTAAAAATGCGTCACAAGTTTTTGCTTCACGTATTTATTTATTTATTTAAAAAGGGCAGCCAACAAGACAATACATTACACTTATAATTAAAAACTACATTAGGCTTAAATTAAATGCTGTCTTAATAACAGGCCACCACGGCATGCATCGTGGTCGAGTTTAAATACTTAAAATTATATTAGAACACTTAATTGTACGTATTACAATAATAATTACGTATAGTATATGAATATGTAAATGTGGTAAATGTGGTGTATTAATATAATAATAATTTGTCATAGGTTTTAAAGTACGCTTACTCCGCGATTTCGTATGGGCTTTGGAAAGGACAGAAATATTTTTCAGTCCATAGCTTTATCCATCCCTCACACTTTTATATGAGGCGACCATCTTAGTCCTCGGGAGTAGCAGCGTATCTGTGATTGACTTCAGATGGAACCCATGTTCTATATGAAGTTTCTTACAAATATCTATGTGGGGCAGTGACCACTTACCATTAGATGGACTGCATGCTCGTTCGCTACTTCTGTATTGTATGAAAATAATTAATACTGGCTGCTCGAACTATGTCAAATCGTACGTGTCCTCGTATTAATAATCATTGGCTTGCAAAGCTTTTTAAAGTACAGAAAGTCACTACGCACCACGCTCTCTACACTCATAGGCCCACAGTAGGATTTTTTCCTGTGTCGTGGATACCATGGACACACAAGACGAATACACAAACACCCAGACCCAGAACAGGAATCTAAACTCATCATTCCGATACCTGTCTGACCGGGAATCGAACCCGGGACCCATTGCGCGCCAGACCGGTATGGCAATCGCTGCGCCACGCGGATTGTCAAATAATAAAAGTAATTCCATGCATAAATTAGTGTGCTTTTCAAAGCACGGAATTTTAAGAGTAAAGTACTTAAAAGGATGGATTGGAGACTACTATAATATTACAGTCAGCTTTTTTTTTGTTTTCGAGGGGGAAACCTTCAAAAGGTACCCGACGCCGTGGGAGCGACGCAGGGTTATGTGGGATTTTTACCGCACTAAAACCCCCCCGGTGGCCGTCCTCGGCGCTGAAAAGGAGGACTCCGGGATCTCGAAACGACTTCAACCGGAATCCTCTCAGCGCGCTGCCCCATCGGGCTCCTCCCAGATGGGCAGCTGGACCCACCGCTCCGTCTAGTCTTTACGACGGTATGCGACCACACATACCGCCGTCCTTCCCGGGATTGCCTGACCGAACGGTTCGAGCTCCCACTCTAGCCGTCTGCAACCCCGGAAGCCCCTTTTAGTCGCCTCTTACGACAGGCAGGGGATACCGTAGCCCTATTCTGACCCCGAGGCTACAGGGACGATTACAGTCAGCTTAATACTACTGAGTCATTTAATGTCAAGTGAATGGACTGAATATAAGGGCAAACCTAAATACAATAGTCGTCAATCCCTTATTGTCCCACTGCTGGGTACGGGTAGTCTCTAAAAATGGGAGCGTTTTAGACCATAGTCGAACGCGCAGGTCAAGTTCAAATTACTGAACTCTTGGATGTGTAGGTTAGGTTAGGTTAGGTTAGTTAGTTGAACGCGCAGGTGAAGTGCAAATTGCTGAACTCTCGGATGTGTGTACTCACGATGTTTTCCTTCACCGTAAAGCAGTGATAATGTGGCCTCCCGCTACTCATCAAGAGATGGCGCTACTAGTATTCTGAAACACGCTATCGAAGTATTCTCAATACCCCGCATATATACAAGTTCCGAACGACTGTCGGAGCACGGCCGCTCCCCAGGCATGATCACCTAGCCTGGTGGGAGATCTCTCGCCGCCAAAATAATTAACTTCTAATACGTACATCTAATATATAAAATTCTCGTGTCACAGTATTTATTGCCATACTCATCCGAAACGGCTTGACCGATTTTTACCAAATTTTATATGCTTATTCAGTAGGTCTGAGAATCGGCCAACATCTATTTTTCATACCCCTAAGGGTTGTTCACCCTTAACTTTTTTTTTAATTTTTTATATGGCAAAACAACGTTTGTCGGGACAGCTAGTAATTTAGAAAAATCTGTGGTGCGTGCCTGGGATTTGAACATCGGACCTCACGATCGGAAGGTTTCAACCATTAGGCTATCACTGTTCTTAATCCAATCACAAACTCACAATCAAGAAGAAACATCTAATCATTATTCATGTCCAATTTATATGAACGCTTTACGATACCATTACTGAGATGAATTTATTGATTATGTCCTTGAAGACACACATCACGAATACAAACGACAGTTATACACCACAGTATTAATATCATACAGTAGTCTAACTCTGCTGTGCCCTTGAATATATACCTACAGACGCGCTGGACGAGAGTTCGCGTTAGGGCTACCCGCCTAAAGTATTTTAATACATATATATACATAACTTTCTTACTTGTCATGTATTTTATTTAGTAGATTAAGGTAAAAAATAACGCGTTCTTTTAATATTTAAGAGACTTAATAATAAATCGTACACAAATAATAATTATAAATTTCACACTGAATAATATTTTACTAACCAAAATAAACATTATTAACACTGGACGTGTTTATGCACAATTAAAGTAATCAAAAATAGCCTAATATAGTTTACAACTGCTCTTCGCTACATTATTATTTAAATAAAAAGATCCAAAATCGCTTAAAAAACGTCGCTTCGCTCGCTCGCCACTACGGCACATTCGCTATCTGTTGGATACCGAGTGCATACCGAAATCGTGGCGCGTAGGTACAACTTGCGTTTCGTGCGTTTGTAAGAAGTTAGAATACTGTAGATACTAGTACTGTGGTTATACTATGAAGACAACATAAATATAAAAAAAAAAACATCAATTCCCAACGACCCGCGTGGCGGACTGGTTACCATTTACCATACCGGTCTGACGCGCAATGGGTCCCGGGTTCGATTCCCGGCCGGACAGGTATCTGAATGATGCGTTTAGATTCCTGTTCTGGGTCTCGGTGTTTGTGTATTCATCTTGTGTGTGTCTATGGTACCCACACAGGAGAAAATCCTACTGTGGGGCTATGAGTGCAGACAGCGGGTTTTTTTTCTCTAAATATGAGACCGCAAGTCGATGGCGTCGAGCCATTTCACTCCATCATACATAAAATAAAAATTATAGGTGACGAATAGATAACCTCTTTCCTTTGGAAAGTCGGTTAAAAAGAGAGTTAAAAGTTTTAAGGTGGTAGAACCAGTATAGTTCGATCGGGGAGGGGTCGGGGGGGGATCGATTCGATAGGTGTGTACCGGGGAGGTACCACCTCCCCGGTACACACCTATTTCTAGCGCGAAGCAGTTCTTGCGTTTCGATGGAAGGGTGTGGTTGCCGGCACATTTATATGAGGTGATCGTCTTAGTCTTTTGGAGCAGCAACGCATCTGTGATTGACTTCAGGTAGAACCTATGTTCTATATGAAGTTGCTTACAGATGTCGCAGGGCGGCAGTGAGACTTACCATCAGGTGGACTACATGCTCGTTTGCCACTTCAATCGGATGAAAATGCAGGAACTACTTCCATGCACAATATATGCTTTTAGAAGAAAAACCCTTGAGAGCTTATTTTAAGGTACTTTTTTTTCGAGGGGGAATCCTTCAAAAAGTACCCGATGCCGTTGGAGCGACGCAGGGTTATGTGGGATTTTTACCGCACTAAAACCCCCTGGTGGCCGTCCTCGGCGCTACAAAGAGGACTCCGGGATCTCCAAACGAATCGCAACCGGAATCCTCTAAGCGCGTTGCCCCATCGGTATCCTCCCAGATGGGCGGCTGGGTCCACCGCTCTGTCTAGTCTTTACGACGGTATGCGACCACACATACCGCTATCCTTCTTGGGATCGCCTGGCTGGACAGTTCAAGCTCCCACTCTATCCGCCCGCAACCCCGGAAGCCCCCTTTAGTCGCCTCTTACGACAGGCAGGGGATGCCGTAGCCCCATTCTGATCCCGGAACTACGGCAACTATTTTAAAGTACTGAAGTACTTAAAAGGATCTGCATTGCAGACTACTATAATATTACTGGGTCAGCTTATTACCACTGGGTCCGTTAATGTCAAGGGGAAACGGGATATGTGAGAGCCGATATAATTTAATTGGAAAAAATGTAACTGACAATTTGTAAGTGCCCCCGTAGGCCTATACAAAATAAAGACATTTCATTTCATTTCAAACGCAAGAACAGTTTTATGCTAAAAATAATTGTGGCAGTAGTAACTTCGCCGTAGATCTACACTGGTTCTACCACTTTGTAAAGGCTCCCCAGTTGGAGCTTTTGTCAATAATTAAAGCGCTTAAATGGGCCTTTAAGACCACTGTGACTTGATAGTACGTTCTATAAGGAGTCCTTATATTACGTTAAACACGCATTCTACACTCATAGCCCCACAGTAGGATTTTCTGCTGTGTCTTGGGTACAATGGATACACATAAGACGAATACACAAACACCCAGATCCAGAACATGAATCTAAACTCATCATTCAGGTACCTGTCTGGCCGGGAATTCAAAACGTGATCCATTGCGCGTCAGACCGGTATGGTAACCGCTCCGCCACGCGGGTCTTCAAAAGAGTGTGGTAAGATAGATTTTTTTTATTTGGAGCAAAACGAATTGAATAGTAAATAGTGGAAAACTATAAAAACACAAACAAACTTACAACTTGGACTCCACGTTAACGTGGAAAGTTTTTCTTCCATTTTTTCCTACTATCACAGTGTATTCACACTCTCGCCGACAACTCTTTTGTTATGAGTTACGTTGAATATTCTTAGATCGGAACTTTAGTGAACATTGCCCTTAAATATTATAGTTACTTACTTGAGCAGTGATAGCCTAATGGTTGAAACTTGCCCTGTCGATCGGGAGGTCCGAGGTTCAAACCCAGATAAGCACCACTGATTTTTCTAAAATTGTGTGCGTACTAGAAATTATATATTGCTTTTCGGTGAAGGAAAACATCGCGAGGAAACCTCTACACCCGAGAGTTCTTTAAAAATTGTGTCCGGAGGTGTGTGAACTCCACCAATTCGCACTTGGCCAGCGCGGTGGACTATGGCCTAAACTCTCTCATTCCGAGAGAAGACCCGTGCCCAGCAGTGGGATAATAATGGGTTGACGAGAGAGATTAGTTACTTGTGAAAGATGCCGTGTGGTGTTGGTTAAATACGTCTTCCCATGACTGTTGTAGGAAGCGACTAGGTAAGCGAGGTAGCAAACGAGCATGCCGTCCACCTGATGGTAAGAGGTCACTGTCGCCCATGGACATGTGTAAGCAACTTCAAACACAATATGGGTTCTATCTGAAGTCAATCACGATGCGTTGCTACTCCGAAGGACTATGATGGTCGCCTCATAACAAAGTGTGCCGGCAACCACACCCTTCCATCTCGCACAAGAACTGCTTCACGCTAGAAATAGGTGTGGCGGTGGTACCTCCCCAGTCGAACTGCACTGGTTCTACCACCTTCAAAAGCAGCTTCTGTTGATAGTCAAACATTTGACGACCCGCGTGGTGCAGTGGTTACCATACCGGTCTGACACGCAGTGGGTCCCGGGTTCGATTCCCGGCCAGACAGGTTTCTGAATGATGAGTTTAGATTCTTGTTCTGGGTCTGGGTGTTTGTGTATTCGTCTTTATATGTGTCCATGGCACCCACGACACGGAGTACCTACTGTGGGGTTATGAGTGTACAAAGCGTTAAAAAAAAATTGTTCTAACGCTTATTGCAACTGAGTCGCTTACAAATATGCAATAAGACAGAAGGAAGATCTTATATTAATTAATTAAAAATTCAAGTCGTCCCTGTAGTTCCGGGATTAGAATAGGGTTACGGTATCTCCTACCGGTAAGAGGCGACTGTTCAATGTTTACTTTATATTTAGTTTTTTGTAACCATCAATAGATGGCAGTGTACCAGGGTTACTGTGATAGATATCTAGTTTAATGTGCAGTTCAGTCAACTTCTACTAGATGTCGCTGTATTGAAGACTGAAACACGCTAATGAAAATTTTTGTAACGTGTACATATACCCTGGAGAAATAAATATTAACGCTCACTCGCTTGGAAACCTTGTTTCATTGCGTTTGCCCCCTTGGACCCCTCGACATAATTTTGGTCCGTTACGAGTCGGATATAACGACTTTGGTGCCAGTGGTCGATGCCGGTCCAGTTTTTGTTTATTACGGCACGGAAACCAGTGGCGGATCGTCACTGAAGTGCCCCAGTGCTGCGCAAACAGCGGAGCACCTAGCGGAGGCGGAAGCCGCCGCCGGAGGAACGAGGCAGCGGTCCGGCAGAGGGCGTCACTACGAGGCAGCGGTCAAGGAGGCAGCACAGTAAGGTGTGGAGTGAAAGCAGGTGACGTGATCAGCTTGTAAAGAAACAAGTGCAGTGAAGTAAAGTGTGGCTTAGCAACGAGTATCGTGAGTTGACTTTGACTTTTATTTGTGTTGTGTTCATTAGTAAGGACTTGTAAAATTTTAAGTTAATAGTTGGACTTAGAGTATATTTGCGAATGTTGTTCATACGGGAAACCTATGCCCAATTTTCTATCTGTTGGATTAGAGTATTAAAACACTTGCAAAATTTATAAGTTGTTGTATAGACTTAGAATAATTCTGTTAATTTTGTTCATACGGGGAACCTATGCCCGATTTTCTATCAGTTTGAAAGAAGTTTGAAACACTTGTAAAATTTTAAAGTAATTTTTAGACTTAGAATATTTGTGTCAAAATTGTTATACGGGGAATCCGTGTCCAATTTTCTAAGTTTAAATTTGTTTAAAACACTTGTAAAATTTAAGCAAAGTTTGTGGACTTAGAATATCTGTTGGTTTGAGTTAAAAATTTAAAACACATAACTTATTATACTTATATTACAAAAACTATTTACAATAATTTTTACATAAACTATTTACAATAATGGAGTCATTTGTAAAAGTGCAGTTAGAGAATAAAAAATTAATTGTGAAAGCTAAAGTAAATTTTAAAAAATCGCCAAAAGAGAGACTTACACAAACTTATATAGAAGCACGTTTGGATTCACTTGAGGATCGATGGCAGGACTTTATTAGAATACATAAAAATATTATAGGAGTAGCAACCGAAGACGATTTAAAAAATTCATATTTTACTAGTGATGTGTACGATCAGACAGAAGAAATTTATTTACTGTATAAAACTGAATTAAAAGAGTGTATGCGTGGGAGTACACCTGAAAGTATTGAACGGAAAAAGGTGATATGCAACGATAAGAACAACGTTAAGTTACCAAAAATTAGTTTACCTATTTTTTCTGGCCAATATAGCGAATGGACTTCGTTTCGCGATTTATTTTTATCACTCATAGATAAAAATGAAGCGTTAGATGATGTCCAAAAATTACACTATTTAAAGAGTCACTTATCAGGTGAAGCGGAACAATTACTCCGACATACACCCGTAACAGCTTCTAATTATGAAGAATGTTGGGCTACATTGAACAAACGTTATGACAATAAACGTTTTCTTTCGAACAATATGTTAAAGCGGCTTATTAACCAACCTGTTATTATTAAAGAGTCTTCGGTGGCAATTAAAAAATTACTCGATAATACACTTGATTGTTTACAAGGCTTACGTACCTTGAAAATTGATATTAGTTCATGGGATGTTATTGTTATTTTCATTGTTAGCGCGAAATTGGATTTTGAATCTCGTAAATTATGGGAATCTCAGATTAGTTTAGGCGATGAATTACCAACCTTGGATGAGTTTAGTACATTTTTAGAATCTAGATTTCGTGCCTTAGAATATTTAGATTTTAAGTTAGATAAAACAATGACTCGCAATGTTAAAACATTCCATATAGCTGCTGAATCATGTGTATTATGTTCAGGTGACCACAAGTTATGTCATTGCAAGGAATTCGCAAAAAAAGACACCGACTCTCGTCGTGAGTTCGTTCGTGTTAATAAGTTATGTTTCAATTGTCTCGCGAAAAATCATATCGTATATTCGTGCCGTCAAGCCACCAAATGCCATTTGTGTAGAAAAAGGCATCACACATTACTTCACCCAAAATCGGTTAATACTGCTGCAGCAACTAATACAACAACAGATACAAACACTGTAGTTGCAGCAGCAATCGCGTCATCCAATCCAGGCGACCATACTTCTAGTGTATGTTGTTATACAGATGTTCACAATCATGGTCTGTTAGCCACAGCCTTGATCAACGTCGAGTCAAAAACTGGTTCCGCTATTGTATTAAGGGCCCTGTTAGATCAGGGTTCTCAGGTCTCTTTTATTACAGAGTCCGCAGTCCAGTTGCTTGGCCTGAGAAAAACATCCGCTCACACTGACATTACTCGACTAGGCGATGATGAGGGTGCTGAAATGCCCTCAAGGTGGGTGGTTAGATTTAAAATTCAATCACGCCTAGATCCTACGTTTGTATTACCAGTCAGTGCATATGTGTTGAAAAGATTAACTTCGTATCTTCCTCAAACGAAGATTGTTCAGGATTATTCGTCACTTTCGTCTTTAGATTTAGCTGATCCAACTTTCCGTACTCCTGGTAAGATTGATGTATTATTGAGCACGAGCGTAGTTGGCGAGATTCTTCAGGAGGGTTTGGTGAAAGGGCCGCCTGGTACACCCGTTGCTCAGAAAACTAAGTTAGGGTGGATTCTGTCTCGCGAGATCAGTAATCCAATTAATATGCCGGTGTGTTGTAGTGTGGTTGCGCGCACAGATGTCAACGAGCTTTTGCGAAAATTTTGGGAGTTAGAATCTGACGAGCCTTCACCTAGACAGGTCATACTGACCGAAGAAGAGCAGAAATGTGAAGACTTGTACTCTAGCTCAACCACACGTGATGAAACCGGGCGATATGTTGTTAGATTGCCTTTTAAATCCACAGACCCACAGTGTCAACATGGGAGGTCAGAGGACATAGCTCGTAAACGATTTCACATGCTGGAGAGGAAGTTTATTAAAAATCCTGAACTGGGAGTGCAGTATAAATCTGTCATAAAAGAATATATTCAACTGGAACACGCTGAAGTTGTGCCCCAGTCAGAAATTCAGAAGACTGCGGTATATCTACCGCATCACGCCGTGGTACGCGAAGATAAAAGTACCACTAAGGTCAGGGTTGTATTCGACGCTTCTTGTTTGGGATGCAATGGAGTTTCGTTAAATGATGAGTTGATGGTAGGCCCTACCTTACAACCTGATTTACGTCATACGATAATGCGTTGGCGTTGCCATCCAATATGTTTGATTGCTGATATCATAAAAATGTACCGACAAGTTAAGGTGTCTGACCAGCATGTAGATTACCAGCGTATCTTGTGGCGCGAGAGCCCAGACGATGAATTGCAGCATCTGCGGTTATTGCGTGTCACTTTTGGTACGTCCTCAGCTCCTTACTTAGCGGTACGTACTCTTCAGCAGTTGGCCCATGATGAGGGTGAAGATTTTCCGTTGGTAGCAGAAAGAGTTTTGAAGGATTTTTACGTGGATGACTTTCTCTCAGGTTGTGAATCTGTTACCGAAGGCAAGAAGATCTATTGTGAAATGAATGAGTTACTTAGTCGAGGAGGATTCCAGCTACAGAAGTGGTCTAGTAATAATGACGAATTTTTGTCCCAAATACAACCATCCCAATTAAAGGATGACGAATGTATAAATTTTAAATTAGAAGCTTCTATGAAAATTTTAGGCTTAACCTGGAACCGAAGTAAAGACGAGTTTCGATACACTGTCCAGCTTCCTCCTTTGGAGACACCTGTGACTAAGCGAAGGGTGATATCTGACATCGCGTGCCTTTTCGATCCTCTAGGTTGGATTTCACCAGTAATAATAACGGCAAAGATATTCATTCAAAAATTATGGCTTTCTGGTATTGAATGGGATGAAGAGTTGCCCGAACATTTATTAAATGAATGACTTGATTATAGAAGTACACTCCATAATCTTCAGAGTTTTCGTCTGCCAAGGTGGATTCGTACAAGTCGTCATGATAGGGTTCTTGAATTGCAAGGCTTTTGCGATGCCTCTACAAGTGCGTATTCAGCTGTGGTTTATACACGATCTATTGATTCCAATGGCTATGTTCACGTCAATCTAATAGCATCAAAAACTAAAGTGGCTCCCGTCAAACAGGTTTCAATACCTCGTTTGGAATTGTGCGGCGCTGTGCTGCTCTCAAAACTTCTTTCAGAGGTTTCAGACACTTTAGGAATTGCGAGAAATAATGTGCATGCTTGGACTGACTCATCTGTGGTACTCGCTTGGTTGAGTAGCCACCCTAGTCGCTGGAAGACCTTCATAGGAAATCGTGTGTCAGAGATTCTTGGCGTCATGAATAATGACCAATGGTCACATGTTCAGTCGAAAGACAACCCAGCCGATTGCGCGTCACGCGGAGTGGCTCCGTGTGATTTAGAAAAGCTTGAGCTATGGGTATCTGGACCTAGTTGGCTTAAAAAAGAAGTAGTTACATATAGGAAAGATTTTTCGATGGATACTAATTTAGAAGAAAGAAAATTAAATATTGTAGCTAATGTAGTGACAGAGCAAAAGGAAATAGATGAATTCATATCTCGATTCTCGACTTTACGTAAATTAACTAGAGTAACAGCTTATTGTAGAAGATTTTTAAAATTAAAAAATATGCCAAAATTTTCGTGTAATTTAACCTTTAGTGAAATAAATGAAGCACTATTAACTTGTATCAGGAAATGTCAATCAGTTTATTTTAGAGATGAGATAGATAATTTGAAGAAGACAGGTAAAATTGATAAAAAAGGAAATCTTATTTCATTGTGCCCTTACTTGGATAACGATAACATTTTAAGAGTTGGTGGTCGATTACAAGAAGCTAAAATGCAACAAGACATGAAGCATCCGATCATCATTCCTCACAAGTCACATCTGACTATGCTTTTAATATCAGATGCTCATGAACGTACGTTGCATGGAGGACCACAAATGGTTCTCAATTACTTAAGATCTAGATATTGGATTGTTCACGCAAAAAGTGTCGTTCGACAATTCATTCATAAGTGCGTAACTTGCTTGCGTTACTCAGCCAGACCCAATCAGCCACTCATGGGACAATTGCCTGCTTCAAGAGTCAATATCAGCAGACCTTTTCGTCAAAGTGGAGTGGACTACGCGGGTCCAATAAGTATTAGGCCTACAAAGGGTCGAGGCTATCACTCCACTAAGGGATACATATGCTTATTTATATGTATGGCTACACGAGTCATCCACTTAGAAGTGGTAAGTGACATGACGTCACAAGCATTTATATCTGCCTTAAAACGTTTCACAGCCAGGAGAGGTCACTGTGATGACTTGTGGAGTGACAACGGCACTACCTTTGTAGGAGCTAATAAGGAATTGAAGAATTTATTTCACTCGCAAAGGTCCGGCGTGGCATCCGATATCGTCGATTGGCTAGCAATCAATGGCACCAACTGGCATTTTATTCCACCTCACTCTCCAAATTTCGGAGGACTTTGGGAGGCTGGAATAAAATCGACGAAGCATCACCTCAAGCGTATCATTGGCACCAGTACCTTAACATTTGAGGAGATGACTACGGTTCTCGCCCAAATCGAGGCGTGTCTAAATTCTCGGCCGCTTTCTGCAATCAGTTGCTCTCCAAAAGATCCGTGTCCTTTAACTCCTGGTCATTTTTTAATCGGAGAACCGTTGTTGCTTGTTCCTGATGCTAACTTTGAAACCTCAAATATAAGCACTCTAAATCGATGGCATTTGACTCAACGTCTGGTCCAGGACTTTTGGCGCAGATGGTCTCGTGAATATCTGGTTCATTTTCACCATAGATATAAATGGTCACGCAATTCATCTGAACCTAGCGTGGGTGATGTAGTGTTGGTCATGGAAGACGATTTGCCTCCGGCTAGATGGCTTCACGGCGTTATTGTTAAAAAACATGCCGGTTCGGATCATGTTACGAGAGTGGTGTCTTTACGTTGCAAGGGGTCTACAATAAAACGACCAGTATCAAAATTAATTGTGTTGCCTATTACAGATTAAAAAGAATATTTTGCTTTATTATTATTATTAGTACTATGCTATTATAAGTTGTGTTTAAATTTGATGAAAAACATGCAATTTAAGTTTTATGTTTGTTTACACAGTTGTTTTACGTTATTTGTTGGTATACAGTCCGCTAATTTCGAGCGCCCAATTTTCAATGTTATCAATGGTGGGCGGTGTTTTAAAACAACATGCTGTGTAGTATGGACATTTTGTCCATGGTGGGCGGAATGTTCAATGTTTACTTTATATTTAGTTTTTTGTAACCATCAATAGATGGCAGTGTACCAGGGTTACTGTGATAGATATCTAGTTTAATGTGCAGTTCAGTCAACTTCTACTAGATGTCGCTGTATTGAAGACTGAAACACGCTAATGAAAATTTTTGTAACGTGTACATATACCCTGGAGAAATAAATATTAACGCTCACTCGCTTGGAAACCTTGTTTCATTGCGTTTGCCCCCTTGGACTCCTCGACAGCGACTAAAAGGGTCTTCCAGGGTTGCGAGCGGCTAGAGTGGGATGCTCGAACCGTTCGGTCAGCAACCCCGCGAAGGACGGCGGTATGTGTGGTCGCATACCGGTAAAGACCAGACGGAGCGCTGGGCCCAGCTGCCCATCTGTGAGGACCCGATGGGCCAACACGCTCAGAGGACTCCGGTTGCGTTCCTTTGGAGATCCCGGAGTTCTCTTTATAGCACCGAGGACGGCCACCGGGGGGTTTTAGTGCGGTAAAAATGCCACATAACTCTGCTTCACTCCTACGACGTCGGGTTCATTTTGAAGGGTCATCATGTAGGGCAGGATACTGGAGCTAACTTTTGTTACCTATGTAAAAACAAGATGGCAAATAAAAAAATATAAAAAAAGATATACAAAGAAAAAAGACAAACCCACTGAGTTTCTTGCCGGATCTTCTCAGTTGCGGTCGTGTTCCGATCCGGTGGTAGTGTAAAAAATATATATAAAAGTAATTGACAATTTGTAAGCGCCCCCGAAGGCCTATGCAAAATAAAGACATTTCATTTCCTTTCATTTCAAGGTTTCCCCTTCGAGAAAAAAAATAACATTCAGGTAGGACTCTAAACCTTCCTGGGGTTGATTTACTTAAACACTCTTCTCATCTTTATTCAATAAAAAAATTAAAGTTAGTTATTTTGTGTACATGTATATTTATATTTAAGACTATTTTCCTCCTTCTGTAATAGAAAAAAATTGAAACAAGTTACTTTTCTTTGTACATTTTGATTTAAGACTCTATTTTCCTAAACAAGATTACGCGTCTACCTTAACTTTTCACATCGAACATACGTTCCTATTAGAGAGGAAAAGCTTTTTGTCTCGTAATAAGGAAAAATGTTTCCAGCTAGCTTAATGTTTAGTACACACTAGTTTTTAATAACAATGAAGTAGCGACCGGAAAGTCCGATGGTAAGTGGTCACTGGACTACAAGCAAATTCTTAGAACAGGGATTTTATCTCAAGTCAATCACAAGCGTTGCTACTCTCGAGGACTATGATGGTCGCCTCGTATAAATGTGTCCTATAGGTGGTAGAACCAGTGTTGTTCGACCGGGGAAGTACCACCGCCACACCAATTTCTAGCGTGAAGTAGTTCTTGCGTTTCAATGGAAGAGTGTGTTGCCGGCACACTTTTATATGAGGCGACCATCATAGTCCTCGGGAGTACCAACGCATCTGTGATTGACTTCAGATAGAATATATGTTCTATATGAGGTTGCTTACAGATGGCCAGGGGCGGCTTTGGTCACTTACCATCAGGTGGACTGCATGCTCGTTTGCTGCTAAAATCAGATAAAAAAGCGAACGAAAAGTCCACCTGATGGTAAGTGGTGACTGGACTACAAGCCTTCATAGAACACGGGTTTTATCTCAAGTCAATCACAGATGCGTTGCTACCCCGAGGACTATGATGGTCGCCTCATATAAAAGTGTACCGGCAACCACACCCTTCAATCGAAACGCTTCACGTTAGAAATAGGTGTGGCGATGGTACCTCCCCGGTCGAACTACACTGGTCATTTAAAAGATTTTTCATGAATAAAAAAGTGGAACCTACCCTACATGTAAGTGATAACTGTAATTTATGAGTCTCATTCCTCCGGTCCTTTGCAAAAAGAATTTGAAATATTCGTTCAAAGGCATAAATTATCGAGGGGCCGTCCCACAGAAATTTCAACCCATTTGTAGCGCACCCATTTGTATTATTCAGATAAAAAATACCCACTCGAGTTTTATATTAAAGCATTTAAATGACCTTTATTCTTTTTCCTTTTCAACAGCAGTGTAAAATCCTGTTTTCTTTTTTAAAGCGTGTTTTATACGAGACTAGCTGGCCCGGCGAACTTCATTCGGCTTAAAAGTCAAAAATTTAAAATTATCAGTGTTCCATTACTATATTATGCATGTATTAGACCTAAAAGCCTTCCTCTTGAATCACTCTATTTATTGAAATAAACTGCGTTAAAATCCGTAGCGTAGTTTTAAAGATCTAAGCGTACATAGGGACTGACAGCGGGAAGCGACTTTGTTATCCTATGTAGTGATAACGTCTTAGTCCTCGGGAGTACCATCGCATCTGTAGTTGACTTCAAGTATAATCCGTTTTCCGTATAAAGTAAATTACAGATCACTCAGGTGGGTAGAACCAGTGTAGTTCGATTGGGCAGGTACCTTTTTTTTATTTTTCGAGGGGGAAACCTTCCAAAGGTACCCGACGCCGTGGGAGCGACGCAGGGTTATGTGGGATTTTTACCGCACTAAAAACCCCCCGGTGGCCGACCTTGGCGCTGAAAAGGAGGACTCCGGGATCTCGAAACGACTTCAACCGGACCTACGCCACACTTATTTCCAGCGTGATGTATTTTTGCGTTTCGATGGAAGGGTGTGGTTGCCGGTCTATCATATCATACTATAAGGCGACCATCTTAGTCCTCGGAAGTAGCAGCTCGTCTGACTTCAGATAGAACGCATTTTCTACGTGTTGTTGCTTATAGATGTCCATGGACGGCAGTCACCAACCACCATCAAGTGGACTGCATGCATTTACTGCTACAATCGTATAAAAAATATATCTGTGGGTGGCAGAACTGTTTATGATTAGGTGGACTGCATGCTCGTTTGCTATTTCAATCTTATAAAATATGAACAAAAATCGGTTATCTGTAAAGTCGGTTTACTGACGATAGTTGAACGTGACAACGTCATAAGAAAATACTGATGGAATGGTTGCATTATTGTATAGCAGCTGTCCACGCGGACGCATCGCTTTCAAGTAGGAGAGACACGGATGTCGAACGCTGCCGAACGCAGAGGCCGATTGTGCCTCTTTGTCGCTCGTTCCGCGCTCTCGCTTGCACTTCAAGCCTTAAATGGAACGCCTCAGAGCGAGGTAACGCCGCATGAGCCATGTTTTTGGTGCGTGCAGTCGGCTCCATCGAATTATTAGACGTTGTCACGTCAAAAAGATGTGTGTTAAATTGATCAAAATTAACCGTCTACTTTTTTCATTTTACGTTTTGTAAACAGATTTCTTTTTACGTCATGTGACGAAAAAAAACAGTATTTCGTTAATGGACGTTTATCATAAGTACCTTTTAAGGAGAAGGAATTAAGCTTGTTTTTCTTAAACGATCATGTCGTCCCGGTGTTTTTTGAGTGAATAAGTCCCTTTCGGCCTTTTTTGTGTTGATTTTCACTGGTTATCTGTTAGTCAATTTCAGGTGGTATCACCAGTGTAGTTCAACCGGGGTA
Organism: Spicauda simplicius; assembly: GCA_949699795.1. Classification (NCBI taxonomy): domain Eukaryota; kingdom Metazoa; phylum Arthropoda; class Insecta; order Lepidoptera; family Hesperiidae; genus Spicauda; species Spicauda simplicius. Next base: position 3,054,771 of record OX453085.1, read on the forward strand.
GTACCACCGCCACACCTATTTTAGATGGTAAGTGGCCACTGCCGTCTATGGACATCTGTAATCAACTTCATACAGAACATGCGTTCTATCTGAAGTCAATCACAGATGCGTTGCTACTCCTGAATACTATGATAGTCGCCTCATGTGAAAGTGTGCCGGCAACCACACCCTTTCATCGAAACGCAAGAAATGACGACGAAATGAGACGACCCGCGTGGCGGAGCGGTTACCACACCGGTTTGACGCGCAATGGGTCCCGGGTTCGATTCCCGACCAGACAGGTATCTGAATGATGAGTTTAGATACATGTTCTGGGTCTGGGTGTTTGTGTATTCGTCTTGTGTGTGTCCATGGTACCCACGACACAGGAGAAAATCCCAGTGTGGGGCTATGAGTGTAGAAAGCGTATAAAGCGTATAATGCTTGAAGCTAGAAATAGGTGGTTCTACCACCTTTCTCATCGTAATCTAGCGAAATATGTTGAGCGCCGACTTCGGGACTATGTACCAAGCACTGAGTATGTTCTAAACTAACATATATTTAAATTATTTTAAATTTTTTGTGGCAAGGAAGTCGGTTGTATTTTTAAAAATTAAGATACTTGCCGCAGACGGAGGAGTGTGAGTTGGTGTTAATAAATAAATAAATCTTTAATTACTGTTTATTTGTTCCAGGACATTGACTATGAGGGCTTTCGGTGGTTCCTTGATACCTTTCTGGAGGTGTCAACGCCTGATGAGTTGTCCAGGTAAATACTTTAATATACTTTGTCAAATGTACTTTCGGAATGTATTTGCGGAATTTAGCTACGGGACATGATTCGCAACGATGAAATCCGTAGACGAACAAAGCTTACCGACATAGCTTTCAAAATTAGCAGGCTGAAGTGGCAATGGGCCGGCCACATCGCTCGTAGGACCGATAACCGATGGGGAAGGATGGTCCTCGAGTGGCGACCACGTTTAGGCAAAAGGAGCACAGGTCGTCGCCCTACCAGGTGGACCGATGACCTGAAGAAGACAGCGGGAAACCGTTGGATTCGGAATAGGACCGGTTGGAGTGGCGGTATTTAGGGGAGGCCTATGTCCAGCAGTGGACATCAAAGGGCTGATAGATGGATGAGGGATGGTGAAATGTATAGCCTTTTATGGAATTTGTAAAAATGTAAATATAGGTGTTGTGGTTTTCTTTTTTGGTGTTTGTTACGTAAGAAACGATGGCCCGTGGTATGAAAAAATATTAGGAGTAAAATGTTGTGAAACAGTAACGCTGGGAGTGACCATTTTCCGCGCAACTTGTCTTTCTAACTTTGGAATTATGTATGTGACAGCACACACAGGTTTTTCGGTTTTTACCAATTCCGAACAATTAGTGTGCGTGTATGTGTTTGTGCTTTCTATAAATAGCAGACAAATTTAATGATCACTTTATTTCGTAATAATTTTGATATGAGTTTTCTGTCAGTATCTTATCAAATTCTACACTAAATGTATCTAAATCTACACTAAAATGTTCCCCAGACATTCAAATCCTGGCGGGCAACCTTAAGTATGACTAAGGGTTACATGCAAACATACAAGATATAAGCTGTAAAATATGTCTGAATGTCTAACTCAAACATAGTAATCCTAGGCGTTGTAGCTTCGTCCCTGTAGTTCCGGGATCAGAATAGGGCTACGGCATCCCCTGCTTGTCGTAAGAGGCGACTAAAAGGGGCTTCCGGGGTTGCAGCGATCCCGGAAATGACGGCGGTATATGTGGTCGCATACCGTCGTAAAGACTGGACGAAGCGGTAGGCCCAGCCGCCCATCTGGGAGGAGCCCGATTGAGCAACGCGCTCAGAGGATTGCGGTTGCGTTCCTTTGGAGATCCCGGAGTCCTCTTTATAGCGCCGAGGACCCCACATAACCCCTGCTTTGCTCCCACGGCGTCGGGTAAAAAAAGGTAGTAACAAATGTCGACCAGTCTCAGTTTTGATTTTGATAGTAAGTGGTTAATGGCATCCCAGGACATCTGTAAGTAACTTCACATGTAATATGGGTTCTATATGTTCGCATGGTACATCAATCTTATAAAATATAATAAAAATAAGCCCTACACTATGATTTTCATGTCTCAAACGACTTAGCATCACAATGATATTTTCCAGGCATCTCTTCCTCTCCTTCGTCCGGAGAGACAAGAGGCCGGCTCTGCGGGAGATGGCCGCGGCCAGCTCTGCAGCCGCCTTCGCTGCTGTCACGGCGCATGGAGAACATCAGGTCAGTTTTCTAGATCAAATATCTTTACAAGCTTTAGAGAGCTTAGAATATTCTTCGTAAAACCTACTCTTCGTCCCTGTAGTTCCGGGATCAGAGTAGTGCTACGGCATCCCCTGCTTGTCGTAAGAGGCGACTAAAAGGGGCTTCCCGGGTTGCAGGCGGACAGAGTGAAGCTCGAACCGTTCGGTCGGGCGACTCTGGGAAGGACGGCAGTATGTGTGGTCGCAAACCATCGTAAAGACTAGACGGAGCGGTGGGTCCAGCTGCCCATCTGGGAGGAGCCTGAAGTGTCAATGCGCTCAGAGGATTCCGGTTCCGTTCCTTTGGAGGTCCCGGAGTCCTCTTTGTAGCGCTGAGGACGGCCACCGGGGAGGGTTTTAGTGTGGGCACCAGTAATCAACTGCATAGACAACAAGGGTTGTACGCTAAGTCAATCATAGATGCGTTGCTACTTTCGAGGACTAACATGCCGGCTCATATGAAATAGAGTCGGCAACTTCACCTTTTCATTGAAATTAAAGAACTGCCAGAAGTAAGTGTCGCACCAATACAAAATTTATTTATTAAATATAAATATTGTTAACTTGATTAAATTATATATTTTATTAATTAGTTTAGTATGAGCTAAGTTAAATTCAGCTAGTAACTACTGGAAGAGCGAAGCATCTTAATACGAGCACTCGTTGCTTAAAAGGTGGCTCCTGATCCCCTTATGATTGTAACTTAAGACTATAAAGAGAATAAATATTATTGAAATGAAACTACTTTGTCGGGGTTGTTGAAGTGAAACTTCTTTATCGGGGTTGGAAAAAAAATTTAGTGTAACATTTTTTCGTTACGCGCCATCTTTTTCTGTTACTCGCCATCTTTTTCTGTTACGCGCCATCTTTTTCTGTTACGCGCATTTTTTTTTCCGTTACGCGCCATCTTTTTCTTATCACTTCTTACGAATGTACGCTAGCGCACACATTTTTTTATTATTATTTCTTTTTGGTTGAATAATACTGGTACATTTACTTTCCAGAGAAGTGCATGAGTTATGACCTGGCTGCAGTTTTGTCCCAAGAGATTTAAACGCTAATGACAACCTGCTTAATACTCTCCCTTGATCTTTCTCAGGGTAAACTGAGCTTAGCGTCCAAGATCCATGGGTTAGCGGAACGGATTCAACAACTTGGAAAGAGCTCGGGGGACTCTGTGGACGGCAGCGATAAAGGATCAAGGAGCAGAACCGGTGAGGACATGTTCTTTTATAAGAATGACGTAGAAAAAGGAATATTCCGAATAACTCTAAGATAATTAGCTCACTGCAATTTTATTTAAATTTGTGTTACATACATTCTTCCATTGACGACCCGCGTGGCGTAGCGGTTACCATACCGGTCTGACACGCAGTGGGTCCCGGGTTCGATTCCCGGCCAGACAGGTAGGTATCTGAATGATGAATTTAGATTCTGTTCTGTTCTGGGTCTGGGTGTTTGTGTATTCGTCTTTGTGTGTGTCCATGGCACCGATGTCACAGGAGAAAATCCTACTGTGGGGCGTAGTGTAGAAAGCGTTTTAAGTTTTTGAAGTGAAACTTCTTTAGGCGCATGAGGGTAAATTTTTTACAGATGAAACGTCACGCCGGTATGCAACGGAAGTGTCGGAAAAGAGAGAGAGAGTGATCGAGACCGATTGAGAGAGAGTAAGAGAAGGCGAACGTAGCATGAGCAACTAGCCGTGGAGTGAGGGTAGGGAGCAAGCGAGTGAGAAAGATTGAGAGAAAAAGTGAGACAGAGCGAACGTCGTATCACGCCTTTTTCCCTTCCTCTTAATCTTGGAAATTTAAAGTTTTAGATTTGTATAAATATAAACAAGATTTATAAATTAGTTCGCCAAAGAAGTTTCACTTCTGACATGTGTACTTTGTACGCACGCATGTTTTTTTTATTGTTCTTCTAACCGTGTCTTCCAGGAAGCGTCCACCCAATGTTCACAGTGACGACGAATCCATCGTACTCTTCCCACGAGCTTTGCCTCGGCAGGAACGAGACCAGCCCCAGCCACAGCCAGATGTCCAGGAACTCTAGCAGGAAGAGCAGCAACTCTTTGAGGGTCAACCAGTCTACTAAGATTGAAGGTGGGAGAATTGCTATGTTCATTTGCCATTAATTTATCATTGTTTCTTTGTTACTACTGCTTTTGCGACCCCGTGGTGGTGTGGTTACCATACCGGTCTGAGACGTAGTGGGTTCCGGGATCGATTCCCGACCAGACAGGTATCGGAATGATGAGTTTAGATTCTTGTTCTGGGTCCGGGTGTTTGAGTGTGTCCATGACACCCATGATACAGGAGAAAATCCTACTGTGAGGCTATGAGTGTAGAAAGCGAAAGCGTTTATATCTTTTAAACGTGGACGTTAACGCTAATATTTTGTGGTTGTTATACCCATAAGCCTAACTATTATTACACCAAAAACCATCGAAATCCGCGACCCTCACGTTTGACGGTCTCGTTGTCGGACAATTTGTGGCAATAGTTCTCTTGCAAGGCTAGTGATTATGCCTAGAAAGCGACCGTGATCCGACAGGCTCTGTAGTTTTTATATATACAAAACGTTGTGAAAACTTTGATAGCGTGATTCAGAATACTAGTGGCATTATCTTTTGATCAGTTGCAGGTAGCCACAAGTTAAAAGCCATCCGACATCCTTCACTGTTAAAATGACAATTACTTATTAAAACGCTCGTAATTTTAAAAATCACGAATCTACGGCATAAGAGAATGCAATTTAAATAACTAACTCTGTGAATTGGTCGACTTCCACACCGCATTGATTCCGTTATATACATATCTCATGTTCATCTTTCTATAAAATATATCGAAATCTACCTTCAGCTGAGCCAAACCGCTCCCGAAAACCCGGGATCCGTCTCAGATACTAACATATCCATTATAATTGATTGCAGACTTCAAACATCTAATGCGACGGCCTTCAACGTTAGAGGTGCACACAGCGAGGGTATCCTTAAAGGACATAGTGTGCTACCTGTCGCTGCTGGAAGCTGGGAGGCCTGAGGATAAGCTGGAGTGTAAGTATATCTTGAGTTTCCGGTACTTTATAATAGATGGCGTTAGAGTCAGCTTTTTGACAATAGATGGCGTTATAAGTCGGACTTATAAGTTGCTAGAGGGACACAGAGCGAGTGCTTTTGAAGGACATATTATGCTACCTTTTTTTTGTGCCCAGACAAAAGGGAAAGGGCTACCCTCCATGCGGGGAGGGTGGTGGTGAATGCTCATGCATACCAATACGGCCGTCCGCATTGGTTATGTGGGACTCACGAAAGAACCTACGTGCCTACCCACTAAACACCACCAGATGTTGGCTTTGGCATCTGAGGCCTTAAAGCCTTGGTCGAGTAAATGCCCCCTATGGGCTGAAAAGGGGGTTTTAATATGCTACCTATCGCTGCTAGAATATATACGTTGAGATTCCGGTACTCAATAACAGATGGCGTTACTTGTCGGACTTCAACGCTAGGGGGGCACAACGCGTCCTTGTAGTTCCGGGATTAGAATAGGGCTACGGTATCTCCTGCCTGTTGTAAGAGGCGACGTTTTAGTGCGGTAAAAATCCCACATAACCCTGCGTCGCTCCCACGGCGTTGAGTACCTTTTAAAGGTTTCCACCCTCGAGAAAAAAAAGGGGAGGGAACACAAGGTACACCTTGAGTTTTCGGTACACGATAATAGATGGCGTTAGTGACAATTTGAAAAGAAACTAAAAAACTTACTGACTACTATTATGTTATTATAATTTGAAAGATTTCTTTGATGATTGCAAATATTCCACCTTATCATAAATACCTACCAATTAAAATTATTATTATTTAATTCGACATTAATTTATTATTCAACCTTCAAAAGGTGTACCAAAGCTTTGGGAAAGACTCCGGGTTATGTGGGATTTTTACCCACTCAAACCTCCTCGGTGGCTTTCCTCAGTGCTTGCAGGGGTCCCCGGGGTCCACATAGGAACGCACCGGTGCCACCTGGCACATCTCTTGGGGACGTGTCACCATCCCCCTGCACCATACGGTTTCTACGACGACATGAAACAACACATGCCGCCGTCTTTTCGGTATAGCTGTCTGGTCGGTTTGAGCTCCCACTCTAGCCAAACCCAATCCCAAAAGTCGCCTCTTACGACAAGCAGAGCAGGCCGTATTCTACTCCCCGGCTATAGAGGAATCTCACCGACTACATTAAACGTTTGGAAGGCCGCAAAGCTGTTATGCCATAAAAAAATGTTTGTAATTTTTTATTATTATTAGTAATTACTCAATTTTTGCTAAGAACTGTACAATGTATCTGTTTGAATTATTTTTGGTTTATATCTATTACTTTAATAAATCAATGCTATTCTTTTTTTCTACTTAAAATTTCATCTCCGCCTATGTTAAACCTCCGCATCCGCCTCGGCCTCCGCTAAGAGACCTCCGTTACAACCCTAATATAAATATAAAGTGCAAGTGGCGCCTGTGTAAAATACGAATATTGTATTTAACTTCGGATTTGCTAATTTAGTTGTACAGGCGTTTAATATTAAATCTGTAATATCTTTTTATCCTTAACAGCTATGAGGTCAATTACGATGTATAAAAAAGGTAGCAATTTGGTAGCAACTCTTGGTAAAAAAAAAAACTCCAATCATTTGCGCAGATTGTTTCCAATCATTTGTTCTAACTGGAATGGTGACCGGCCATCCTGACGTCAGAATGGCCGGTCACCTTAAAAAGCAGTTTATTTTTTTAAATACGAAGGTAGCAATTATTTTAAGATTGGTAGCAACTGGTAGCAACTAGGTAGCAACTCTTAGTAACTATTTCGATGTAAAATATGGGTAGTGACCGGCCATCCTGACGGACACCAGCTATTACTTGTCGGACTTATCAACACTAGAGGGGCACACAGCGGTTGTCAGCACACTTTTATATGAGGCGGCCATTTTATTCCTTACGAAAGTTACGCAGCTGTGATTAACTTCAGATAGAACCCCTATTCTATGTGAAGTTGCGTAAATTTATCCATGGGCGGCAGTGACTACTTCCCGTCAGGTCGACTGCATGCTTTTTAACTACTTCAATGTGAGAAATAGATGGAGTTATGTCTCGGACTTATTTACACTGAGTGGCACACAGCGAGTGTCTCTGAAGGACATAGTGTGATATTGATACCTTTCTTTAATTTATTTTTATATTACTCGTGTTTGATTACAGTTATGTTCCGGCTTTACGACACCGATGGCAACGGAGTGCTGGACACGAACGAGATGGACTGCATCATCAACCAGATGATGACGGTCGCTGAGTACTTAGGATGGGAGACCTCGGAGTTACGGCCTGTAAGAATATTTACCACTATTAGTGAAGTGAAACTTCTTTATCGGGGTTGAAAAAAATGTAGTTTAACATTTTTTCGTTACGCGCCATCTTTTTCTGTTACGCGCCATCTTTTTTTTTTTGTTACGCCCCATCTTTTTCTGTTACCCGCCATATTTTTCTTATCCCTACCACGCGTGATATTAGATAGATTATTATAGATTAGATTATTAGATAAAGTTTAATAAAAGCCTTTTATTAAACTTTATCTAATTTAACTTCATTTAACCAATTTCAGTAAAGTTGCATATAGTAAATTATTTTTTGAAAAATAACGTCATAAAGAAGTTTCACTTCTTACGAGTGTACGCTAGTACACGCACACATTTTTTAGTTTTATAATTAGTATTAACGGATTTGTGTAAGAGATTGATGCCCGTTAAAGCACACTCTATTTTCCACTTGGGAGACAGGAATACTGAGCCCATGCATCTTCTCTTGCTAAAAAAAATGCAGAATGTAAGAGTCCTTTCTCCTCCACGAATAGTCTTTTTCCTACCTATTTTGAAGTTTATTGACGAATAATCAACTAATTTAATAATAACTATAAATTCAACATTAATCTAACATTAAATAAAAGATAAACGCTTTCTACACTCATAGCCCCATAGTAGGATTTTCTCCTGTATCGTGGGTGCCATGGACACACACAAGACGAATACACAAACACCCAGACCCAGAACAAGAATCTAAACTCATCATTCAGACACTTGTCTGGCCGGGAATCGAAACCCGGGACCCACTGAGTGTCAGACCGGTACAGTGACCGCTCGGCCACGCGGGTCGTCATTACATAACATTATAACGAAATAACATTAAACGCGTGCTGGCTAACGTAAACACCTAGACGATACACGACTGCGCGTCACTAGGGGACGCGCGGGGACAGAAGCGCGGTGCGGGGTGCGGAACCGCTTTTGTTTTATGCGCCTAATTGTTGTGGTCACGTAATAGATTCTCACATCACATCACAATAATTAATTTTTCGATAGACCCACGTATGACAACGCATGACAACTTATATCTCTTTAAGGTTCTTATCATTGTAATACTTTAAATAAGGTTTTTATTATTGTAATACTTTAAATAAGTTTATATATAAAAATTATCGTACATGTATATTTATTAATTTCGGTATTTTGACGCTAACATTAGTATTATTTATTGTTTCCTCATAACAAGAATTTTTCATCGTTTATAATTTCAAATTATATTGCAAGTTAGGGACCTTACCCAAACCACGTGACCCATTTTTTAAACGTTTTGACCCTCCTCCCTCCCCGTGATGATCCCCGTGATGATAAGAACCCCCCCCCCTACCTAGTAGTGATGAAACGAACATTTTCATTCGCGTTCAGGAATATTCGCATGTTTTTAGATATTCGCGAATGCTTTGCGAATATTGAAAGTTTGAAGGTGATAGAACCAGTGTAATTCGACCGGGGAGGTACCACCGCCACACCTATTTCTAGCGTGAAGCAGTTCATGCGTTTTGATCGAAGGGTGTGGTTGCCGGCACACTTTCACATGAGGCGACCATCATAGTCCTCGGGAGTAGCAACGCATAGTGTGTTCTGAGAAGAACAACAAAACATGACTAAACGGGTTTTTTTAATAAAAAAATATTTTTTGGTATTAATAATTTGGTATTAAATTTTATTTGACGACCCGCGTGGCGCAGCGGTTACCATACCGGTCTGACGCGCAATGTGTCCCGGGTTCGATTCCCGGCCAAACAGGTATCTGAATGATGAGTTTAGATTTCTGTTCTGGGTCTGGGTGTTTGTGTGTTCATCTTGTGTGTGTCAATGGTACCCACGACACAGGAGAAAATCCTACTGTGGGGCTATGAGTGTAGAAAGCGTGTGTGTGTAATGGTGAATTACGTTTACTGCACTCGGAGACTCCAAAAAAAAGCCACAATTTAAATGAAATACTTTAATTAATACAAGAATTACAATTTAGTCTTATCTCTAGCCTAAGCTATGTCCTATCGATGTAAGATTAGGAATGCTGTAACAAATTTAATAATTATTAAGGAAATCTCGGATTTGACGTCATTCGCAATTACAACATTGCTAAATTGCAATTTTTAGTGTAATGACCAAATTATAATTGTAGGTTACACGTGCCGGTGGCATCAGCAATCCTCGTAGGGTTGTCCCACGTAATTCCTCCACCCTCAGAGCGGCAACTATTTCAGAACGCTAAGTGAGAATGTTGCCGGTAATTGCCTAGGGGATTCTTCTGTGGGTTCGTCTCCTTTTTGATTCTTGTGGTTTCTATTAATCCAGAACTTGTACTTGTATACCAGGATTATGGCGATCAATATGCCTCCGATTGATAGAACCGTATAAAATGGTATAGTCGTATGGTATATAGCGTTGAAGTGCTCCAGCTGCAGGGGGGCCTGTGCCATGATTCTCTCTTGGATGCCGTGAAGATCTTGCAAGTTAATGGTACTCAACTGGATATGCGTGGATGTTGTAGGTTGTGTCCCGACGCTTTGGGGTATCCCGGTAAGTGTTAGGGGTTGACCTTCTATTTCGTCGTTGTCATTAGTTATACTGAATTCTTCCGTTTTCAGGTGACAGTTAGCTGGAATCGTCGCGAGGTAGCTTCCATGGAGCGAGGTGTAATCTACTCTTCCGCATGTGAGTTGTGCCCGTGTTGGTTGTGGGAAGGAGAGTACGTAGTGTCGATCGTCCAGTTTCTCCATGGCTTCTCTTTTCAGGATAATTCTAGTGAAATGGCAGGATTCTCCTAGATGTTGGCTGGTAATCATTTCTTGGATACAGTCGGTCTTGCTACGGACTCGAAGGTTGACTTGTTGGTCGCACAGATACCAGTTGTTAAACTTCGGACATTCTGTCTCTATGTACACGAATTGTTTCTCATAAGTTGCTATGAAAGGAGAGGGAGGAATAAGGCCTTGGTTATCTTTGTTAGGTACAATAGATAGCTTGAAGAGCTCAAAATCATTCTTAGAAATTATCGGGAACTTAAAAACTATAACTATCTGTCTATTGACGTAATATGAACCTGGTTTAATCAAGTCATAATACTCTCTTAACTCTAAATTTGGAATATAATCGCTGCCGTACAAAGTCTTAATCTTATTTACCATACCCTGTAATATTTTTACATCTATCATGGAATGGTGTGTGGTGGAGACATGAATGAAAGCTAAACTATTTTCAACTCTTAAAAGTTCCTGCATTAGCTCCTCGGTGTTGTCACTAGCTATTTCTAGAAGTTGAGCAAATTTAGCATATTTAATTAAGGAAGTTTCTCTATAAGCATCACTGTTTAATATAAGGTTAAGTGTGTCATTAATCTTTTTCTGATCATCTATTAATTGTGTAAGTGCTTTATTGTGATCTACCATCCATTCTTTACTTAAACTAACATGATTATTAAAGTCAGAGGCCATGCTGTTTTGGTTATCCTGTAATAATTTAATAGCTTCGTTATATCTTACCGCGTCGCTCTGGTCAAGGTTACCAGTTATGCCTTTAATGATGGAACCAAGACCGTCTACAAGACCTCTCTTAGCTCGATTGGGCTCTAATGTCTGCAATTGACTTAGGATTTTATCAAGTCTGTTATGTAGATAATTTATTTGAAATTCATACAAAGCAAAAGTGTCATTAAGGAGTCGGTCCTGGTAGCCTCGTAGCTGCGTCTGCACGAGATTAACTTTCTCTTCAATATCGTCCAATTTAACGTATTGTAGGAAGGTGTGATAGTGGGTGGTAAACTTCATGGTTCCGAGTCTGTAAGGCAATAGTCCTGGTCCGTCTGCTAAGCTCTCAAGTTTTATTTCCAATGTCCATGTCGTTTGAACTTTTAGAAGTAGCAGGATCCTGTAACAAATTTGCGCTTTTGGGAACTCGTTTTAGTCTGGACTTGGCAACAGGACCGCGTTTCTTGGATGTATAGATGTGGATCGGTAAGTCAGCAAGTACGGTATCTTGGGTGTAACGGGCTGCTGTCTTTTGACGGCTAGCAAGGGGATTTCTAATAAAGACCTGTTGTTCTGGTGCATATTCTACCTCTGGTTCGCGACTCTTATTTCTATTCTCAATTAACTTAGTGCGATTAACAAGCGAGGACTCGTTAATTATATTGTATACCGTTTTCATTTGTTCTCTATGGTTTTGCGTGTATTGTTGCAACAGGTGTTGAGTTAAGTCAATGTCAAGACAGTCTCGTGGGTCGAAGTGTCCGGTCAGTAAGTCAAAGGGTCGACATCTTGTAAAGCTATGTATGGAGCTGTTATAAGCGATAATAGCATATGGGACTAGTGTGATAATAGGTTGATCTTTATGTTGTAACTTTAATATTCTAAGATGTTCCAGAAGGGTAGAATGAAATCGTTCAATATTGCCGTTATCGTTCGGGGAATGAGGTAAGATTCTATGGTGGTTAATTTTGTGTAAACGAGTGAACTCTAGAAATAGTTGATTAGTGAACTCAGTTCCGTTATCTGTAATTAATGTTACTGGTATACCAAAGTGAGTGCAAAATGTTAATAGTGCCTGTAATATACTAATTGCTTTTCCGTCGCGAAGTGGGTAGGCTTGACCATATTTAGTGAAAACGTCTATAAAAGTAATGTATTTTTCGCCTTGTACTGTAAATAAATCCATGTGAACAATTTCAAAGGGTTTCTTAGCGGGTGGAACTATATTAAATTGTGGTCTAACCGGATTCCGGTCGTATTTGGCCTGTCCACAAATTGTACATTCATTAATAAATTTAGTTATGTGATCTTTCATCTTGGGCCAGTAATACTTAGATGATAAGGCTAAATAGCATTCGGTTATACCGCGATGGTTGGTTTTACCATCGTGATAGTGCTGAATGATCTCTTGCTGGCGAAGGTATTCTCTTACATTTTCTATTTCGGATTTGGTTAAGACAAGGTTCATGGCAGAACTTTTAAACTTGTCTTGTAAAATAGGTATAATAGTGTACATAGCTAATGTAGGGTTAATTAATAAGGCTGTTTTAACTTTAGGTCTAATGTACTCTTTTACAGCATTTACGAGGTCTTCTTCCAAATTAGATTCAGAGAGTTGTATACTGATTCGAGTGTGAGTGTCAAAGGGTTTGGTAACAACGGGTTTTTTCTTTACATCGTTTACAACAGTGAAATATATCTGTCGGTTAAATTTGTTAAGGGGATCATCAACAACGGGAATTTCTAATATGGGGTTTTCTCTACTAGTGTGGACGGTTTCCGTAGAAGAGTTAACATTTGTAGGTGGAAAGTCAGTAGGGTTTCCTATCAACGAGTCGGCGGTTTCTGTGGCAGAATCAACTAGTGTTGGTTGTAAGTCAGTTGGGTTTTCCGTCGGGGAGTTAACGATTTCCGTAGAAAGATTATTATCGGGTGTAGGCAGACGTTTAGTCGGTTTGCCTATTAAAGATTCTAATTCAGCTATCTCCGTCATCAACATCTTAACTTCATCATTGTGAATTTCTACTCGCGAGAGGGCATCAGCATTTACGTTATATTTCCCTTTCTTATATACAACCGTAAAATCATATTCACTAAGCCTGAGTCGCCATCGAGTTAGTCGTGAGTTGGGTTCTTTGAGACTCATAATCCACTGTAGTGGTTTATGGTCACTATAGACTTTAAATTTCCTACCAAAAAGGTACGGTCGGAAGTATTTAGTCGCCCATACGATCGCTAACAATTCCTTTTCTATGGTGCTGTACTTCGTCTCACTTTCGTTAAGTGTACGAGAAGCGTAGCACACGGGTTTGTCTGAACCTATGGGGCCTTGAGATAATATTGCACCGATTGCAACGTTCGACGCGTCTGTAGTTAAATTGAATTCTTTCGAGAAGTCGGGGTACTGTAAAATCGGATCATTAGTGAGGAGGGTTTTACATTTTTTGAAGCAGTTAATGTATTCGGTGTCTAAAGTTATCTTTTTCCCCTTTTCTAAACATTGTGTTAAAGGTTTAGTAATCCGAGCGAAGTCCGGAATGAATTTTCGGTAGTAACCGAGAAGGCCTAAAAACTGCTTTATCTCTTTTGGTGTTTTAGGAATGGGATATTTCTCTATGGCTGAAATCTTATCGGGGTTTGGTTTCACGCCATCTTTACTAATGATGTGACCAAGGTAGGCAGTCTCGAGTTTCAAGAATTCTGACTTGTCCATTTGGATCTTAAAGTTGGACTCTCGAAGACGTTGAAATACCTTTTCCAAGTTCAACATGTGCTCCTGAAGGGAGGTGCTGAATACTATGATGTCATCTAGGTATACTAAACATATGTCGTTTTGTAGACCTCTTAGAACGTTGTCCATGACACGTTGGAATGTGCTAGGTGAGTTCTTTAGACCCATTGGCATTCTGAGGAACTCGAAATGGCCATGCTCGACATTAAAAGCCGTCTTTGGTATATCCTGGGGGTCCATCTCTACTTGGTAAAACCCGTTGGTTAAATCTAAGGTGGTAAAATATTGGCACTTCCCTAACTTGTCTAATACGTCAGTAATATTAGGTATAGGGTACTTATCGTCTAACGTTTTTTCGTTTAACTTACGAAAGTCTACGACAAGGCGCCACTTCTGCTTGCCCGAAGAGTCTATCTTTTTAGGTACAACCCAAATAGGTGAGCTCCAGGCGGAATCGGATGGTCTGATTATTCCCTGTTCTAACATTTTCTCGATTTGATCCTTAACTTCCTGCCGATGAACGAATGGATACCTATAACTTTTGGTGTGCACGGGAACCTCGTCCGTAGTTCGAATACGGTGCTTTATCTTATTTGTGAATGTTAGGGGTTCGCCGTCTAAATAAAACACGTCCGAATATCGAGAGCAGAGAGTCCTAAGATTCGCTTTCTCCTCTTCGTTTAGATGGTCTAGACGTAACCGCGAGACTACCTCTTGTGCGCGCGCCGATGGTTGATTAGTGCGCGTGCACTCGATATTAAATAATTCCGCGTGCGCCGGTCGGTCGAGAGAGAATATTATGTCGTTTGATGATGGGTTTTCGACTTCGATGTATCCGCGGTTGTTAATGACAGTGGTGATGCATTCATGAATAATACAATTGCATATAATTTGTTCTTTTATATAAGCGTTGCCATCACTAGTGTCTATCGGTATACGAATAGCTCTGGATGTTCTGGCTGGTATGATGTCTTCGTACAAATTTACATTCCGAGAGTCATACATCCTAATAGGGTTCGAAGAGGAACGAGTTATTAATTGTCCGTCTTTCAAGTCTATTCTAGCTTCCCATTTACTTAATAAATCTAATCCTATGAGTCCATCGAAATAATTATGGAACCGGTAGATAAATAATTTTATATTATCGCGATCGTTGAACTCAGGAAAACACGGTATCGTTATAGAGTAATTGTTTCTAGTTGTTGCGTGTATGTTAGTCACCTCGAAAGGATCGTAATTAAGCGGTAATATATTAAAATAATTTTCGACAGCTTCGGGGCTAATAAATGATTGATTTGCACCCGTGTCAATTAATAATTTTAATGGTGGGTTGGAGATCTGTATATATGGTAATTGTCTCTGTGTCTGTAAGTTAAGTTCTATTTTAGTTTTTGTATATGGGGGTCCTTCCGAAAATCCTGGTTGTCAGTATCAACTTCTACCTGGGTATTATTTTCAACTTGTAGGAGATTGTGATTGGAAGCGTCGTAATATGTTGAGTCACAAGTAAAGTCGGGAGTATAGTCGGTAGTGTAATAATTGTCATAGTTGCTGTAATCGTACACCGGCTCGTAGTAACAATCATATGGATTGTAATATGATTCGGCGTACGCTCCGCATTCGTTCATGTTCATTTCACGTGACTTAAAATAATTACTAGGTGGCGGGTTCCCTGACCTCTTCCAATCATGACCTGTCAACATTGTATGAGGTAATGGTTTCGGGGTAAATCGTTGGACACCGCTCATAGGCTGAGGGGCTGTGGATTGAGGTTGGTATGTTGATGGGTTATTGCGAGGTGGCAATCTAAACACGTTGCTGTTAGGGTTGTAGTTGGGTGGTGGTGCACTGAACATCCTCTGGGTGTTAGTGGGCATGCGAGCGTGATGCATAACTTGATTAAATTTGAAAGGTTGAGGCGGTGGCCTCATAGGCTGCTGACTAGTTGGTAACGGCCACTTAGGTGCTGGGAATTGGAAACCTGGTTGACGTGGTGGAGTAAATGATGTGGATGGAAACAAAGGGACCTTAGGGGTTAGTTGAGGTTTATGGGGTTCATTACGCTGCTGTAGGTACATGATATTGAGTTCCTCCTGAACGTATTCTAGAGCCTTCTCTATAGTGTCCGGGCGCATACAACGTATCCGGGATCCTAGGGGTTCTTTCAGTCCACGTACGAATGCCTACATGGTTACTTTTCTATAGAGGTCACGTTTCGCAGTCACAGTAGTATGTAATGTCTCATGTAAAGTCACATAGGTCATTATTGTGCTAAATAAAGTCATACAGTGATCGTAAAATTCTTGAGGGGATCTATTACCCTGGGTAGCTAGTGAGAGGTCATTGTACAGAGTGGTTTCATCACGCTGGTCTGAAAAATTGTTAATCAAAGCAGCACGGACTCCTATCCAACTATCTGGTATTCCATTGGAATTTATTGTGCAAGCGGCCGTTCCCGTGATCTTGTTGAGGATGCCGTTTAACAAACAAGAATTACTAAATTCGCTACCTGGTGCAGCACTTAGGTATTGTGCGGCTACCTGGTCACATATATTAATAAATCTAGTCAATACATTAGGATTTCCATCGAACTCCGGAACAAGGCGGAGGGCCTTAAATATAGTATCCGGATCATGAGCCATTATACTTAATTTATTACTAATAGAATCTAACTGGTTATCTATGTTTAAATTTAAATTTCTTATACTATCGCTAACACTATCGCGGCGAGCCTGACGAGATTCAGACCGCCGGATCCTATCAGATCTAGGGTAAAAAATGGTGAAGGTTTACTAGGAAAAAGGAAAGCAACACGAGATCAATTCAAGTGCACTTACTGATACATCTGGTCTTCTCTGGGCGCTTCGATTTCTTGAAACTTCTCCTCGCTGCAGCAGGTCCGTAGATTCAGGATACTCGGTGACGAGGCTGGACAGCCACTCGGGTGACTCGCGACGCGATCTTCGATTTTAGAAGCCCTAAGCTATCGCGAACCGGCCCGCGAGTATCCTACCGACTGCGCCAATTACGTTTACTGCACTCGGAGACTCCAAAAAAAAGCCACAATTTAAATGAAATACTTTAATTAATACAAGAATTACAATTTAGTCTTATCTCTAGCCTAAGCTATGTCCTATCGATGTAAGATTAGGAATGCTGTAACAAATTTAATAATTATTAAGGAAATCTCGGATTTGACGTCATTCGCAATTACAACATTGCTAAATTGCAATTTTTAGTGTAATGACCAAATTATAATTGTAGGTTACACGTGCCGGTGGCATCAGCAATCCTCGTAGGGTTGTCCCACGTAATTGGTGTGTAATAACCTTTATTTTTATTTTTGCAGATCTTACAAGACATGATGGTGGAAATAGATTACGATGCTGACGGTACCGTCTCTCTCGACGAATGGAAAAGAGGAGGGTAAGTGGAAATACACTACGTTACTTCATGTTTGGAATAATTTTAAATTATTTTACAATATTTGGATTTGGAACAGTTTGTTTTGTCTCTGGTACCACCATCGGTATACACTCTGTCTTTTACGAGTCAAATTCTGTTTTGTGAATAATCACAACATAATAACGGAAATTTTACAGAAGAGCAAGTTAAAAATAAAACAATCGTTTAGCTCAAAATTGATGAATTCAAAATTTAGTAAAAGCTATATAATTATGTTAGTTTATAATCATTAAATATTATAATTGTAACGTAACTCACCAGCGTAACCGTTTCCGTTACAATAATCACTAAACCAATACTTTTTCATAGCATGCCTATAAGGAGCATTCATGTATTACGTAACGCAATTTTTGAAGATTTTAGACCCCCTTTCCCCCTATGTAATGCACGGTAACGCTTTGCTGCACCCCTTTCCCGAACTTTGGCAGCAAGTCGTTGTGGCCGTATTTTACTCAAATAAGGTTTTATACTCAAATAAAAAACATGCGTG
Source organism: Spicauda simplicius (assembly GCA_949699795.1). Lineage (NCBI taxonomy): Eukaryota > Metazoa > Arthropoda > Insecta > Lepidoptera > Hesperiidae > Spicauda > Spicauda simplicius. Next base: position 3,072,611 of record OX453085.1, read on the forward strand.
CGTACAAAGTACACATGTCAGAAGTGAAACTTCTTTGGCGAACTAATTTATAAATCTTGTTTATATTTATACAAATCTAAAACTTTAAATTTCCAAGATTAAGAGGAAGGGAAAAAGGCGTGATACGACGTTCGCTCTGTCTCACTTTTTCTCTCAATCTTTCTCACTCGCTTGCTCCCTACTCTCACTCCACGGCTAGTTGCTCATGCTACGTTCGCCCTGTCTTACTCTCTCTCAATCGGTCTCGATCACTCTCTCTCTCTTTTCCGACACTTCCGTTGCATACCGGCGTGACGTTTCTGTAAAAATTTTACCCTCATGCGCCTAAAGAAGTTTCACTTCAACAAACACGTTACACAATGCGTTGTTCAAACCCCCCTACTTCCTCTCCTGTATCATTTGACAAGACCCCCTCCCCCCAAATTGGGTTACGTAATACTTTTTTATACTTAAACCTAACGATAAGGCAGACGAGCTACCTGATGGAAAGTAGTCACCGTCGCCTGGACATTTGCAACACCAGAGAAGTCGCCAATGCATCGCCGGCTTTAAAGGAGAGCTACTTGACCGCTTCCTATAGAAAATCTACTCTATCTCTTTCAGAATGACAACCATCCCTCTTCTAGTGCTCCTAGGTCTAGACACGAACGTGAAGGAAGACGGGGAACACGCGTGGCGTCTGAAACACTTCAACCGACCCGCGTATTGCAATCTCTGTCTGAACATGCTGGTGGGACTTGGGAAGAAAGGATTATGTTGTATATGTGAGTATGGTACTCAGATTATAGACTAACTGTGGCAAAGGGAGATCTCCTTAGGCTAGAACTTTCGTGGAACTAATATAGGTCGACCGAGGGCGTCCCTGTAGTTCGGGGATTAGAATAGGGCTACGGTATCCCCTGCCTGTCGTAAGAGGCGATTAAAAGTGATGGACTGGTAATAAGCTGACCCAGTAATATTATGGTAGTATGTAATGCAGGCCCTTTTGAGTACTTCAGTACTTTAAAATAGTCCCTGTAGTTTCGGGATCAGAATAGAGCTACGGTATGCCTGCCTGTCGTAAGAGGCGACTTAAAGGGGCTTCCGGGGTTGCAGGCGGCTAGAGTGGGAGCTCGAACCGTTCGGTCAGGCAATCCCGGGAAGGACGGCGGTATGTGTGGTCGCATACCGTCGTAAAGACTAGACGGAGCGGTGGGCCCAGCCGCCCATCTGGGAGGAGCCCGATGGGGCAACGCCCTCGGAGGATTCCGGTTGAAGTCGTTTCGAGATCCCGGAGTCCTCCTTATTAGCGCCGAGGACGGCCACCGGGGGGGTTTTAGTGCGGTAAGAATCTCACATAACCCTGCGTCGCTCCCGCGGCGTCGGGTACCTTTTAAAGGTTTCCACCTCGAGAACAAAAAAAAAAGGAAGACAATGCCGTGGCGCTGATTTTCAGTCCGTCCTTTTGTTATAGAGTAACTTGGACGGCTGCTTCAAGTTAATTTTGTTGTTGTGACATGTTGTTATTATTTAAGTCACCTGGATGTACAATAATAATATGATGCATATAAATAATAGTATTATGTTTTGTTTCCAGTCTGCAAGTTCACTGTCCACGAACGTTGCGTGCAGCGCGCGCCGGCGTCGTGCATCGCCACGTACTCCAAGACGCGGCGCGCGTCCGCCACGCTGGCCCATCACTGGGTCGAAGGTACAATACAATACAATATCATTTATTTGTCGAAATAAGGTATATTACAAAGATGGTCAATAGTATGCTGTATAAGTCCGCATACTTTACCCGTCATGGGTGTACAAATATAAATAAAAATTTAAACAGGATAAAAATTTAAAAATTGGATTACATCATTATTACAATAAATTATAATTACAATATACATCGAAGATAATCATGTTAATAAATCAGACCTTATCACCGTCATTTATAAATTCGTTTATGCTATAGTAACATCTATTTATTATCAGGTAACCCACGACACATTTCTTTGTATTTTGCTTTGTGATTTTAGACTAATGTTATCGCGGAATTGACACATTTTAATACTTAACGGGTACTCACGATATGCGGTTTTTGAATCCTTTTCGAATTCTTTGTGCCGATATTTCGACCCAGTTGCATGGATCGTGGTCATGCGTTGTTGCAAACTTAAGAAGATAGGTATTTTTTGCCTTTTTTGTTCTCGAGGGGGAAACCTTCAAAAGGTACCCGACACCGAAGGAGCGACGCAGGGTTATATGGGATTTTTACCGCACTAAAACCCCCCGATGGCCGGCCTCGGCGCTATAGAGAGGACTCCGGAATCTCCAAAGGAACGCAACCGGAGTCTTTTGAGCGCTTGGTTCTTGGATATGTTTTATAAAAGTACTAGCTCTTACCCGCGGCTCCGCCCGGTCGGTCAAACGGAATTAACATTTGATAGCGTGATTCAGAACTTGCAAATGAATTTTACTAACGCCATTTATTAACAACGTCTGGAACTACCAAATATGTATCAACTTACAAAACACCAATATTCCCATGGGAATGTGAGAGCGCGGTAAAAAGTAACCTACATCACTCTCCGTCCTCCTAACTATCTCCAAACATATAAAACATTACATATAATAGCTATGTGGCGACGTGAAAGAGGAACAAACACACTTTCACATTTATAATATTAGTATGGATTATAATTCAACTTGTATAATATGTAAGGCCTGTTGTACATAGCACGTTTTTTGAGCCGTACGGCGTCTTTACCTTACCGTGAAAAAAACGTGCTAGCATGTACATGTCACGGCAAAGATCAGTGCACGGCAGTGATCCATACAACACTGACAACCGTGCCTACACACGGCGAATTAACCGTAGATTTTTACGCCGAAAAAACGTGTCTACAAGAAGCCTAAAGGTTATATTTTTTACAGGAAACTGCCATGGAAAGTGCGCAAGGTGTCGGAAAAAGATCAAGGGGTACAATGGAATCACGGGACTGCATTGTCGATGGTGTCATATTACTGTAAGTACATATACGTTGACCCGGCGAATTTCGTTCCGCCTAAGGCTACGTACTCACGGAGCGGTTTTCACCCGCAACCGCGGCGGCCGCGGGAAAAAATCGCTCCGTGAGTACGTAGCCTTAAAGTCAAAAATCTAAAATAATACGTGGTTTTCCCCTTAAACATTTTTTTATATATATATATTTTTTATATTTTTATTTACCTAGTGATAACGCAGACGGGCCACCTGATGGAAAGTGGTTACCGTCGCCTATGGACATTTGCAACACCAGAGGAGTCGCCAATGCATCGCCGGCTTTGAAGGAGAGCTCTTTTTGCACCTTTCTTGAAGAATCCTATGTCATAGCGCTCCGGGAATACCTTATAAATTATACATAAAAATACCTTCCTCTTGAATATCTCTATCTATTGAAACAAACTGCATTAAAATCCGTAGCGTGGTTTTAAAGATCTATGCATGCTCGTTTGCTACTTTAGTGAGATAAAAAAATCTTTCTGGCGATATTTCGTTTTAGTTGAATGTATGGCAGATACGACAAAGCTGACAGTAGTATTTGTGTTTTTTTATCTGACTGAAGTAGCAAACCAGCATGCAGTTCACCTGATGGTAAGTGGTCACTGCCGCTCTGCGATATCTGTAATCAACTTCATACAGAATATGGGTTCCATCTGAAGTCAATCTCAGATGCGTTGCTACTCCGGAGGACTATTATGGTCGCCTCATGTGTAACTTTAAACAGAACAGTAGTTCCATCTGAAGTCAACCACAGATGCGTTGCCTCGTACAAAAGTGTGCCGGCAACCACACCCTTCCATCTCGCGCAAGAAACGCTTATTTCTAGAAATAGGTGTGGCGGTGGTACGTCCCCGGTCGAACTACACTGGTTCTACCACCGTGAATCACAGATGCGTTGCCTCGTACAAAAGTGTGCCGGCAACCACACCCTTCCATCTCGCGCAAGATACGCTTCACGCTAGTAATAGGTGTGGCGGTGGTACTTCCCCGGTCGAACTACACTGGTTCTACCACCATCAAACTTTTTGCAAACTGCAGTTCAATATTCGCAAAGCACTTGCACAATTCTTTCGAACGCGAATGCAAATGTTCGTTTCATTACTACTACGTTTCATTACTACCACCTTTAAATTTGTGTCGTCAGCTGCACAACCGTTGCGTGGGCAGCGCGGGCGGCGCGTGCGCGCTGGGCCGGCACGCGCGCCACATCGTGCCGCCCACCGCCATCCGCCCGCTCGTGCTGGACCGCCAGCGCTCGCTGCCGCACCGCGCCGCGCACGAACAGGTGAGGTGCCGCTGCAGGGGACAGCGCCGTCTGTTGGCGCGCACACGCCGCACCGCGCCGCGCACGAACAGGTGAGGGGGCCGCTGCCGGGGACAGCGCCGTCTGTTGGCGTGCACACCGCATCGTGCCGGTGTAAGGCTTTGGTATTTAGCGCCATCTGTTGGCGTGCACAAACGCCGCACCGCGCCGCGCATGAACAGGTAAGGGTGGTACAGCGCCATCTGCTGGCGTGCACACCGCATCGTGCCGGTGTAAGGTTTGGGACTTAGCGCCATCTGTTGGCGTGCACACACGCCGCATCGTGCCGGTGTCCGGTTTGGGATTTAGCGCCATCTGTTGGCAGCGTGCACACTCAACGCAACGTGCTGGTGTAAACTGTAAAAAAAAAAACATTTTTAAACAGTTTATTTCCCTAAAGAATTTCATTTATTCAAAAAGTTTCTTTAAGAAAAAAAAAATAAAGGTTTTTTTTAAACTAATTTTCTGAAAAGAATTTCATTCATCCGTAACTTTTTCCTGGGACGCCATAAAGTTTGAATTAAAAAGGTATTAAATGTTTACAAATAAACTATTAAGACATATTGTCTCCAACCATGTGAAAAAAATGTGGTCCAAACAACCTGACGACCTGGTCCAGGGGTCCTGATGCTAACCGCATCGTGCCGGTGTAAAGTTTGGGATTTAGCGCCATCTGTTGGCAGCGTACGTCTACATAGTGCTCGAAGGAAAAGGTAGAGGGTATTAGTCAATATTTAGAAATTCGATAGCGTTATTCAAAATACTGGTGTCAAACTGTCAACATCTTTCTGTGCCGGTACGGTTCTGAAATCATTTTTAACTTTTCCAATTTTTTTTTTATAATTAATTCTTACAAATACAAATATCTGAAAATATTGGTCATTGTGTTCTTAAAAAAGGCGTTTCATAGGAGAATGTTTAGAATAACTTAGATATTAGAGTGTCATATTATCGGTGTGATATTATCGTCTAAAAATACTCACTAAATCTATTTTCTTTTTCACTTCTTCGCAGCAATCCCTCCCCGTCTCAATATCGCTACCGTCATCAATAGCGTCTAGCACAGAAGAGAAGAAAGAAGAACGAGAGAGACGAGAACCCCGCGCCCCTCCCATCTCCTTCCAAATCACCCCTCCAGAAGACAGTTGTCCGCTGCTAGTGTTTATTAATCCTAAGTCTGGGGGTAGGCAAGGGTCCCGCGTGTTAAGGAAACTCCAGTATATCTTGAACCCTCGCCAGGTGCACGATATTGCGAAGGGAGGGCCTATGCAAGGTGGGTAGTTTTATAAGCATTTATTTTACCCAATTAGTTTCTTAGTATGTGAGTTCTGTGGAAATGTAAACTAGTTCATCTCTTAATTGAGAGATTGACATATAAAATTATAATGATTTAATTGACATTCATATATTATGACTAGAAATTAGAGAGACATGTAAAAATATATTTATTTTATTGAGAAGTTATAATAATATATAATTATCTCTTATACTTCACACACACACACACACACACGTTTAGATTTAAAGCTAAATTAGGTACATTAAATTAAGAATTTGAATGTAAGCCTAACTTGGTGACTGCCGTTTTTATTACAAGTTTAGTGTATAAAATGTAAATCCGTTTTTGCCTGTAAGACTCTTAACGTATGACTTGTAACCTATTAAACTAAGAGCTGTGGATTTTGTGACTGAAATAAAATAAAAAATAAAATAAAAAAATAAATTGACTTATTTCAATGATGAAATGGTAATTAACTGAGTATTCTCAGTATTTTAAATTTAAACTTCAATATATCAATGACATATTTGCATGCCTTATGGGTAGAATAAGAGGTTGAAAATATTTAATCATAAGACCTATTTGTAAAATACCTTATTTAGAGCAAATAAAGAAATTATTTATTATTACACTAGCAGACCCGACCACGCGTTGCTGTGGTTAAAGAAATGTTACATAAACAAATTTTAAATTGTATTATTTCGTATTTGTAAGAAATTAATATAATTCAGCACTTCTCGGTGTACAATATTTTTAGTTAACCTGTCTTTATTTATTTAAATTAAAGTGTCGAACAATGAAGCACTATTAATTAAAAAGCAGGAATAGTTTTATTGTTCACTATACTAACTTAAATTATTGTTCACTATACTATACTTCAGTCTAAGTAACACGTAACCGTCTATGATAACTCCAAAAATTTAAAAACCAAGAATATCGAGATTTAACTGTATTGCGATCACCACAACATAAAAACCCACGTTAGTTTGTCTTTCCTAAAATATGTACATCGACAAACAAAAATAAAATAGGTTAGGTAGCGCCACCTAACGGTCACATCAGTACTAATTTAAATGTAATTTGCTTTCAAAAATACTTCATCAAAATAAATGTTTTCTATAAATAAAGAAAAATTGTTTGCAGTAAACTACGAATAAAAAATAACTTTATGTAATATTGAGTCAACTGTTCGATTGATATAATTTTACACTTTGCTTTTAGTATTAAATGTATGTCAGGTGAACGCATCAATATTATTATAGTCTTATTACATGCATTTTTGCCAGTAATAAAAATTGTATGGGTAGGGTAGGTTATTATAATTAATAAAATATTTTTCCTTGATCTCTTAAATTGCTTTTAAAATATTTGTCAATTTTAGTTTAAGGAAATACGAAACTGACTAAGTGAAACGGTATTGATTTTTCGATACATTCGGTTCATGTAGATGACCGTAACGCAAACAGCGCCATCCATTATCTCAGACATATTACTATTTCGATTTGGCGGTAAGGTGGCGTATCATCGCAGAATATACTGAGATAGCTTTGTATTACTTTAGTAACTTATAAGGATATATTTATATTTGGTTATAATATTAAATTGTCGCTCATATGAAACGTTTGCTCATATGAAATTTTAACAAAGCGCCATCAATACATTCGGTTCATGTAGATGACTGTATCGTAAAGAGCGCCATCTAATGTCTCATATACATTATTTGGCGGTAAGGTTGCGTATCAACGCAGAATATACTGAGATGGCTATGTATTAGGTACTTTAGTAACCTTTGATCGACAATATTACTGATCGAAGTTAGTAACTTATACTTATTTTTGGTCATGATATTAAATTGTAGCTTATGTGAAACGGATGTAATTTTAACAAAGCGCCATTACTTACTTAATCAAGTTAACAGATAACATTACACCGCCATCTGTTATTAGGATTTTATAAAGCTAACAGCTGAAGGTAAAAAAAAATATTTGCAATAAAACCTATAAATTAAGATATAAACTATCCTATCTTTCAAGTTGGATCCAAATACACATGTTGTGTAAATTTGATTATAATCGGTTCAGAGGTTTAAGAGTCCATTGCGGACAAATAAAGTGACACGTAATTTATATATATTAAGATGACAATCATCGATATATAAAAACCCAACATACACATTCAGCGTCTCAAAACTGTCCGGTGAAAAAGAGCGCTCAATGTCAAAATTTAGCGCTCATTTCAAGTAGTAAAATTTTATTGCTTTTTGCTTAAAGCGTTGTACATACAGCTTTAGATCATGGACGTAAGGTTGTATTGCAAAAATATATGGTCGTTATGACCATCTATAAATAACTACGTACATTTGACGACAGTTTTAGGTGTCATTTTTGTTCGAGACTGTGTATCTAGTGTATTTCTATATCCATGATGGCAATGAATGTTTTTTTTTATAAGATTGTAATAGCAAACGAGCTTGCAGTCCACCCGATGGTAAGTGGTCAATCACAGATGCGTTGCCACTCCCGAGGACTATGATGGTCGCCTCATGTGAAAGTGTGCCGGCAACCACACCCTTCGAAACGCAAGAAATGCTTCACGCTAGACATAGGTGTGGTGGTGGTACTTCCCCGGTCGAACTACACTGGTTCTACCACCTTCAAAACATTGATTACAGATGTCGCAGGGCGGCAATGACCGCTTAACATCAGGTGGACTGCATGCTCGTTTGCTACTTCAATCAGATGAAAGAAAATCTATAACTGGGGCAGTGATACCTCCCCCCCATTATCTTTCAACGCATATTTAAGAATTGTTTGAAATTCTGTATTGCAGGTCTCCAGATGTTTAAAGACGTAAAGAACTACCGAGTAATATGCTGTGGGGGTGATGGAACAGTTGGATGGGTGCTGGAAACTATGGGTATGTGGTATACGTATCTCTGTATAACCCCGTGTGGCGGAGCGGTTACTATTGAGGTCTGACACGCGCAGGTTCCGGCTTCGATTCCAGGCCAGACATTTGAATGATGAGTTTAGATTCTTGTGGGTCTGGGTGTTGGAGAAAATCCTAGTGTGGGGCTGTTAGTGTAGAAAGCATGCGTATCAAAGCGTGTGTATAAATTTGAAACACTAGGATTTTCTCCTTCGTCGTGGGACACACACAAGACGAAGACACAAACACCCAGACCCAGAACATAAATCTAAACTCATCATTTAGATAACTGTTGTAAGGCCCGGAATCGAACCCGGGACCCATTGCGTGTCAGACCGGTATGATGACCGCTCCGCCACGCGGGTCGTCAATATTATGTATTATGATCAACTAATTTTTGCCAAGTGCTGGATACAAGGCCGCTTGAGTGGTTAATGCCATATTCTACCACCCTGTCCGAGTTTTAAGCTATTGCATAGGTTTTTACGCGAGCTTTGAGCGCGGCAACCGGGTCAAGAAATTCCATAACGAAAAATACCTAACACCCCCCCCCCTCCGCCTACCATGTAGCGCGGCCGGCTGCTCGTAAATCGGACGAATATTTAAGCAGCTGTTTGTGAGGAAGTATATAGTATCAAAAAAAAATACTTGAATTAATATAAAAGAAAAAAAAAATGTTTTTGTTTGCAAAACTTCGTGCAAAAATAGCATACTTGTTGTATGCGAACCTCCTTTAAATCGATTTCCTTATGCGAACGCTCGGCTGCACTACATGGTAGGCGGAGTGGGGGGTGTAAGGATTTTTCGTTACGGTATTTCTTGATTCGGTCGCCGCGTTCAAAGCCTGCGATGAAATCTATGCCTTAGCTTAAAAAATGGGAAGAAAACATAATAATGTTAAACGTAACCTTCAGAAGTCCATAAAATTACATTTTCTGGTTCACAGATAAGGTCCAAATGGAGACCCAGCCGGCTGTTGGAGTGATCCCTCTTGGAACTGGGAATGACTTGGCGAGGTGCCTGCGGTGGGGAGGCGGGTGAGTGGTCACTAAAGATATATAAACCTACTTACCGTGTACCTACCTTTTTTTGTTTACGAGGGGGAAAGTCAAAGTCTCGAAATAAAGTACAATACTATATTGTACTACTCGACCACAACAATTAGGCTCATAAAACAAAAGCGGTTCCGTACCCCTTACCGCGCTTCTGTCCCCGCGAATCCCCTAGTAATGTGCAGTCGTGTATCGTCTAGGTGTTTACGTTAGCACGTGTTTAATGTTATTCCGTTATAATGTAAGTTTAATGAGTGATTGTTGAATTTTTAAAGTTATTATTAAATTAGTTGATTATACGTCAATGAACCTCACAATGGGTAGGAAAAAGACTATTCGTGGAGGAAAAAGGACTCTTACATTCAAAATATGCTTTTTTTTAACAAGAGAAGAGTATTGGGCTCAGTATTCCTGTCTCCCAAGTCGAACATCGAATCTGTGCTGCAACCGGCATCAGTCTCTTACACACATAAAAAAAGAAAGAAAATATTCCGTGTCTGCGAATATATTAAACACATGAAAGTGCTTTGATAAATACACGAATATTGAACATATACCATTATGGCGTATGTTTTAATAATGGTATACCTATATACTCTTAGTATTTAGTAATAAAATATACTTCGTTTATTGACGAATAATCAACTAATGTAATAATAACTTTAAAAAATCAACAATCACTCATTATTACGAAATAACATTAAACACGTGCAGGCTAACGTAAATACCTAGACGATACACGACTGCACGTGACTAGGGGACGCGCGGGGACAGAAGCGCGGTGCGGGGTGCGGAACCGCTTTTGTTTTATGCGCCTGATTGTTGTGGTCGAGTAGTATGTTCTTTTATCCATAATTTATATTGTTTGGCTTAATTAGTGCACATTATGTTGGTGAACATTTAAATAAATAAAAAATAAATAAATATTATAGTACCTATATCTATCATAAATTATACTTACTGATTTTGTTTATTATAGGTATGAAGGAGAATCCATCCACAAGATTCTAGACAAAATAGCGAAGGCAAGTACCGTGATGATGGACCGCTGGCAGATACACGTGGAAAACAGCTCTGAAGTGGTGAGTTATTACTATATAAAAAAAACATGCGTGCGTACAAAGTACACATGTCAGAAGTGAAACTTCTTTGGCGAACTAATTTATAAATCTTGTTTATATTTATACAAATCTAAAACTTTAAATTTCCAAGATTAAGAGGAAGGGAAAAAGGCGTGATACGACGTTCGCTCTGTCTCACTCTTTCTCTCAATCTTTCTCACTCGCTTGCTCCCTACTCTCACTCCACGGCTAGTTGCTCATGCTACGTTCGCCCTGTCTTACTCTCTCTCAATCAGTCTCGATCACTCTCTCTCTCTTTTCCGACACTTCCGTTGCATACCGGCGTGACGTTTCATCTGTAAAAATTTTACCCTCATGCGCTTAAAGAAGTTTCACTTCAACAAAGTCGCTTTCCGCTGTCTGTCCCTATGTACGCTTAGATCTTTAAAACTACGCTACGGTTTTACAGTTTGTTTTAATATAAAGAGTGATTCAAGAGGAAGGTTTTGTGGCGACCTCTCGCTACTCATCAAGAGATGGCGCTACTAGTATTCTGAAACACGCTATCGAAGCATTCTCAGAATCCTGCATATATACAAGTTCCGAACAACGAGTGTCGGAGCACGGCCGCTCCCCAGGCACGATCACCTTGCCTGGCGGGAGATCTTCCTTTGTGTAGAGTAACACAAATATTTTTAGATTTTTGACTTTAAAACGGAATTAAGTTCGCCGGGTCAGCTAGGAAACTGTTTTTTTTATCTGACTGAAATAGCACACGAGCATGCGGTCCATCTGATGGTAAGTGGCCACTGCCGCCCAAAGACATTTATAATCAACTTCAGAACATGGGTTCCATCTGAAGTCAATTACAGATGCGTTGCTACTCCCGAGGACTATGATGGTCGCCTCATGTGAAAGTGTGCCGGCAACCACACCCTTCTATTGAAACGCAAGAAATGCTTCACGTTAGAAGTAGGTGTGGCGATGGTACTTCCCGGGCGAACTACACCGATTCTACCACCTTGGAAACTTAAATAGGAAAGATATTTATTATATCGAACTTAATAATTATTATTCTCAATTATTATTGTTATTTTTATTTGTTTGAAATCCGCAAATCTATCGACATCTTATTTTAAGCTATTACAATTATCATTATTTATATTATTATTAGAAATTAATGACTGTTATTATTTTATTTAATGTAGTTAGTAGGTATTGACTTTTTTAATTTACTGTTAATTTACTAATATGTGACTCAACTTGTTATAAAATGTAATTGATGAATAACCGTTCTTTGTAACATTAAATAAATAAATAAAATAGTTTCATAAATCTTATTTTTTCAGGAATATTTTAAGGATATGAGTATCAAATTAACTTAGTAAATTAATTTACAGTTTAATACACAATGTAAAGATATAATTAAAAGGAATTCCCGATATCCCGGTAATATTGAATCATATTTATTTTGTTCCAGTGTGAACAGGTGCAGATGCCGGATTCCGCGCCACACCCCACTAGTGTGCCATACAACATCATCAACAATTATTTCTCCATAGGTGTTGTAAGTATTTACAAAAATATACTTTATATTGGCAATGCGGAAGTTGAGGTATGAGATTGTTACTCTTTCACGCGAAAACTACGAAACTAAATTAATTATCACTGCTTTTCGATGAAGGTGAAAAAAAAAGTCCACCAATTCGCACTTGGCTAGCGCGATGGCCTAAAATATTAAAAACTCCGCCATTGTGACGTCATTCCCGTCGAGCCCTCGGAAAAAAGGTGCCGACAGCAGATCTCCTAATCAGATTAGTGTCGACAGCAGATCTCCTAATTGGATCATCTGAAGTGAAAAGACAGAATACGAGTTTTAGTTAAGGATTCAAACTAGAAATTGGACGAATGAAAAAAAAAATTGATGTTTGACATTGATTTTTCCAAAAAATGCAAAATTTGATAAAAAATTCGGGATATTTGGAAATAAAAAATCTATATTAATTTGTGATTCGTTTTTAAGATACTTGCCGCAGGCGAAGGAGTATGAAGTTGCGCACGGTTATAGTTGATGTAAAGAAGGATTGCGCAATGCTAATGTTTTTTTTTTTCAAATAATGCATAAAACATACACGGAATCAACTAAAAACATTTTTCACTCAATACCTTGCATTTGACACAAACATATACATAATAAACGAAATAGAACATTCAATGTCGTACTATGAAAACACTTAACGTCAAAAATGTCAGATGTCTTTGTCAAAATACCCGCTATTGCTTTTAAATGCAGCTTAGTTAACAAATCTCTTTTTACCTTTAACTGGTGCGTTCAAAATAACTTGAAAATTATTACAATTTATTTAAATAAGAGAAATTGATGCTACTTTGGACATTATGAAGTTTAGTTTTTTAATTTAAATTAAGGTCGACTTTCGACTGTAATTCAACTCAAAAACTAAACTTCTTATTGTCCAAAGTATTTCCTAAATTTAATTTTTGTTAATTTTCAAGTTACTTTAATACACCCGAAAGGTAAAAAGAGGTTTAAGTGACAAAGCTGCATTTAAAATCAATAACGGGTATTTTGACAAAGACATCTGTCATTTTTGACGTTCTGTGTTTTCATATGTTGAATGTTTAATTTCGTTAATATATAATTATGTGTCCGTGACAAATGCACGGTAGTGTGTGTAATGTGTTTTTAGTTGATTTTATGTATGTTATATGCATTATTTGAAAAAAATATTAACATTTTGCACTCCTTCCCTACGTCCACTATAACCGTGCAAAATTTCATACTAATCCGTCCGCGGCATATTACTAAAAAATGCACCACAAGTATTTGCTTCACGTATTAATATATGGATTCCCAATTTTCAGGACGCGGCAATTTGCGTGAAGTTCCATACAGAGAGAGAGCGGAATCCAGACAAATTCAGTTCTAGAATGAAGAACAAGTTATGGTACTTCGAGTTCGCCACGTCAGAACAGTTTGCTGCCAGCTGCAAGAACCTTCATGAAAACATTGATTTGGTTGTAAGTATTTTTTAATAATTGGCAATCGAGCATTCAGTTCATCTAATAAAAAAACTGCTAAGGATTTAGTTAGATGAAGGTGGTAGAACCAGTGTAGTTCGACCTGGAAATACCACTGCCACACCTATTTCTAGCGTGAAGCATTTCTTGCGCGAGATGGAAGGGTGAGGTTGTCGGCACACTCACATGAGGAGACCATCATAGTCCTCGGGAGTAGCAACGCATCTGTGAAGAGTGGGGACGGAGATCGGGTGGACTGCATTCTTCCACGGTCAAACAACACTGGTTATACCTTATACTTCTTGTGGGTGGTAGAAACTTGTGGTTCAACGTTCTTATAATATAACGTTAGTTGTTGTAAGAAATATTTTTTGATATTTTTTTCCGTCAGGGACTTAAACCAAATTCCTATCTTGGTATTAAATTAAGAAACGTGTACACTGCATGTATTTCTTCCATATTATTAAAATAACCTGTACCATTTAAATTAATAATTTATTTCATATTTAAAGTATGATTTTTTTCAGTGTGACGGTTCATCCCTAGAACTAAATAAGGGCCCGGCCCTCCAGGGGGTGGCGTTATTGAACATCCCCTACGCGCACGGAGGGTCCAACCTCTGGGGGGCCAGCGGGGCTCACAGACGGGGGAGGTTTCCTAATGCACAGCAAGGTGAGATATGTTTTTTTTTATCTAACTGAAGTAGCAAACGAGCATGCAGTCCACCTAATGGTAAGTGGTCACTGCCGCCCGTAGACATCAGAAGCCCGAGACCCCGAGAAGGATGGCGGTATGTGTGGCTGCATCTCGCCGTAAGCACCGGATGATGAAGGGGGATGGTACACGTCCACCAAGAGATGAGCCCGTGAGGGGCACTGCGCTAGGGGCCACCGGTTCGTTCCGCTGGAGTTTCCGAGTCCCCTACTACAAGCGCTGAGGAAGGCCACCGAGGAGGTTTTAGTGGGTAAAAATCCCACATAACCCGGAGTCTCTCCCAAGGATTCGGTATACCTTTTGAAGGTTTCCTCCCCGTAACAAAAAAAAAAAAAAAAGACATCAGTAAGCAACTTCATACAGAACATGGATTCTATCTGAAGTCAATCATAGATGCGATTACAGACTTAGAGTGCCGACAATTATTATCTATATCTACATAGTATTAGACAAAGTCACTTCTCGCTGTCTGTATGCTTAGATCTTTAAAACTATGCTACGGATTTTAATGCAGTTTTTTTAATAGATATTGTGATTCAAGAGGAAGGTTTTTATGTATGATACATGCATAATATAGTGGAGGAACACTGATAATTTTAGATTTTTTACTTTTACGCGAAACGAAGTTCGCCGGGTCAGCTAGTACAATATATACAAATTACATTTTTTTTTTATTTTTTTTTTATTGAAGTGAAACTTCTTTATGGAAAAAAATTGGAAAAAAATTAAGTGTAACATTTTTTCGTTACGCGCCATCTTTTTCTGTTACGCGCCATCTTTTTCTTATCCCTACCACGCGTGATATTAGATAGATTATTATTTATAGATTAGATTATTAGATAAAGTTTAATAAAAGCCTTTTATTAAACTTTATCTAATTTAACTTTATTTAACCAATTTCTGTAGAGTTGCATATAGTAAATTATTTTTTGAAAAATAACGTCATAAAGAAGTTTCACTTCTTACGAGTGTACGCTAGTACACGCACACATTTTTTTTGGCTGAAGTAACAAACGAGCATGCAGTCTACCCGATGGCAAGTGGCCACTGCCGCTCATGGACATCTCTAATCAACTTTATACAGGACATGGGTTCCATCTGAAGTCAACAGATGCGTTGCTACTCCCGAGGACTATGATGGTCGCCACACATAAAAGTGTGCCGGCAACCACACCCTTCTATCGAAACGCAAGAAATGCTTCACGCTAGAAATAGGTGTGGCGGTGGTACTTCCCCGCCCCGTGGTGGTATCATTAAAATTAGTTTGTGCCATGTGTGAATAAGTGAATTTCACAGACATTTATCCTTTTTATTATATTTTGTTTCAGATATCGGCGACAAACTAATAGAAGTAATAGGGCTGGAGAACTGTTTGCATATGGGACAAGTGAGAACTGGTAGGACATTTTATAAGTTGATTTGACATTTGACGACCCGCGTGGCGCAGCGGTTACCATACCGGTCTGACGCGCAATGGGTCCCGGGTTCGATCCCGGCCAAACAGGTATCTGAATGATGAGTTTAGATTCCTGTTCTGGGTCTGGGTGTTTGTGTGTTCGTCTTGTGTGTCCATGGTACCCACGACACAGGAGAAAATCCTACTGTGTGGCTATGAGTGTAGAAAGCGTGTGTGTGTAATGATATGTGATAATGACATGTGAAGTATTTCACAATTAGGGATTGCAATCCGGCGTCATTTACTATCCGGCCAAATCTTCGTCAATCCGACCGGATGCGGTCGTACCGGATCTGGCGATTTGAAAGAAAAGAAAGAAAGAAATCGTTTATTCGTAATGCATACACACTCATACAGTTTATAGACACAATAATAACCTAGTACCAGCTAACATGCAATATGTGAGTGGTATACATCACAAAACGGACCCTTCTCAGCATTATGCTGGCTGATTATTTTCAGCCAGCGCTGGTCTTCCGAAGGATCCGAATGGTGAAGTCACGACTGGTCAAGAACAATACAATCAATATATGATATAAACAGAAAATTATTAAATGACATAAATGTATAATACATGATGATAAAAATTAAAAAATAATAACTTTAACAAATAATTAATTATAATTATTATAGTAATAATAATTGTACATAACTATTTATAATTTATATGCTATTTATATATTTGGTGCCGGATCCGGTATATAAAAACGATGCCCGGTTCCGGTTTTCCGGATTGCAATCCCTATTCACAATGTTTCCTGCGGCTTTGCATGCTTGGGTCGTGCTTAATATGGTAAAAAGTAGAGATGCGCCGAATAGTGGTTTCACCGAATAACGGAATGTCGTCAACTCATTATTAACCCACTGCTGGGCATGGGCCTTCTCGCAGAATGAGAGAGTTATAGGCCATAGTCCATCGCGCTGGCCAAGTGTGAATTGGTGGACTTCACTCACCTCCGAGAACTTTTTTTTTAAACTCTCGGGTGTATAGGTTTCCTCACGATGTTTTCCTTCACCGAAAAGCAGTGATAAGTAATTTCTAATACGCATATAATTTTAGAAAAATCTATGGTGTGTGCCTCGGTTTGAACCTCGAACCTCCAGATCGAGAGGGCAAGTTTCAATCATTAGGCACTGCTCCATAATAACGGAATACCGAATACTATTCGGTTTAACTTTTACCGAACCGGACATTCGACCGAATTATTCGGTTTGACGTTTCTTATTAAATTTAGAAACCACGGCGAAAGTGTGTTCATAAAAAAATCTAAATGTTGATTCGAGGTCCAAAAATGAATATTCATATGGAGTTTAGAAAATTTTTTTTTTTTTATAAACAAGCTCTTATTTCAGTGCACTGAAAAGAAAACAATAATTTTTATAGTAGTCAAACCCATCATATAAAAGCTTGTCGCGAGACTGTCATTATTTGTGGGTTAAATTTAGGTTAGGTTAGGTTACAAGATTTGACCTAAACACATACTTACGTACATACTACATACTTACCCACAAATATTGTAAGTTAAATAAAAGCTTTTACAAATGAGAATTTGATTGAGGTTTCAAAAATGTTGATTTGAAGTTGAATTAAATTATCAGCTTTATTCAACACACTCTTCATAAGATTTCTTTGACATATAACAAATCTTTGTAGAAAGGTTTACCTTTTTGTTCTATACCGTGACGTGTAGCCAAGAAAATAAAAATAACTCGTACCGAATATATTCGGCACCAGAACCGAATAATTCGGCAGAATACAAAAAGTAAAAAAGATGCCGAATACACCGAATACTGCATAACAACCGAATTTTCCGCGTATCTCTAGTAAAAAGTATCCTATGTTATAATCCGGGCAATAAACTAACATTGTGGCAAGCTTAATCCAAATCAGATTAGTAGTAAAAGATTAACAGAGGTACAAGGTTTGAAGGTGGTAGAACCAGTGTAGTTCGACCTGGGAAGTACTACCGCCACACCTATTTCTAGCGTGAAGCATTTCTTGCGCGAGATGGAAGGGTGTGGTTGCCCGCACACTTTTTACATGAGGCGACCATCATAGTCCTCGGGAGGAGCAACGCATCTGTGATTGACTTTAGATGGAACCCATGTTTTGTGTAAAATTGATTACAGATGTCCATTAGCGGTAGTGACCACTTACCACCAGGTGGACTGCATGCTCGTTTGCTACTTCAGTCAGATTAAAAACAAACGTCCTCAGAAACTTTCACATTTATAATATTACTAAGATATTACTGATGATTCCCAGGACTCAGGGCATCAGGAAGAAGATTGGCACAGTGTCGTTCTATCACGATAACCACTAAGCGAACGTTCCCCATGCAAATCGATGGGGAGCCATGGATGCAGCCGCCTTGTAAGGTAATATAGAATAACATAGTATAAAACAAAGTCGCTTCCCGCTGTCTCTCCCTATGTATGCTTAGATCTTTAAAACTACGCTACGGATTTTAATGCAGTTTTTTTTAATAGATAGAGCGATTCAAGAGGTTTTTTGTGTATAATTCATGCATAATATAGAGGAGAAACACTGTTAATTTTAGATTTTTGACTTTTAAGCGGAACGAAGTTCGTCGGGACAGCTAGTACCTCATAAAATAATCATGCCTATTGAATCAATCATGCCTTATAAATGATAAAAAGATGTAAAGTCAAACATTTTGAAGGTGGTAGAACCAGTGTAGTTCGACCGGGGAAGTACCACCGCCACATCTATATCTAGCGTGATGCATTTCTTGCGTTTCGATAGAAGGGTGTGGTTGCCGGCACACTTTCACATGAGGCGACCATCATAGTCCTCGGGAGTAGCGACGCATCTGTTATTGACTTCAGATAGAACCCATGTTCTATTTGAAGTTGCTTACAGGAGTCCATGAGCGGCAGTGACCATTTACAATCGGGTGAACTGCATGCTCGTTTGCCACTTCAATCAATTAAAAAAAAAACCTAACATGTTGACTATAGCTAACTTCAGGATGTCGGTTTTTCGTGACGGTATGCGCGCGCTGCGCAAAAAAATACTCTCACTATTTTTCCCTAACGCGCCAAAAGGAGTTCAAAGATTAAAATTAATTTACTTATTTCAGATAACTATTACCCACAAGAACCAAGTACCCATGCTCATGGGACCTGCTCCGGAAAAGGGGCGGGGCTTCTTCAAACTCTTCAGACATTGCTAATCTCATTCCAAATAGTATAAATATTTCCGAAGATTCCAATGAAAATCAACGACTATGACGGAGGAACTTATCTATGGTATTGTCTATGGTAAAGTGGTTTTATGTTGTTTTTTATTGCTCTATGGTGTTCTTGTTCTAAAAATGCATTTTGTTATAGGTTTTTATTAAGAATACATAATATTTTTATGACACACACATACAGGTTTTTTTACATAAACACTCTCAGACAATTTTTTCGTAACAAAGTAAAGCTAGGAACAGATGTACAACAATTCGAGTGTTGGAATCAGTTAAGCATTATGTTAGCAGAATTTTAGTAATTTTAATCTCCCCTTCATTAGCAAAAAAGGAAATACACCGCCCCCCCCCCTCTCCTTTTCGTATGTTTACGCAGTAAATAGTAGTATTATATTTTGTAAAAAAGGACTAATTAAATTAGAATTTGATGAAAAAACAAAAGAAAAGACCCCACTTTGACAAGTTATCGACTAAGAACTTTATCTTGATACAAATAAGGAATGTACCAATATTTGTACGTCCAATTGTTTATATACAAATAGTACATAACACCTAGTACATATTGCATTTATTAAATATACTAAGTAGCTTAATAAGTCGGCATTACTATTAACTGGTTTAATCAGGTATCATGAACGAAAACAAGTTTTACGTCTGTTTCCGGGATAGTACGACTTTATTACGTTTTCCCAAAACGATCGTTGTATACGTTTTAGGTCATACAAATGCATGACTTTGCAATGGTGAATATATTAAGTAGCGTAATAAGTCGGTATTACCACTATTAACTAGTTTAATCAGATATCATGAACGAAAACAAGTTTTACGTCTGTTTCCGGGATAGTACGACTTTATTACGTTTTCCCAAAACGATCGTTGTATACGTTTTAGGTCATACAAATGCAGGACTTTGCAAACCTGCTCATGACATTAGCTGAGTCTGTCCTTTACGTGGTTGTTACAGCACATATTATATATTTCACAATATTGTAGTTATATTGAAATGAAATGAAATGTCTTTATTTTGCATAGGCCTTCGGGGGCGCTTACAAATTGTCAGTTACACATTTTTTTCTTACACTACCACCACATCGGAACACGACCTCAACTGAGAAGATCCGGCAAGAAACTCAGTGGGTTTGTCCTTTTTCTTTGTATATCTTTTTATTTTATTTGCCATCTTGTTTTTACATTGGTAACAAAAGTTTGCTCCAGTGTCCTGCCCAACATTTCATGGTGTATGTAATATGTATGTTCTTTTTGAAGTGAAACTTCTTTATCGGGGTTGGAAAAAAAAATAGTGTAACATTTTTTCGTTACGCGCCATCTTTTTCCGTTACGCGCCATCTTTTTTTTCCGTTACGCGCCGTCTTTTTCTTATCCCTACCACGCGTGATATTAGATAGATTATTATAGATTAGATTATTGGATAAAGTTTAATAAAAGCCTTTTATTAAACTTTATCTAATTTAACGTTATTTAACCAATTTCTGTAAAGTTGCATATAGTAAATTATTTTTTGAAAAATAACGTCATAAAGAAGTTTCACTTCTTACGAGTGTACGCTAGTACACGCACACATTTTTTTCTTCGTGTTTATGTGTTGTAACTGATCCGAATAAAAATTCATTCATTCAAAAAATGAATAATGAACTGATAATCTGAAAAGTTTGTTGATAAGATTGAAAAAAATTAAGTGCAGTGTTAAATTACATTTGTAGTGCGATAACATGCAGATACACACACACATACACACATAATAAATGATTGGGTGATAAGTAAAAAATCAATGCTTGTGATTGGATGATAAAATGGAAAGACCGTTGATTTAAAACTGTTAAAATTTTGAGAATTAATGATTTAATAATGGGGGTACAACCCATTATTGTCCCACTGCTGGGCACGGGTCTTCTCTCAGAATGAGAGAGTTTTAGCCTAATGGTTGAAACTTGTCCTCTCAGTCCAAGGTTCAAACGCAGGCACGCACCACTGATTTAAGTGCGTATTAAGAATTAATTATCACTGCTTTTCGGTGAAAGAAAACGTCATGAGGAAACCTACACACCCGAGAGTTCTTTATAAAAAAGTTCCCGGAGGTGTGCGAAGTCCACCAATTCACACTTGGCCAGCGCGGTGGACTATGGCCTAAAAACTCTCTCATTCTGAGAGAAGACCCGTTAAGACTAATATTATCACGGAATTAATATATTTTAATATGTAACGGTAATAAGTAACTTACAATACGCGATTTTAATTTCATGGCCGATATTTCGATCCATTTGCATGGATCGTGATCAACGAAAATTACCCTTTCTCGTCATTTCTCCATGACCACGATCCATGTAACTATTTTGATCTAGTTGCAAGGATCATCATCAACGACAATTGCCCTTTCTCGTCATTTCTCTATGACCATGATCCATGTATCTATTTTGATCCAATTGCGTGGATCATGATCAACGAAAATTGCCCTTTCTCGTCATTTCTCCATGACCACGATCCATGTAACTATTTTGATCTAGTTGCAAGGATCGTGGTCAACGAAACTTGCCCGTTCTCGCCATTTCTCCGTTATCTCGATCCATGTAACTATTTTGATCCATGTAACTATATGATTGTAAGGATCGTTAGCAACGAAAATGATTTTTCTCACCGTGATTCGCCGTGACCACGATCCAAGTAAAGTTGCTTGAACCGTGGTTCCAATCCAGTTATGTGAATCGTGATCACAGCGACACTTATTTCTAGCTGGAAACGTTTCTTGTGTTTCGACGGAAAGGTGTGTTTGCTAGTATACTTTCACATGAGGCGACCATCATAGTCCTCGGGAGTAGCAACGCTTGTGATTGACTTCAGATGGAACCCATGTTCTGTATGAAGTTGATTACAGATGTCCAAACGGCATTGACCACTTACCATTTGGTGGACTGCATGCTCGTTTGCTACTTCAGTCAAAAAAATAACTTGTTCTTTCTCGCCATTTCTCCGCAACAACGATCCAATTAGTATCGGTAGCCAAGAAATTAAAATCGACTATCGTAAGTACTCGTTATATGTCGGAATTTTGAAAATCAACTGTATGCTGTAGCAACACTTGAATGTATTGTATATTACAAAATAATTAATCGCTATCAACGTACCAATGAAAATAACAGCGAGTTTATTAATTAGTATGTAGACGTAATTAATGCTAGGCGTTATTTCTTATTGGTCAGTGTTTTTCTTATCACGACCTCTTAGTATGATATTTCATGAACCCCTTCGACTATTTGTAACTTGTTTACTTCGCTTATATATCTTTATAATTTGATAAAAGTAACTGCTGCCTATGAAAATCAAACAGATTAATTAAAATTAATCTGAAAAAGGGGATGGGGTCGCAATATCCCCATAAAAGGTCGCGAAGTCCAGCGAGAAAAAATAATATGAAAATTCAAAGCATTCTTTTACTAAGACACTCTTAATAAGCGATGTTTGCCGACGTCGCCGCGTGGCGGAGCGGTTACCATACCGGTCTGACGCGCAATGGGTCCCGGGTTCGATTCCCGGCCAGGTATCTGAATTATGAGTTTAGAATTATGTTCTGGGTCTGGGTGTTTGTGTATTCGTCTTGTGTATGTCCACGGTACCCACGACACAGGAGAAAATCCTAGTGTGGGGCAATGAGTGTAGAAATCGTATGTCAAGGGGGTCGCGAAATATTTTTACATACTATAGGGGTGGTGACATGAAAAAGGTGGACTTTTTTCATGTCACGACCCCTTCACGATAAGTGTTTTAGGATAAGAATATGCATAATGTTGTAGTATTCTGCGTTAGATGTGTTCGTTGTGAATAAATGTATACAATATATGTAACAAATAAATGTATACAAGATTTAGTCGTAAATCACATAGTATAAAACAAAGTCGCTTCCCGCTGTCTGTCCCTATGTATGCTTAGATCTTTAAAACTACGCTACGGATTTGAATTCAGTTTTTTTAATAGATAGAGTGATTCCAGAGGAAGGTTTTTGTGTATAATACACGCATAATATAGTAGAGGAACACTGCTAATTTTAGATTTTCGACTTTTAGGTGGAACGCAGTTCGCCGGGTCAACTAGTTAATAAGTTAATGTTCATAGGAAAGTTACATCGCTTTAGAATCACAATGACGTAAGTGCAAAAACGTTGTATAAAAACACCGAAAAGTGCCAAATTGTCTAATGCATTTATTTTGCGTACTTTCGTAGAGTAATAATAATAATAAAATTATTGCCCTAAAATAAAAACATAAAATCCTTAACCTAACAAATTACAAAATCCTTAACTTAACAAATTAGAGTAATAGTTTAAAATCTGAAAACTCAGTCGAGTCCGAGGTTTAAATCTTATGCATCACTTTTTCTTAAATCATATGCGTATTAGAAATTAATTATCACTGCTTTAAGGAAGACATGCGAAAACTTACACAACTTCTTTGAAAAAAGTTCTCAAACGTATGAAGACTACAAACGCACTTGACTAGTGCAGTAAAAAAGTTCTCAAACCTATGAAGACTACAAACGCACTTGACTAGTGCAGTAAAAAAGTTCTCAAACCTATGAAGACTACAAACGCACTTGGCTAATGCGGTAATACAGTTCTCAAACGTTTGAAGACCACAAACGCACTTGGCTAGTGCGGTAAAAAAGTTCTCAAACGTTTGAAGACCACAAACGCACTTGGCTAGTGCGGTAAAAAAGTTGTCAACCGTATGAAGACTACAAACGCACCTGGCTAGTGCGGTAAAAAAGTTATCAAACGTATGAAGACTACAAACGCACTTGGCTAATGCGGTAAAAAAGTTGTCAAACGTATGAAGACTACAAACGCACGTGGCTAGTGCGGTAATAAAGTTCTCAAACGTTTGAAGGCTACAAACGCATCTAGCTATTGCGTTAAAAAAGTTCTCAAACGTATGAAGACTACAAACGCACTTAGTACAATAAAAAAGTTCTCAAACGTTTGAAGGCTACAAACGCAACTAGCTAGTGCGTTAAAAAGTTCTCAAACGTATGAAGACTACAAACGCACTTGGCTAGTGCGGTAAATAAGTTCTCAAATTAATAATGCATTTACGTCATTGCATTTCTAAAGGACGACATATAGTCATTATAGTCACGAGGCCTAAGACGTCCACCACGTGGTAGCCCCACGTCTCCATCCTAGATTCGATATCAGTCAATCATTAGAGTGGTAAGGTGGTCTCATCTAGTCCCTGTAGTTCCGGGGCCAGAATAGGGCTACGGTACCCTCTGCCTGTCGTAAGAGGCAACTAAAAGGGGTTTCTGGGGTTGCGCTCGGTAAGAGTGGGAGCTTGGACCGTCCAGCCAAGTGAACCCGGGAAGGACGATGGCCTGTGTGGCCGAGTGCCGTAAACACCGAGAGGCACGGTGAGGATCAATTGGTCACCGGAGAAGAACCCGAAAGGGGCATTGCGTTCGGAGGACTCTGGTTGTGTTCCACTGGAGATCCCGGAGTCCTCCACGTAGTGCTTATCGTCCTTCCTGAGGTCACTTGGCTGGACGGCCCAAGCTCCCACTCTTACCGCCGGCAACCCCAGGAGCCCCTTTTAGTCGTCTCTTACGATAAGCTGAGGATACCGTAGCCCTATTCTGGTCCCGGAACTACAGGGACAGATCCGTTTTAACCTAGACCTCAAGGACGAATGGGTCACACCTATTTCTAGCGTGCAGCAATACTTGCGTTTTGATGGAAGGGTGTATTTGCCGGCACACTTATATGAGGCGACCATCTTAGTCCTCGGGAGTAGCAACGCATCTGTAATTAACTTACAGAACATAGGTTCTATCTGAAGTCAATCACAGATGCGTTGCTACTCCCGAGGACTATGATGGTACTCTCATATAAAAGTGTGCCGGCAACCACACCCTTCCATCGAAACGCAAGAAATGCTTCACGCTAAAATTGGTAAATTGGTGTGGCGGTGGTACTTGTGCGGTCGAACTACACTGGTTCTACCTTCAAAACCTAACTACTTTGCTATTTTAAAAGCCAAATATCTAAACGAGATGATCTTAAGGGTGTAGGTGCTCGGTAGATGTCTATCTACAAATATACAATTTATAAAAGAAATCGGATCTCCGAGTATAATTAAATTTGTTATTAAATATACTATGTTACTGTATTAATTGTATAGGGTATAAGCACAATCATTGTCGTTTTAAGCAAAATCAACAATTTTGACTATAATTTGGGATCTATGGTTTTAAAAACTTTAAAAGCGTGTTTCAGGACTCGTAACGCCATCTAGTTTTGCTCATGAAAAACAATCCCAAAAATATATCAATCGATTGGTTTTGCTCGTATAAAATGTGGGAAGCAACCCAATTGTCCCACTGCTGGGCATATGTATATGTATTATCGATAAGTATATAATTATTGATGCTATTAATGTATGTCTATGTATATGCGATAGGTATATCAAATTTTAAGTACATAATGTTATGAACAATTTTGTTTGTAGTATCTTATTGTTATAACATACGTTATTGTTGTTATTTTTGTGTTTATGTTATTGTACAACGGTACAATGGACTATTTCTCGAATGTTATCGTGTATAAGAAATTGTATGGAATTAATAGATGATTTATAATCTAATGATCTAGTAATTCATTTCATAAAAAGTCGCAAAAATTTAGATTTTTTTAGGAATATGCGTTTATTTGCTTTTTCTAAACAATATATACCAAACCACTTAGATTTACAATGACGAAAATGCAAAAAATTACATTTTAAATTTAGTATTAAAATAATACAAATTATTATTTTTTATGTGAAATTGCTAATTATCCGATGTAACACACTCTTGGTTACAATAATGTTAAATTGAAGGTTTTCAAGGTGGTAGAACCAGTGTAGTCCCACTGTGGAAGTACCACCGCCACACCTATTTCTAGCGTGAAGCAGTTCTTGCGTGTCGACAGAAGGGTGTGGTTGCCGGCACACTTACTCATGAGGCGACCATCCTCGGGAGTAGCAACGCATCTGTGATTGACTTTAGATGGAACCCATGTTCTGTATGAAGTTGATTACAGATGTCCATGAGCGGCAGTGACACTTACCATCAGGTGGACTGCATGCTCGTTTGCTACTTCAGTCAGATAAAAATAAAAAAAAGGATTACCTTCAATATAACATTATTCGTAAATATCAATATAACAATATCAATATAACAATATAACCAATGTTAAAACATTTCAATGGATTTTTAAATTGTTTTCGACGTCATTGTATCTCTGAAGGTGCGTTATCGAGAAGTCATTTTCTATTATTGTCATAAGTGCAGTAAAATGCCTTAAAATTTGCTTTTGGCCTATTAACAGAATTCCAAAACATGTAAGTCAGTGCGAACTATATTGGTTGAAAATTAAATTAACCATCAGTTTTTTGAAATATAGTTTTATTAGGCTTATATTTATCACAATGCATTTTTTTTATTATAAATGGACTTACTTTTGCAAAAAGGAACCAACGAGTTCTCCTCTTGTATTATTAAAAACGTTTATGATTTTCAATAATATCAAAATTATATACATAGAACAAATTATTAGATAGAATAGTTTTCATTAATAATAACATAAAATTACATTAAAAATAATAAAAAAATACATTACATACATTAAAATAATAAATTACAATTACAAATAACGTAAGTTTAAAAACAGTAAAAAAAATGGCTTTTTCTCAAAACTGTCGTTGTGTGGGTTGATTCTGTTTTGCATAAGTAGGTCCAAATGTTTGACAGTACGTTGTAAATCTGTTTCTTGCTTCATAAGAACGTGCCAAGACAAAGGAATACGTCCCATAATTCCTACGCCAGCTTTTAGAAAAATTGTAAATATTTTTCTATAGGATTTTTAATGTCCTATTATGTATTTAGAATAATTAGTCGAAATATTAGCATGTATAAGTATATACCGCCCACATGCATTTTTTAAAACTTATTTAAACTTAATTTATTTTATTTTATTATTGGGGAGGTAGATGCTGATTAAGTCCGCTAGGGGCGTCAGTAATGGATGCCATTGTTATATTTGACATATGTCATTCGATAACCTGCGTTCATTATATAATTTACGTTCTAGTTTTAACATTTATGAATACGTTCAGAAATATTAAATTAAAATTTTAATTTTGAACAATCATAAAAAAAAATGTATTATTTATTACCTAAATAAAAATAACAAAAATGTTGAAGATGAAATAATTAGTTTTAGACCATACTTTGCAATGTACTTTGTAATTATCATGGAAAACGAAGACAATTACTTTTTTTGAAAATGTAAGAAACGGGCACAGATTATAAACCGCATTAGCCCAATATTGATGAATATTAATCTAACCTCCCCTTTTATTTTAGGAAGAATTACTTAATCTATTAACTAATTTTAATAATTACTTTAATTTAAGTGTTTTATTTGGATATATGTAATGAGTTCCTGATATTTTATTAAAAGATACCTCACTTAGTTTTAAGTTAGCTAAGTTATTTTAATTGCGCACAGATTAATTATATCTATTCTGCCATTTTAATACGATATAATATCTTCACGAGATTACTATTATTCTGTTTGTACCATAAATTGTATGTAGAATCAAATACATTTTATTTAAAGATATGCAGTGCACAAGTATTACATTGGCGATAGGCATGATGACAGATATTGAAGAAATCTGTTTCATATTGTAGTAAAAACATATTATTTTTATTTAATTATTTCATTATTTTATAATTAAATACTACTTAAATGCATTTCACTACATTTTTTTATACGTCTAGTTGAATCCCGCAGCTTCGCCCGCGTTAACAAAAATCGATTGTCCCGTGGGAATAAGATATTTTCCCACAGTAAACAATAGCCTATATGTTAATCCAGAGTGTCAGCTAACTCCCTACCAAATTTTATGAAAATCACTCCAGCCGTTTACACGTGAAGAAGTAACATACACACTCACAAACTTTCGTCTTTATAACATTAATAAAATGTCATCATGCCTTATGTCCCTTGCATATTTTAATAAATACATGTCTACCGAAATTAAAATTTTGTGTCTCAAGTACTTTTAATGTAAATAAAATATTCAATGTGTTATATTATACAAAATAATTGCTGTTGCTTGCATATTAATTTATATTAAGTTTAAGCGTTTGTATCTTAATGTTTGTATGGATGTATTGTAAGGGTGGTTATTGACTGAATATATGTGAAATCTTCCCTTATATTTGTTAAGGGATGATTATTATATTACAGGTTTATTCATCTTGTCTTGTTATTTTTTATGTGACAAAATCTTGTAACTGAATTTAAAATCATACTTTTTTCGATTGAGCTGTAATTCTAAAATTATGATAGGTTTGCGTAAAAAATTATGTTTATCGTAGTGACATTAAATCCAATATGGCGGTCGTCCCATTTATTTTGTATGGACCCGCGTGATTTAGATTTGAAATGAGATTTTTTGGAAGCGGTAAATACTTGGTTAGTGTTTATTAGAGATGCGCCGAATAGTGGTTTCACCGAATAACGGAATACCGAATACTATTCGGTTTAACTTCTACCGAACCGGATATTAGGCCGAATTATTCGGTTTACCATTTCTTGTTAAGAAATGACTGTGAAAATGTGCTCTTAAAAAAAGAAAATGTTGATTTGAGATTTTAAAATTAATGTTGATATAAGGGTTTAAAAAATACGATTTTGATTTGAAGTGTAATTGCTATATATTATTAGCTTTATTCAACAAATTCTTCATAGGATTTCTTTGACTTATAACATAAATCTGACGTAAAGTTTTGTCTTTTTGTTCTGTACCGTGACGTGTAGCCAAGAAAATAGAAAACCTTGAACCGAATATATTCGGCACTAAAACGGAATAATTCGGCCGAATACGCCGAATAGCGAATAACAACCGTATATTTGGCGCATCTCTAGTGTTTATCTACTATTTTCATTGTTTTATTATGCATTTACATATTAACATTTTTGCAGATTTTCATGCTTATGATATTTAATTTTTAACCCTGTTTAATACTGAGAATCAATGGGATTAACTGACAACCGAATAGTGTATCATATTATTACAATGTCATCGAAATTACATGAATAATCCATTCAGCTTACAAGATTGTAAAATACATCCAGTATCAATGATAATCCTGTAGTTGCTATAAGTCGTTAAATGATGGAGTCGTAATATTAAAATACTTCAATTTAGTTTAAGTCTTAAATCAAACTTATGAAACTAGCCCACACATGAGACGGTAAAAATAAGTTGAGTTTTTTCAATAGGACTTAAACAACTTAAACTCTAACAATTAAACAATAACTAACTTTCACAATCTGTTGGAAATTATTTATGCAAGATATTAATACTTCAATGATGTTTGTGAACTAGTGGCGCCACCTATGACATATACTAACTTTCGATAGTTCGTCAACAGATGTCACTATTATCCATTAATAAAAACTTCGCAGTTCAAAACGTTAAGTCAGTAACCACCTATTAATCGAACTATTTAAATTAGAACTATCAAATTATTGTTAAATGTTTATTATTATTAATTATTAAATGAGAATTTAGCGACATTGCGGTGAAACCAAGTAAAATCTGCGCCAGCTTTAATAGTATTGTAAGAAATATAAATTATTATTATTAATATATTACATTATTAAATATTATTGTAACGAATATATGTGCATTTGAAAATTTGTTTGCTTTTATTTTTGTAACCACTACTGATTTATAAATTTAAGGCAAAACATAAATCTTTTTTTTTTATCTGTCTGAAGTAGCAAACGAGCATGCAGTCCACCTGATAGTAAGTGGTATCTGCCGCCCATGGACATCTGTAATCAACTACATACAGAACATGGGTTCCATCTGAAGTCAATCATAGATGCGTTGCTACTCCCGAGGACTATGATGGTCGCCTCATGTGAAAGTGTACCGGCAACCACACCCTTCTATCGAAATACAAGAAATGCTTTAAGCTAGAAATAAAGCTCATCGGTAACCTCACTCTTCAACCGAAATGCAAGAACTGCTTCACTCTAGAAAGGTGTGGCGGTATCTCCCTGGTCAAACCATTAGGGATTGCCAGCCGGAAAACCGGATCCAGTAATCCGGCGGATCCGGCACAAATTTACACAAACCGGATCCGGTACCAATTTACCACCGGATCCGGACCTCCACCGGATCCGGTGATTGTATATTTTGACAAAGATTTCGCATTACAAAAATAATTACCGTTAGAAATCGATTTTTTACACTGTTCTAGCCGTTCGATTAATCCGGCCGGATCCGGTGAAAAAAACGGCCGGATTGAAAATGAGGCCGGATTGCAATCCCTACAAACCATGCTCTATACCTCAATGAAATGAAATGAAATGTCTTTATTTTGCATAGGCCTTTGTCTTTTTTCTTTGTATATATTTTTATTATTTGCCATTTTGTTTTTACATGGGTAACAAAAGTTAGCTCCAGTATCACTATAAATTTGTAATATTCACTTTTGTCCAAAAACCATATGTAACGCAGCAGTGATGAGATGCTTTAACGTAGCGTGGTACGGTGACAAAGGAGGTGCGGTGTGGTGACGCAGGGGGTGCGGTGAGGCGAGGGGGTGAGGTGCGGAGAGGAGAGGTGCGATGATTGACGTGGCAGAGCTGTCATTATTGAAAAAGAATTATGAATAAAATTTTGGTTAAAAGTATTTTTCTGGTGTCTTATTTTACAGCGTTATACATAAGTAAAATTCACATAACGTGTTTATAATGATAGAAGTTATTGCGACTCCATTTTAGACACAAAGGTCGATAGTGGGTGTTTATAAACACAATGAAATTCCTTTTATTATTATATTACTGTCTACTTTGGACATTTAAGACCTCGGAAGTATTGCAAGGAATGTACTGTAAGGTGTAACGCACATTGGGTATATATTTCCTACTAACTAGTCAAACGTCGCAACGGTGGAAATTCGACCGTAATTTAAATTAATAAACTAAACTTCATATTGTCCAAAGTAGCACGAATATTTCTCAAATTCAAATAAATTGTTATAATTTTTAAGTTATTTTGAACGCACCCGTTAAAGGTAAAAAGAGGCTTTATTAGTTAAGCTGCATTTAAAACCAATAACGGGTATTTTGACAAAGACATCTGACATTTTTGACGTTATGTGTTTACATAGTAAGACATTGAATGTTCTATTTCGTATATTACGCATGTGTTTGTGTCAAATGCA
Organism: Spicauda simplicius; assembly: GCA_949699795.1. Taxonomy (NCBI): domain Eukaryota; kingdom Metazoa; phylum Arthropoda; class Insecta; order Lepidoptera; family Hesperiidae; genus Spicauda; species Spicauda simplicius. Next base: position 3,103,968 of record OX453085.1, read on the forward strand.
CGGTAGTGTGTGTAATGTGTTTTTAGTTGATTTTATGTACTTATGTTTTATGCACTATTTGAAAGAAATATTATCATTGCGTAATCCTTCTGTACATCAACTATAACCGTGCATAATTTCATACTCCTCCGTCTGCGGCAAGTATCATAAAACAAATTACAAGTGTAATAAGTAAGTAATTAAGTGTATTAATTATTTATTTATTTATTTATTGTTTATGTACCTTATAAATAATGTACAAAGGTGGACTTAATGCTATAAGCATTCTCTGCCAGTCAACCTCAACATGTAAGAAAAACATCGAAGGCGGTATAACAAAAAAGAATAATAAGACAGAAAATATTTAAACATATAGTTATATACGGGTAAAGGTTCACATATATATACTACATACATAAATACATATAAAAATACATATATACATACAATATAATAATAAATACGTCCATACACACAGAGAAATAATTGTCTTCAATAACATTATCTACTTTTATCTATTAAATAACCGCGAAGTTTCCTTTTGAAGCTTGCTTTGCTCATCGGTTTCTTATGATCATCAGGGAGTGCATTCCAAAATCGAGAGGCCTGAACAGCAAATGAATAAGACAGGAAACCAGAGTGGTGAAGAGGAATTAATATTAATATTAAGTGCTTCACGTATTAATATACAGATATGCGTCGTCAACCCATTGTGTCCCATCGCTGGGGACGGGAGTATTAGGCCATAGTGCACCGCGCTGGCCAAGTACGAATTGGTGGACATCACACACTTTATAACTTTTAATAGGATTAAAGAAACAGGATAATAATAGGATTAGGGAATAGAATTATCATGAGATAGCAATAATTAGAAAATATTAGAGGAAATAACTAAATTACAGGTAAGCCGACTGTTTTGTTGTAGATCGCTAGATCGCTGCTGGTTTTGAATTTGCCTAGATTTTAATGTTTAAAGACGAAGCGTTAATTTCAAGTTTTTGAAGTGAAACTTCTTTAGGCGCATGAGGGTAAAATTTTTACAGATGAAACGTCACGCCGGTATGCAACGGAAGTGTCGGAAAAGAGAGAGAGAATGATCGAGACCGATTGAGAGAGAGTAAGACAGGGCGAACGTAGCATGAGCAACTTGCCGTGGAGTGAGAGTAGGGAGCACGCGAGTGAGAAAGATTGAGAGAAAAAGTGAGACAGAGCGAACGTCGTATCACGCCTTTTTCCCTTCCTCTTAATCTTTCAAATTTAAAGTTTTAGATTTGTAAATATAAACAAGATTTATAAATTAGTTCGCCAAAGAAGTTTCACTTCTGACATGTGTACTTTGTACGCACGCAAGTTTTTTTTTTCGTTTTGGATGTGTGTTTGTGATTTGGATGTGTGTGCAGTCGTCCCAATTCAATTCTATGTATGATAATGGATAGCATGTCATGATTATTGTATTCTAATGAGAGAGTGCGAGGCGTATTGAAAAAATATTTAAATTCGATTTTGATTTCTTCCTAATAATAAATGCATATATTGATATTGTATTTGAAAGTTTGTGAGATTGTATGTGTGTTTATTATTCTTGCACGCAAAAACTACTAAGCGTTTTTTTTATATATAAGACTAGCTGACCCTAGCTGTGCTTAAGAGCAGTGATAGCCTAATGGTTGAAACTTGCCCTCTCGATCGGGAGGTCCCAGGGTCAAACTCAGGCACGCACCACTGATTTATGTGCGTATTATAAATTAATTATCACTGCTTTTCGGTGAAGGAAAACATCGTGAGGAAACCTACACACCCGAGAGTTCTTAAAAAAAAAAATCTCGGAGGTGTGTCCACCAACTCGCACTTGGCCAGCGCGGTGGACTATGGCCTATAACTTTCTTATTCTGAGAGAAGACCCGTGCCCAGCAGTGGGACTATAATGGGTTGACGATGACCCTAGCTGAGATTGTAATAGCTGTTTAGGAACTTATTAAATAAGTCAAAAACAGCTATTACAATGATAGCTATTACAATCAACAAAGCTTCATACTGTAAATTGGTAATTTTTCGTATTAGATTTTGTTCTCGACGATATCTTTGTCCGTCACCGTTGTACGCAATTACCACATGTGATAGATTAGCCTATTAGTAAAATCATGTGTTAATTACGTTTACGAATGCAAGAACAATTTAAACAGTATGAAAGTGGACCACGCCTAGTTTAGTAAGATCCGGTGTGGCGTTGCAAGGTTCAATTATGACATATCGCGTCCCAACTGAGCATCGACCTTCCTGAAGGAAGAGTTGTGGCCGAAGGGAGTTGTATTTCGGAAGTTTCGTGGAAGGAGAGGACCCCCGGAAGTCACCAGACCCGCGTCTCACGTCGCCGCAAACACGTGATTTAGTTATAAGAATATATTGATATATATGTTAGTCTGTAAGGTATATATATGTGAGCAGTGATAGCCTAATGGTTGAAACTCGCCCTCTCAATCAGGAGGTCCGAGGTTCAAACTCAGGCACGCACCACTGATTTATGTGCGTATTATACATTAATTATCACTGCTTTTCGGTGAAGGAAAACATCGTGAGGAAACTACATACCCGAGAGTTTTAAAAAAAAAAAAAAAAAGTTCTCGGAGGTGTGTGAAGTCCACCAATTTGCACTTGGCCAGCGCGGTGGACTATGGCCTAAACTCTCTTATTCTGAGAGAAGACTCGTGCCCAGCAGTGGGACAATAATGGGTTGACGACTAAGGTATATATGATATGGACCTCTGCATTCAATTATACAAATGTATCTTTGTTTATATTGACTGAAATAAATGGTTAAATAAATAAGATTAAAAAAAATTAGGGGTTGTAGCAATGAGTGACATGCCGTTTTTTTTGTCTCTTCTTGTTCTTGAGGGGGATAACTTCAAAAGGTACCCGACGCCGTGGGAGCGACGCAAGGTTATGTGGGATTTACCGCACTAAACCTCAATGGCCGTCCTCAGCGGTAAAAAGGACTCTGGGATCTCCAAAGGAACGTAATCGGAGTCCTTTGAACGCATTGCGCGCGTGACAAAAGCCTAATGGTTCGATGTACGGTTTCTTGATCTAGGTGGTCAAGATTCGAATCCCAGTCGGATTTGAGTTATAAGTTATTGTGCATAACTTATTAATTCCAAGGTGAAATTCAGATTCAACTTCAGACTTCAGATAAAACCTATGTTCTATCAAAAGTTTCTTACCTGGCCTGGGTGGCAGTGACCAATTACCACCAAGTGGACTGCATGTTCGCTTGCTACTTCAGATTTAAAAAAATCTAAAAATTACGTCACATGGATTTTATGATTTTTTGTGATGCGCCGAATAGTGATTTCACCGAATAACCGAATAACCGAATACCGAATACTATTCGCTTAAACTTTCGCCACTAAGTAGACAATTACAAACTTACGCATATATCTCTATATATTAAGCAAAGCAAAAACTTCTGGTGCATTTTTAGGTAATATGCCGCCGACGGATTAGTATGAAATTTTGCACGGTTATAGTGGACGTAGAGAAGAGTGCAGAATGTTATTTTTTTTTCAAATAACGCTTTAACATACATAAAATCAACTAAAAACACATTACACCCACTAGTGCATTAGTCACAAACACATAAAGTAATAAACGAAATAGAACATTCAATGTCTTACTATGAAAACACATAAAGTCAGAAACGTCAATGTCTTTGTCATAATACCCGCTATTCACACTGCATTCAAATGCGGCTTAGCAAATTAAACCTCTTTTTACCTTCAACGAGTGCGTTCAAAATAACTTGAAAATTGAGAAATTTCTACGTGCTACTTTGGACGATATGAGATTTAGTTTTTTAATTTAAATTACGGTCGAATTTCGACCGTTGCGACGGGTGACTAGTAGGTATAAAATATTTCGTTGTATCAATCAATCAATAATCAATAGTCTTTATTTGCATATAAATATAAATAAGGTACATAGCGATCTTATATATTAATTACACATCCTCTTATTCCACCTTAAAGGCATGCAAATGTCATAAATTCTAATTTAAATAGGCATTTTTTCACAATTGAACATACCTAATACAATTCATAAGATTACTATAATCAATAATATGAATACTAAATCAATTTAATAAATGCAATCTATAGGTAATAGTCAATTCAAATTTTTATGTTTACAATATATCTTAATTCTAAATAATCATTCTTACAATAAAAACATTTATCTAAAATCCACCATGTAATTTTTTTTTTAAACTCGTTATATGTCAAGTGTTTTATTGAATCTGGTTATTTATTATACATTTTTATCGCCATAAAATAAGCGTTTTTTAATAGATTTGCAGTGCACAATTAGGAATTAGCAACTTGTTTGGATATCTTATGGTTCTAGTGGAATAGTCTGACACTTTTTTAAAGTATTTAGGATATCGATGCACTAATAAGCAGATATCCCTAATGTACAATGAGGGCAAAGTTAAGATTTTATATTTCTTAAATAGCGGCCGGCAACTGTCCATCCAGTGTGTGTTATATATAGCGCGAATACATTTTTTTTTGAAATACATTTGCCTGTAAACGCACGTCGCATGACACAAACGCATGACGCAAACGCACGCCGCAAACGCACGCCGCAAACGCACGCCGCAAACGCACGCCGCAAACGCATGCCGCGTTGCAAATCACTCCGCTGTGGCAATGACTTACCAAACAAATTCGCCACTTGCCGCTGCAATCATAAATTGCTGTTTTTTCGGACTTGTTACTTGATTGATCGGTTTGATTGATTTGCGATATGACAAAGGACATGGTAATGTAATGTTTGTATGTTTGTACATATCGTTGCTACAAACTTCGACAATTGTAACTTTGAGATACAGTTTTATATAAAAGGCCTAGTATTGAAAACTTTTTAAAAACTTGGTGTTTTAACTACAATGCGGTTTTTGACTTTACGTATACTTTACGTAGCTTACGTACCTTCGTAATTTTTAGAAAAATCTGTGGTACGTGCCTGAGATTTGAACCCTAGACCTCCCAATCGAGAGGGCAATTATCTCCCATTAGCCTATTACTGGTTCGTCCCTGTAGTTCCGGGACCAGAATAGTGCTACGGTATCCCCTGCCTGGTACGAGGCGACTAAAAGGGCCTTTCGGGGTTGCGGGCGGCTAGAATGGTTGCCAGTGATGACCTACGGCGCCGAAACGTGGTCCTTCACTGTAGGCCTCATTCGGAGGCTCAGGGCCGCTCAGCGTGCTATGGAGAGGGTTATGCTCGGAATTTCGCTACGAGACATGATTCGCAACGATGAAATCCGTAGACGAACAAAGCTTACCGACATAGCTCTCAAAATTAGCAAGCTGAAGTGGCAATGGGCCGGCCACATCGCTCGTAGGACCGATAACGGATAGGGAAGGAAGGTCCTCGAGTGGCGACCGTTTAGGCAAAAGGAGCACAGGTCGCCACCTCACCAGGTGGACCGATGACCTGAAGAAGACAGCGGGAAACCGTTGGATTCAGAAGGCACAGGACCGGTTAGAGCGGCGTCATTTAGGGGAGGCCTATGTCCAGCAGTGGACCTCAAAGGGCTGATGGATGGAAAATGTGAGCTCGAGACGTCCAACTAAGCAACCCCGGGAAGGACGGTGGCATATGTGATCGCATGTCGCTGTAAATAATAGAAGGTCCGGTGAGCGTATTCGCTTACAAGGAAAGAGCCTGAAATAGGCATCGCGCTCGAAGGACTCCGGTTGTGTTCCATTGGAGATACCGGAGTCCCCCACGCAGCGCCGAGGATGGGATCATTAGTGCGGTAAGAATCCCACATAATCCGCGTCGCTCCCACGGCATCGGATAGAAGAAGGTTTCCCCCTCGTAAAAAAAAGGCTATGACTGCTTTGAGTATGCGAAAATTCAGCGAAATTCTACTGGAAATTTTGCGTACAACACGACAAGCTCACAAACTATCGCATTTATAATTTTGATAGGATATGATTCCAACTTAATTTATTAAAAGAAAGAAACAATAATAATTGTTTAATACTCAATACCCAATACTTTATTGCATACATACACAGTGAATGTTATAATTAGGTGGTAAATATTATTTAGAGTCACACATAGTGTGAACCCTGTTAGGGTATAGCAATTTAATAGGAGCACACCGATCTTTTTTATATATAGTTAATTGATTTATTTTATTTTTCGAAGTACTCCTTTAAATCGTAGAAGCACTCTTTTATAAAGTACTGTTCTAAAGCAGGCAAAAAGATTGTGTCATTTTTTACGCGTCTTATTTCGTCCGGTAAGTTATTAAAAAATTTTACACACATGGCATATGGCTCGGACCGATATTTTACCGGACCGATTTAATTATTACCTCGCATAAATAAAACTAGCTGCTCCGGCAAACTTCATCTAAAAGTCAAAAATCTAAAATTATCAGTGTTTCTCTACTATATTATACATGTATTATTCAGAAAAACCCCTTGAATCACTCTATTAAAAAAACCTGCGTAAAAATCCGTAGTGTATTTTAAACATCTAAGCATACATAGGGACAAACAGCTTTTTTTTTTTGTTTTCGAGAGGGAAACCTTCAAAAGGTACCCGACGCCGTGGGAGCGACGCAGGGTTATGTGGGATTTTTACCGCACTAAAACCCCCCCGGTGGCCGTCCTCGGCGCTGAAAAGGAGGACTCCGGGATCTCGAAACGACTTCAACCGGAATCCTCCGAGCGCGTTGCCCCATCGGGCTCCTCCCAGATGGGCGGCTGGGCCCACCGCTCCGTCTAGTCTTTACAACGATATGCGACCACACATACCGCCGTCCTTCCCGGGATTGCCTGACAGAACGGTTCGAGCTCCCACTCTAGCCGTCTGCAACCAGGGACAAAGTATATGTACTGCCGAAGCAAGTACAGGGACAAACAGCTGATGCGGCTTTGCTAAACTATGTAGTGTTAACAGTTTTCATGTTTCGTGATTACTAAATCAATCAGCGATTTGTTTAAAGACTTTTATCATATTTGAAATTGAATACATGTTATGGATATGTAACAATATTCATGGATATAGGCCTTCCCTAATGTTTTTTCCAATAGTTCCCTTGCCTGGCTTTTGATTGCAGTAAGTGTTGATGACAGGAAAACGCTGCTACCCATCTTTTTGCCTGCCACGCCATGCCCTTTTTTCGACAGGCAAACCTTTAATGTGCATTAAAGTTTATAATGCATTACCAGCAGACATAAAAAAATTAAACATTAATAAATTTAGGAAAGAACTGAAAAAATGGCTTACAACAAGAATAATCTACTCTGTAAATGATCTGTTGGGGGAAAAAATGAGTACTTAGATTTTAAGGAATGATTTATTGTAAGGACAATTTTATAGCATTAAAAATTTGACATTATGTATTATCGATGAAATCTTAATTATGACGAATTCTTATATTTGTTTATGAAAATTGTAATCTAGCTAAATATTAAATGTTGCACTTATTTTATCGAAGTTCTATACCTAGCTGTAAAAAATAGATTGACCACTTTAAATTTGCATGCCGACAAGGTAGAATAAGAGAACACTGTAAATAATTATAATAGCTTTTATGTAACCTTATTCTGGCAAATAAAGAATTATTAAGAATTATTATTAAAAGGTACCGACGCCGTGGGAGCGACGAAGTGTTATGTGGAATTTTTACCACATCAAGCCCTCCGCTGGCCGTCCTTAGCGCTACGGGGGAATTTGGGATCTGCAAAGGAACGCAACCGTAGTCCTTTGAACGCGTTACCCCATCGGGCTCGTCCCAGGTGAACGACTGGGCCCACCGCTCCGTCTGGTCTTCCCGGGATAGTTCGACCGAATAGTTCGAGCTCCTACTCTAGCCGGCTGCGAACCCGGAAGACCCTTTTGTCGCCTCTTAAGACAGGCAAGGAATACCGTAGCCCTATTCTGATCTCGGAACTACTTTACCCTCCACTCTTATCATAAAAACTATAGAATGTTTTTATCGAAATTGTCAAAAATACTTTAAAGAATAACTATTATATTTTTCATTTATTCGCATGAACCACGAAAGGAATGAAACCCGTGTAGGTATTTGATTACCTAAACAAAGTCAGGTGGAAATCTTAGTCGTATTAATGAAAGAAGTGTTGAAACAAACTGTACCTTTACGCACGCCAATTAATAATCCAATTAAAAATAATTGTCTTCAATTACGTACTTACAGAACGTTTGATATAAGTATCCAATTTTTAGTTTTCACACTAAAAATGAATTGGATATATCGTATAGAAATAATACGAAGCAAAAACTTGTGATTCGTTTTTAAAATACTTGCCGCGGCCGGAGGAGAATGAAATTACGCACGGTTACAGTTGATTTAGAGAAGGACTAGCATACCCGGCCACGCGTTGCTGTGGTTAAAGAAATGTTACATAAACATTTGCAATTAAACCTATAAATTAAGATATAAACTATCCTATCTTTCAAGTTGGATCAAAATGCACACGTTGAGTAAATTTGATTATAATCGGTTCAGAGGTTTAAGAGTCCATTGCGGACAAATAAAGTGACACGTAATTTATATATATTAAGATAACCAAACGCTAATATTTTTTTCCAAATAATGCATGAAACATACCTAATATCAACTATAACCGCATCATACACACTACCTTGCATTTGACACAAACACAAATAATAAACGAAATAAAACATTTAATGTCTTAAATACTATGAAAACACAACTTCAAAAATGTCAGATGTCTCTGTCAAAATACCCGCTTTGCTTTTAAATGCAGCTTATAATAAGTCGGACTCACTTATGGGTTCTGTAACATTTTTTTCTACTAGTACACTGTACTATTTATTCGTTTATTATTGCTTCAGTATTTTTCAGTTCTTTTTTATCTATTAAGCGATAGAACTATGATATACGGACAGACAACAGAGCCTTGGTTATAGCACGGTAAAAATATCTACAGTAGTCTAACTCCTTAGAAGCGCACGAAACGCAAGTTATACCTACGCGCCTCGATTTCGGTTTGCATTCGGTATACAAGCAGACCCGAATGTGCCGTAGAGACGAGCGGACGGTGTAACGGTTTTTTGAGCAGTGATTTTTTTATTTTACTAATAATATGGCGAAGAAGAATTGTAGACTATATTGTGCTGTTTTTGGTTGTTTGAATTCTACATTAACACACCCAAAGATAACATTTTTTAAATTGATTTGAAACTACGAAAGGTAAGACAATTATAATGTTTTTTTAATGTACTAGAACTACCTTCTTTCTTTGTTTCTTTTTTAATAAATTGGTTTTTAGATTTTCTATCGAATGTAATACCTGGATCCATAAATAATTAAAGGATATTATGATAAAGGGAAGTGACATAGGTAAGTATGAGTGTCCTACCTGCCATTGGCGAAGTGTATCTCTTTTCAATATAGTACATAGTTATAGGTAAGTGATATTTTAGCAAAAAATAGAATATTGTTCGATAAATAAATAACTACATAAAGTAAATAAATCATTTTAAATTTATAATTACATTTTTAAACCTTTTTTTTTTGTTGTCGAGGGGGAAACCTTCAAAAGGTTACCGACGCCGTGGGAGCGACGCAGGGTTATGTGTGATTTTTATTAAAACCCCCCCGGTGGCTGTCCTCGGCGCTAAAAAGGAGGACTCCGGGATCTCGAAACGACTTCAACCGGAATCCTCCGAGCGCGTTGCACCATCGGGCTTCTTCCAGATGGGCGTTTGGGCCCACCACTCCGTCTAGTCTTTACGACGGTATGCGACCACACATACCGCCGTCCTTCCCGGGATTGCCTGACCGAACGGTTCGAGCTCTCACTCTAGCCGTCTGCAACCACGGAAGCCCCTTTTAGTCGCCTTTTACGACAAGCAGGGGATGTGATAGCCCTATTCTGATCCCGGAGCTACAGGGATGACAGACTTGCCTGAAAAAAAGCTCTTTTTTATATTTGTGGATATCTCCTAAAACGTTGTTTGGAGAAAGATGATTGTCAAGCCTTGAAGTCATATATAAAGCCCGATCAAAGAAGCCATAATTTCAGCGAAGAGAGTCGGTATTTAAGCTACCGGGACTACTGCAAAAATAATTTACAAAGTTTTGTAATAATACCCAGGGATGATTTTGTGCAATATGTAGAAAAATTGGGGATATATTTCGAACTTCATTTAAAACAACACATATAAGTTGTAAAGTAGCTGCAGGTATTTATAACCAAATGAAAGATATTCCTTTTTCTTCACCATGTCAATATTTCCCAAAATTATTTTTTATTATGCTTTTTATCCGAATGCGATTTTTTATACTATTAAATTTAATAATAAAGCTTTTCGTACGTCTCAGTCGAGGCGCAAATATTTTTCGGTGTTTGTAATTATTATTAGTAAAATAATGATTTCATATTAAAAGTCTCACATATTAAAATAATAGTTATTTTTTATAACCTAAATCGGCTAATTAAAAAACATTACATGTATTCAACACTTCCTATACAATTCCCCATGAATTGTATTTGTTTAAATAAAAATATATAATAATTACTATCAAAAATCTAGAAAGAAAGTATTCATACTGGCAGATGTAATTAAAATACTATAGGCAGGCAGCCCTAACGCAATCTTTCGCCCAACGCCTCTGTAGGTATAAAATTCAAGGACACGGCAGAGTTAGACTACTGTATGATAATAATACTGTGGTTATAGCTTCAATTTTGACCTTTCGGTACGGAAACCTTGAAAATGAACTAGATATTTTTATAACATATATAAAATAAGCCGGCGTTGTATGTCAATCACAACTGTCAGGACGTTCATACATTAAAACCATTTCGGGAACAAAAACACCGCTCACCCTTGACATTACTTATTCAGTAAGACCGGTTCAGTCCCATCTGTGGATATCCATACATATAATAAATATGAAAGTTCTGACTGTCTGTATGTAATATTTTTGTAAAATAAAAAAAAAAACGCTTTTAACACTCATAGCCCCACAGTAGGATTTTCTCCTGTGTCGTGGGTACCATGGACACACACAAAGACGAATACACAAACACCCAGACCCAGAACAAGAATCTTAACTCATCATTCAGATACCTGTCTGGCCGGGAATCGAACCCGGGACCTACTGTGTGTCAGGTGTGGTGACCGCTGCGCCACGCGGGTCGTCAAAATGGTTGAAGGATTAAAAAGTAATTTAATATATAAAATTATCGTGTCACAATGTTCGTTCCCGTACTCCTCCGAAACGGCTTGACCGATTCTCATGGAATTTTGTGAGCATATTGAGTAGGTCTGAGAATCGGCCAACATCTATTTTTCATACCCCATCGGGCTCTTCACAGATGTGCTGCTGGTTCGACCGCTCTGTCTAATCTCTACGACGGTATGCGACCACACATACCGTCCTTCCCAGGGTCGCCAGGCTGGACGGTTCGAGCTCCTACTCCAGGACGCAACCCCAGAAGCTCCTTTTAATCGCTTCTTTCGTAATGGCATAATGCGGATCCAGAGGTGGACAAACCCCTTTGCATGATTGCATTGGACGATGCCCTTGAAAATGCTTCCGCCTCCTCCTCCAAAGAGGCCTAGCGAGGTCCCTTAGAGTGCGAGGCCGCGGGCAATGGCCAATTGCGCCTACTGTTCTTACGCCAGGCAGGGGTTCGTAGCCCTTTTCCCTGTAGTCGGGGAATAAAATACGACTACGGTATCCTCTGCCTGTCCTAAGAGGCGACAAAAAGGGGGCTCCTGGGGTTGCGGGCGGCTCGAGAGGGAGCTCGAACCGTTCGATCAGGCGATTCCGGGAAGGACGGCGATATGCGTGGTCGCATAACGTAAAGACTACACGGAGCGGTGGGCCTAGCCACCCATCTGGGAGGAGGCTCAGAGGATTCCGGTGGCTGGTCGTTTCGAGATCCCGGAATCCTCTTAATAGTGCCGAGGACGGCCACCGGGGGTCTTTAGTGCGGTAAAAATATCACATAACCCTGCGTCGCTCCAACGGCGTCGGGGACCTTTTGTAGGTTTCCCCCTCGAGAACAAAAAAAGGGGGTTATCGTAGCCCTATTCTAATTCTATAACTACAGGGACAACGGTAATGAGAATCCTACGTGTAAATCCAGATCATAAACTATGTGCCACGTTTCAGCAAAATCCGACCTATACTTTTGCCTGAAGAGGTAAAAGACACACATACATCCTCACAAACTTTAGTAGGTATAATATTTGTCGTCCCTGTAGCCTCGGGGTCAGAATAGGGCTACGGTATCCCCTGCCTGTCGTAAGAGGCGACTAAAAGGGGCTTCCGGGGTTGCAGACGGCTAGAGTGGGAGCTCGAACCGTTCAGTCAGGCAATCCCGGGAAGGACGGCGGTATGTGTAGTCGCATACCGTCGTAAAGACTAGACGGAGCGGTGGGCCCAGCCGCCCATCTGGGAGGAGCCAATGGGGCAGCGCGCTCGGAGGATTCCGGTTGAAGTCGTTCGAGATCCCGGAGTCCTCCTTTTCAGCGCCGAGGACGGCCACCGGGGGGGTTTTAGTGCGGTAAAAATCCCACATAACCCTACGTCGCTCCCACGGCGTCGGGTACCTTTTGAAGGTTTCCCCCTCGAAAAAAAAAAGGTATAATATTTGTAAGACATAAATTTGAACCAATGCAATCATTGACTAGCTAATTTCCTTTTTATTTCACGCAAAAAATAAGTCAATAAGCATCAACTTATAATTGACTCAGTGACATAAATGTCAAAAAAAAATCCTTTCCGCTTTTTTGTATTGTATCGCTTCGTCTGATGCATTTTTTGTACAGGTTTTTGTCATTTGTTATTTTGGCGTTGGTACAAAATTTAACACTTATAACTAACACCTACTACACTAGAGGAGCTTAATTTCTGTTGGGGAGAGGGGGGGATTTGACCTTGCCAATTTTGAATAAAAAAGAATACTTACATATTGCATCAATTCCTTTCAATCAATCAAAAAGGACCTTCTATTTCTAAAATTAATCACACCCTAAATTGTCACGGAAGAATATATAATTAGCACAATCTTCTTTTTAGATGGCTTAAGTCCTCCAATTTCACTTTTGCCCCTTTCTTAAGTTCACGTATAACCTCGATATAGAAGACTACTTTACAGAAATGACTTTGCAGAAATACCCCAAATAGAAAAAATAGAAAAAATCCTTAATTTATCGTGGTCAACCCATCATTCTCCCACTGTTGGGCACGGGTCTTCTCTCAGAATGAGAGAGTTTTAGGCCATAGTCCACCGCGCTGGCCAAGTGCGAATTGGTGGACATTAATTTAATATTTATAATTCATCAATGAATTAGAAATATTGTTTATGTATAGTATTATAATATTTTATATTTGTTAGTTTCTATTTTGTATAGTATCATAGTTTTATTAATTGTTATGTATTAATTTGTTATATTGTTTACTTGTATTTGTGTATTCGTTTCTATGGGCCTTTGTAGCCTGATATAAATAAATAAATAAAAAAAAAGAAAAATTAATTTATATTAACTAAAAATTATTATCATCAAAAAATGCTTAGTGTGCACCACACTGCGGTTGCTGCC